>JAPKLX010000057.1:1351466-1393178 GCA_026898415.1 Leonotis leonurus
CTTTCTTACCTCTCTCCCTCTTCACACTCTCTCTTAGTTCATTCTCTTTCTCCTCGTATCACACACTCTCATCACTTTACATCTCTCACTCATCACTTACATCTCTCTCATCACTCTCTCATATTTCTCTCTCTGTTCTCTATCTCTTACCCATATCTCTCTCCTTTCACTCTCTCATCACTCTTTCTTGCCTTTCTATTTCATCATTTCCTCAATCTCTCTCATCACTCGCTACTTTTCTCATTGCTCTCTCTCACTTTCTCTATCTCTATTACCTTTCTCTCTAATCTCTCTTTCTCTCTCTTTATATTTTCTCCCTTTCATCACTCTATCATTCTTTATCTCATCACTCTCTCCCTCAACATTTTCTCTCTATCACACACACATAATCTCTCTCATCACTTTCTTGTCTCTCTCATGTCACACTCTCTCTATCTCCCACCGATCTCTCTCTTTCTCATCACTCTCTCACTCTCTATCTCATCAATCTCTTTATCTCTCTTCTCTCTTTGTCCCATTCTCTCTCATCACACACACTCTCTCCCCCCCTCTCTCTCTCAGCACTCTCACTCACTTTCTTTCATCACTCTTATATCTATCTCTTTCTCTCTTCTCCCTCTCATCACTCTCTCTTACCTCTTTCTCTCTTATCACTCCATCTACATGTCTCTCTCTATCTCATCACACTCTCTTCACTCTCCATTACCTTTCTCTCTCATCACATATTCTCTCACATCATTCCCTTTCTCACTTTCTCTCTCTCTTACATCTCTTTCATCACACTCTCTCTTGTAACTCTCTCATTTCTCATCACTTTCTCTATCATCACTATCTATCCTACCCCCTCTCTTTATCACTCTATCTCAGAGTGATGAGAGAGGGGTGTAGTATAAGAGAGAGTGCTAAGAGGGAGAGATGAGAGAGATAGAGAAAGTGAAAGTGGTGAGAGAAAGAGGTAAAATGTAGTGATGACATAGAGAAGTAATAAAGAGTGATGAAAAAGAGGGGTAAGAGTTGGATGAATTTTATTGCATCTTAATTATTATATTTTAAATTATAATAACTTTATAAATAAATAACATACTCGAATTTAGTTATTATTTGTTATAATTGACACCTTGAAGAAATATAAGTTAATTAGTTTAGTTTATTGTTTCTAATTTCTTAATTTTGGTAATATAGTATAACGATTTGCGTATATTTATAACATTGAGATAGACGTAATCAATTTCATAAAGATCTTCTCCCTTCGGGATAGCTTTTGATTACGTCTTAAGGATCTTCTCTCAATATGTGTAATATTATGTTGTGGTGGTTTGATGAGATAGATACATGTGTTGTGATGTTTTGATGATGAGATGTATGTTGTGATATTTTAATTATTATGTTATTTTAATTATTATTATTATTATTATCCATCAGGATCGGTGCCTATTCTTATAGTCCACACAACCAATAGAGAGGATGTGACAATGTTAACACATATTACATGGTATGAGATCCGTCAACAATTCCAAAGCTTTAGACCAAACAACTGCTCAACACTACAGTGCTAAGCCCCACACCAGACAGCCAACACTACAGGGGCGAAATGAGCAATGTAAAATGGTCTTATAAGCCTTAGATCGGCCAGAAACTCATAACCAAAACCTCTTTGGTATTCAAGACTGTAAAAATAAACACTTAGCCTATCTTATTTGCACATAGCCTTGGAGGAATAATTTGTATGAACTTAGATATGATTTATCATACTTAATGATTTATCCTATTAGGCTAATCATAATTATCTATAAATTTAATTACTAAAACAAAGAAAGTAAAGTAACTAAAATAAAGAAAGGAAAGAAAACTTACAATAAATGTAGACCACCAATATAAAGCTTATGATGTAATATTTTTACAAGAGAGACAGAGATAGTATGATCGGGGGATGCCCTTAAAATGAGAAGGATGCTCCCTTTTATAGACAAGTGAAGGGAGAGAGACACAATATAATTATTACATTTATTTACATAGTCAAAAGGCTATCTATAATAGCCTACTAGATCTATATTTTTATCATAATACTGCTGTCTATTTCAGCAGTCTTCTACTCCTTTTCTTCAAATATCATTAGATCTTTGGTTGATGAAGAGGATGATGCTCCCTTTTTGTTGAATTTCTCCGTAATTATTTCGGTCATTGAATCAAAAATATCATCAATTGATGGCTCCTCATTTGGATCTTGTGCGTCTTGTAACTCCATTGAGGCATCGAATTTTTGAGACATTGTCTCTTCTTTAAAGGATAATAAATCTTTTTTCATTTCCTCAAAATAAGCTGCTAATAATTTTTCTTGAGACATAGTCTCAGATTTCAATTTTAACCTTCTTGAAATTTGCTCAAAAACAGAGAGAATTTCCTTCTTTTGTTGGAGCTTGTTTTGCTCACTATAAATTTTTATTTTTGAATCAATATTATTTATAGTATCAGGTCCAAACAAAGATTTGGTTTCAGGATCTATTTTCATCATTTTATCCCAAAATTTTGAATAAAAAATTCTTTTTAAACAAGGGATTTTCTCCTGGGTATAACCTACTTGTGGACTGGACCATCTAATAATCCACGGAATTGAAAATTCAATAAAAAAGTAGAAGACAAATATTCCTTCGATCAAAATTTCTGACTTTTGAATTTCATGCACCTTGGGAGAAATTTCTACCCATTGATCAAATCTGTGTTTAAATGGTTCAGACAAAATTGACACATTTGTACCATAAGTTTGCCACCATTTACAAAACCAAATTGGTATTTCTGAGTTATAAACTTCAAAACATACTTTAATAAACCAAAAATGTTTCCTATTAGGATTTTGGAATAAAAATGCTTTATAAAAGGCATCTTGATAATCCCAAAAATTATATTTTAAGACCATCTTATTAGATGGTGAATATAAATCTTTTTGCTTTGATGGAGAAATTCCCCATTCTTCAATAGATATAATCTTTTTAATAATAATTTTTGAGAAGTTATGAACTTCTAAAACCTCATTTGAAGAGAAATGTTGCATTTCACATCCATTTTCTGCTAAAATCCCCTCATAGAATTCTCTGAATTTATAAGTTCGTGTAGCATATGATGCTTTATCAAAATATCTTTCCATCAGATACCAGAGATCATTTTCCCATTTTAAATCTTTCTTTTCCAATAACAGTATATTTTCTGTTTTCTTGTTAGTGATATTATAATCACTATTTTCTTCCTTACTTACAATTGTTGAGTAAGAAGGAATATCATCCTGGGACAAAGAAGAAGGATTATTACCTTCTGATCTTCTTTTAGATAACTTCCTATTTTATACCCAAAATTCACTTTTTATATGAACTGTATCCTATATATATATATATATATATAAAATGGATCAAATGAGAACTAATCTTTAGACTGGAACTATGAATCAATCTGGACTGTTGATCTTTGTAAAATCTATGGTCCAGATTAAGTATGCATCAAATTTATGCATATAATGCATCGAAATTACGATGCATTGGTTAGTGAATCAAAATACATTATCATGTTATGCAATAAAATTTTACGTGTAATGTATCAGAATAATACATAATATGCATAAGTTTTAGTTCCAATATAAGAATTGGTTCTCACCGGATCTTACCCCAATATATATGTAGGTTAATATGGAAAACAAATAATACACGTTAGGTTAGGTTAATATTTATTTATAAGACTTGGTTCTCACCAGATCTTACACCTATATACATACATTAGGTTAATATGGAAAACAAATAATACATTAAAAATGAGAATCAATCTATTATAAATAAATACACACGTGTGACCTACAATTATGGAGATTATTATATGAGAATTTAATAAATACAAATCATTTTCAAATATTATATCCTTATTTTTATCATCTAGACATATTAATATTGATATTTTTTCTCTATTTTTTTTTAATATTAATAATGTGCACCGTAGTCCAAAACAATAATTGTTTGCTATCTCATTTAAGCATTTTTATTTCATGATAACATTTTTATTTTTTAATTTATTGATTATAATTGTAAACAATAAATCAGAAAGATTAAAACAATGAAACACCCTAAACTAATAACAAAATACACAAACTAGATTTTTTATCAAAACCTTTGAATGCACAAAACTTTACATAATATTTCTTTTATAAATAATATGAGAAATTAATCTCAACTAAAACCTTTGAAACCAAACAACATAGGAAATTTTTTGTTATATATATACAATGATACGAAATCCATGATCTAGAGGTCGTAAAATACAAGCCAAATAAAAACTATAAGTCATGGTTTTATAACATTTTCAAAATAAGAAGTACTTAGTATGCATGCGGAAACATAATATACAATAATTGATATGTCATTTGACACGTCACGCATCTCCGAACTCAAGTATCTGAAAATGTTAATGTAGAGCATGAGCATACATAAAGTATACTCAGTGTGAGATCTTATGCTAACATTGTCCAAGTTAATAAAACGGTAAGCACATACGGTACCATGACATACCACAACTGATTCGCACTGTGGCTTACCAAGGACTGTGACGTCCTGAACTCTATTTACGGGATCCTAACTACATAACATAAATATTGCGCAATAATTAGAGTGAGAGCAACATGATACAATTTTAAAACAACCATATTCATCACCAACTAATGGTGATTTAATAGTAAATTTAAGGGTATTTTAGAACTTTTGGGTATTTTCATATAAAATTTAAAAATAGGACATTTTCATTCTAAAAATAATATAAATTAATTAAATGCATAATAATTACGTAGTGGAGGAGTGGAAATGAATAATCTCAAATTCATTTATATATATATATATATATATTTATAAAATATATAAATTTATAAAATAATAATTAAAATTTTATAAGTGGAATTAAAGAAAATTAATTACTGATAATATGAATAAAAAAATATATAAATATAACTATATTAATACATAATTTCCTAAAATATATAAATCATTAAAATAATAAATATAATTTCCTATTTACCGTCATAATTTAAAAAAATAATAATAAGAAGTGAAAAATTAATAAGATAAATATAATAAAAAAATATACACATTTTCATTAATTAAATATAATTTCATAAAATATATAAATTGATAAAATAATAATATAATGTTATAAATGGGATTAAAAAATAAATAAATATAGATAATGTGAAGAAAAGAAAATAGTTACTCTCTCCGTCCCGGCTAAAATGAGGCATTATTTTTTAGACACAATAATTAAGGAGTGTATGTTTAAAGTTGTATAAAGTGATGATATAAATATATATTATTTAAGCTTGGATTCTATTCCTATTCACCTGCACTCTTATCTCCCTTCTACTACGCTCATGTCCCATTACACGGGACATTTACGCTGCATGTGGTTAAGGAGACTCTTACTTCTACTCATATGCCTACCACTTTGGGGATCAACAAAGTCAAGACGAAGTCAACAAAGCTAAAGCTGCTAGTGAGACATCCCAAAGAAGGAAAAAAACTATAGCTCTGAGGCGCCATTTAGGTCCAAGGCAGAGAAGTGGTCAAGAGAGCTGGATCTTTGTAGTACCCCGTCTTTTAATTATTGAAGTAAACAATAATTGAACGCTACTGTTATTTATATATTAATCTTTGTAGTTAATTAATGAAAGTTTAATATAATTGAAATGGAATTTCGGTTTAAGATGATAAGTAATTAAAGATTTCTTGATTGATATATATATAGAAATGCTATTATTAAGGATAGGTATCTACTTTGGAAATAATTAAGTGTAAATATAAGTGTTATGTTTTGAGAACTATATTATGATATGCATAGGTGATACTATATAATTGTATGGCTAAGCTAGTTATCTATGTATATATAAAAAGCATGCTACAAGTATAGATATATGTATATGTTGTAGGAATTATCAAAATAGAAAAAGGAAACCATACGCATAAAACATAAATCTATATAGATAAAACATACAACTTGATTTGGTTGGGAAGAAGGAATAGATAGAAACACTCAAGTGTTTTAGGTAAAAGCATTCTAATTAAATAAAGAAAGATAATAAGAGGAAACACTTCAAGCTATTAACTATGAAATATATATATATATATATACATGTATTTTGAAAGCATAATACAGATATAATCAAATACATAAAGCTGCACAGCAGCATGTTTAATAAGGAAAACAGAAAATATTGCTACAAGTGTAAGGAATGATTATATAAAACACTTGAAAGGACAGTTAAGGGAATAAACAAAAGCAGCCATGCTGCTACAAAAGCACTTCTTCGTTTTCTCGTCTTTTTTTTGTTTCTTTTCCACTTTCGACGCTTATTTTGGCCAACGATCCTGAAACATAAAATGAAGCGTAAATCGAGCCAAAATATCACGGAATGAGGGAAAATAATATGAATAAAGCTATGGAAAACCTAAGTTTAGACGAACAAAATGAGACTAAACAACCCCTCCACACACAAAACTTTGCTTGTCCTCAAGAATATCTTAGTTTAAACTATCGCTAGGGAAAAATCTAATCACGGCATGTGTTCTTGACAAGACATCAAATCATTCCAAAATTGATCACATCATGTCACGTAGAGATCATATAAGCAAATAGAGCATCTAGACTAGATTATAATCAATTAGAACAATGCAAAATAATGATGCATAAGATGTTATTGAGATCACATAATCGACTAGAGTTTTTATCCATCTTAAATAGTGTATCTTTATTTTTTCTTTACTTTCTTTCAACATGAGGAATATTTAGGACAATATTCACCGGGTGAGTACTCCGAATGATCGGATTTTCCAGGTGTGGTTTCCCATACTCATCTCTTTTATAAATTTGTATTTTTGATTTAAGAGAGCGGGGTAGAATCCTTTTGTATTCCTATATTTTAAGAACTTTAAGAAAATTACTTAGAACGATGCCAAGTTATATGGTCATTGTCGCGAGGTGTGAACAATTAGGAGTTCCCTAATGTATCCTCACGCGGTTTTCCGTGCTCATGGTTCCCATAGGAGCAGAGACCTCTTGACAAAGTTCATTTAATAAAACACGGATACACAACAAGAGGTCATAAACAACTAGCCAATTGAATCAATCAATTTATATCATAATGCATCACTATTTTAATCATTCTACTAAGGTCTACAATCCGGTCATAATGTTCTACACCTTCTTAGTTCATCTACGTTTCACAACATAAATCAACTCCAATCAATCAAGGAATTCAAATCATGTCTCATCTCAAACATAAGTCATGTTTCGATTCACCCACGATGTATAAAGACCAAGTAGCTCAAAAATAATCAAAATTTTTGCATCCTCACAAAACACAAAAAATAAAACGACGAATGCACACATAAAAAGACACCCCTCCCCCTCCTACAAAAATATAGCAATGCCCTCATTGCGGAAAGTGAAGATCTAAAAAGTAGGAATAGAGAAACGTCCCTGATATGCGGCATTCGGGACAACAAACGGAAAGAAAACCTGCAAACATAAACTAAGAAACAAAGGGAAAAATAAAAGTTAGCCGAAAACACACTCACACGAAAAGGAAAAGAAAGCAGTAAAGGTACCTCAACAGTGAGACAAAGGCTCACTGTTGGTCGGGAGGAGGATAAGTGGGTGCACCGCCAAGGGTCCAAGAGGACCATTGTTGTTGCATCTCCCAGAGTAGTCGGGTTTGCTCCTCCATCGCCTGGTTCTGAGCCTCCCACTGCTGTTGATGTGTGTTGAGGCGAATATGGAGGTCGCGGATGTCAGATCGCATCTCGCGTATCTCCATGGTGATCTCGGAAGTGAATTGCTCCCATTGAGCGTTCCATTGAGGTTGGGTGCCCCATTGAGATTGGGTACCCCACTAAGACTGTCTTCCCCATTGTGATTGGGTGCTCCATTGAGGTTGAGTACCCCATTCGGATCTTCCGGCGGTGTCCACGTGGTCATAGCCAAGCCAAGCGGCGTCGGCCTCGTCCTCGACTTGCTCGTCCTCCTCATGCTCGAATTGAGCTTCCTCATCATCCTCCATATGTGCATCTCCCGGTTCTTCGGATGCATTAGATGCTCGGGATGTGACTTGGGCGTTTAGATAGCGCCGCACACAATTCCTCCGCTCTAGTGGCACTAAGTTGGTGCGAGAAAAGGGCGAATGGTGCACCCCGAAATTCATTGATGTCGATGTACTTTGTGAGGAGTGGCTCATGGTTGGGAGGGCCATTTGTACCGATGAGCTAGAGGTGTAAGTCTAGTGGGGTAGCAAGATGTAGAAGGGAGGCATGGGCCCACTTCCGCCGTTGAATCGATTGGATGGCCTCGAATATGAAGGAAGACGGACATATCTTCATCTTCTTGATAGCACAATGGAGTAGGAAGCACTCCACTGTGTTCACTTTGTTGGCTTGTTCATTGTCCGAGATGGAGTAGGCAATGAACTTGTGGAGGACACCGATCTCGGGGTCCCGAAGAAAGCCACTGGACATCCCTCCCGATTCCCAATTATGAAAACCTGTAAGCTCAAACCAAGCTAGATTCGAATTAAATTCCGGGGGCACCCAATGGAGCCCCGAGGTAGGAAATCCAAAGATGGATTTCATCATGGCAGTGGTAATAGTATGAGAAATACCTCGATAACGGAATTTAAATGATTTAAAATCAACAGCAACATCAAAAGTAGTGAGAAATTCAAGTCCTAGCTCCCTATAGCCATCAATTTCTAATCTAGCATATTTATCTAAACCAATGTTCTTCAAATAGCGAGTTAATTTAGAGGCAATGCCTAAGCTAGACATAAGATCCCAATCTAAGGTCTGTGGAAGTGTGAGATCAAGAGAAATAAAATGAGTATAGAGTGTACCCTCTTGATTGGTATAAATTAGGAACGGGGCACCGGAAGTTGGGATGTGGTCACGAACGGGATGAAATTCCTCGTCGCCGTCTCCTTGGTGGCTAGATTGCCCCACTTCACTAGTCTTGGACCTTTTTCTTCCCATTGGACTTTTAATAAACACTTGGTGTGCAAAAGTAGAGATGGAATGAGGGTTTGGGATTTGGGTTGAATTTGTGGATGAAACGAAAATTTGATCGGATAGAGTGGTAGAGGATGAAAAAGTAGTGGTGAATTCAAAGAATTGGATAAAATTATGAAGTATGGAAGGAGTAGGGTTAGGGTTTGGGAAATTGGGGATGAAGAATGGGGAAAAGTGAGAGAAATAAGGAGAGAGAGGGTAAAAGTAGGTGAATTTCGGGAGACCTCAGCGGCCGCTGACAAGTCAGCGGTCGCTGAGTGAACTTACGTAAATTGGTGGAGGTGCGTTAGGGAGTTTTTACGACACATAGGTCAGTGGCCGCTGAGTAGTCAGCGACCTCTAACTCGGTGTGGCGCGCGGCTGCTGGTGCTGGCGTGGGGCGCTGGCGCGTAAGGGGTGCGCGAGGTCAGCGGCCGCTGAGTCTGCCGTAGTCGCTCACCTTGTCCTCATGAATTTCAACCTATTTTCTTCCGCGAATTGTGTTCGATTCGGTTTTCTCCCAACTCGATGACACCTACGAACATAGAAAAATACCAAAAATAAATAAAGGACTCAAAATCAAATAAAATAAAATAAAAATAAAAAAATGAAAAATGGGAAAAACGAGTGTGGGTTGCCTCCCATGAAGCGCTTTATTTTACGTCGTTAGCTCGACGAAATGGAACTAATGTAACGGGGGATCATATATGGGCGTTGACTCCACAACTTCGAGCATAGAGTCGCCTTCAATGTACGGTTTTACCTGATGTCCATTCACTCGAAAAGAATCTTCCCCGTCGTTACTATATAGTTCGACGGCCCCGGATGGTAGTACATCCTTGATCACGAAAGGGCAACTCCACCTAGATTTGAGTTTGCCCGGGAATAATCGAAGTCTGGAGTTGAAAAGTAGAATTTTCATTCCCGGCTTTAGCTCCTTGTGAATAATACGGCGATCATGAATTCGCTTAACTTTGTCTTTGTAGATACGTGCACTCTCGTACGCCTCGTTTCTAAGCTCATCAAGCTCAAAAATTTGTAGTGCTCGCCTCTCGGCTGCGTTGTCGAGGTCGTATGTTGCTGACTTAATAGTCCAATAAGCTTTGTATTCTACTTCGACCGGCAAGTGGCATGCCTTCCCATACACAAGACGGTACGGGCTCATTCCTAGAATGCTCTTGAAAGCTGTCCTATATGCCCATAGGGCATCATTTAGCTTGATTGCCCAATCTTTCCGGGATGGTTTCATGGTTTTCTCCAAAATGGCTTTCACTTGCCTATTGCTTGTTTCGGCTTGCCCCGAGGTTTGTGGATGATATGGGGTAGAAACTTTGTGGGTTATCCCATTCTTCTTCATCAATTTGTCGAACAACTTATTACAGAAGTGTTTTCCTCCATCGCTAATGATAGCTCGAGGGAAACCAAATCGGCATTAGATGTTTTCCTGTATAAACTTGAGAACAACATTAGCATCACAAGTCCTAGTGGGGATAGCTTTAACCCACTTGGAGACATAGTCGACTGCTAAAAGGATATACTCAAAGCCAAAAGATATAGGGAAATGGCCCATGAAATCGATACCCCATACATCGAAAATTTCGACTACCAATATGTTTTGAAGAGGCATCTCGTTGCGGTAGCTTATGGCACCAACTCGTTGGCATCTATCACATGCTAGATAGAATGCTTAAGCATCCTTGAAGAGAGTCGGCCAAAAGAATCCACTTTGCAAAACTTTATGAGCCGTCTTTTGTCCTCCAAAATGTCCTCCACATGGGGATTCGTAACAGAAACGTAGCACTTGCTCTTGCTCAGAATCCGGAATACAATGTCGGATTATACTGTCCTTGCCTAACTTGAAAAGGTAAGGTTCCTCCCAAAAATATTTTCTGCAAACATAACGAAATCTTTTCTCCTCTTGGGAAGTTAGGCCGGCTCTAAGTAGATTACATGCTAGATAATTCACAATATCGGCATACCAAGGAGTAATCAAAATTTCAGAGACATTCTCATAAGGAAAACTATCGGAAACACAAGATGTATCAACATGTGAATGCTCAAGTCTAGAAATATGATTGGCCACATAATTTTCACTTCCTTTCCTATCTTTTATTTCTACATCGAATTCTTATAAAAGTAAAACCCACCTAATTAATCGCGGTTTTGCTTGTGATTTGGTCAATAAGTATCTCAAGGCCGTATGGTCGCTATGAATAATTACCTTAGATCCTAAGATATAAGATCGAAATTTGTCTAAGGCAAAAATGACGGCGAACATCTCTTTCTCTGTGGTAATGTAATTTACTTGGGCCGAGTTTAGTGTCAAACTGGCGTAGTAAATCACACGAAGCATATTATCCACTCGTTGACCTAAAATAGCTCCTACTGCAAAATTAGATGCGTCACACATAATCTCGAAAGGAATAGAATAATTCGGACCAATAACGACAAGGGCAGAAACCAATTTTTCTTTCAATATGGTGAAAGCATGCAAACAAGAATTATCAAAATCAAAAGGAACATCTTGAGCTAGTAAGTGACAAAGTGGTTGGCAAATTTTTGAAAAGTCTTTAATGAAACGTCGGTAAAAACCTGTGTGAACTAAGAAACTTCTAACACCCTTGACATCTCTTGGTGGGTGTAATTTTTCAATCACCTCAATTTTCTCTTTATCAATTGCAATGCCTGCACTAGAAACTATATGACCTAGAACAATGCCACTTTTAACCATGAAGTGGCTCTTTTCCCAACTCAATGTCAGGCCGCTTTCAACACATCGTTCAAGTACTTTCTCTATTTTAATTAAACAATCATTAAAAGATGAACCGAATACCGAAAAGTTATCCATGAAAATTTCAACGAAATCCCTTATCATCTCTGAAAATATAGACATCATGCACCTTTGAAAAGTATCGGGTGCATTGCACAATCCAAATGGCATCCTCCTATAGGTATATGTGCCAAACGGGCTTGTAAATGCCGTCTTCGCTTGATCTTCCGGTGCGATAGCAATTTGATAATATCTTGAAAGACCATCAAGAAGACAATAAAATTCATGTCCGGATAATTTATCTAACATTTGATCAATAAAAGGGAGAGGAAAGTGGTCCTTTTTAGTGGCGGCATTTAATTTGCGGTAGTCAATGCACATCCGCCACCCTGTGACAGGTCGAGAAGGAACAAGCTCTTGCTTATCGTTCAGGACCACCGTGATTCCTCCTTTCTTGGGTACCACATGTACCGGGCTCACCCACTCGCTATCCGTAATGGGATAGATGATATCTTCCACCAATAGTTTGAAAATTTCTTTTTGCACGACTTCCATGAGAATTGGATTGAGTTGTCGTTGGCTATATCGTTTTGGAATGGTGCCCTCCTCAAGATTGATGCGATGCATGCATGTAGTGGGACTAATGCCACGAATGTCCGCTAGGCCCCATCCGAAAGCGAGTTTGTGCTTTTTGAGAATTAGGAGTTGCGAGCCTTCTTGGTCCTTTGTTAACTCGGATGAGATGATCACCGGTTTGTTTTCTCCGTTCTCCAAGAACACGTATTTAAGATGTGTAGGTAGCTTCTTAAGTTCCAATTTTCTAGGTGTCGGTATCTCCTCGAATTTTTCCGGAGTGATGGATTTCTCGTTAATTTCCTGCACTAAAATTTCTTTACTTGAAAATTCCTGCAAAAAGGAACTCTCGGCCAAGGTATCAATAGTGTCAATGAAACAACAATCATCAATAAAATCTGCGAATGGTATGGTGCGGTTCCTATGAGCAGAAAAAGAAACCTCCTCTCCTAGAACAGACATTTTAATCGTGCCATTTTTAACATCAATTAAGGTATTAGTCGTGGCCATGAATGGTCTTCCTAGAAGGAGTGTATGCTCTACAAGTTTTCATGCACGTCTCCTATCTCCAAAACAACAAAATCAACTGGAACGATTAATCCACCTACTTGCACCAAAACATCCTCAATGACACCTCTAGGATATCTAATGGATCTATCGGCTAGCTGTAAACACATGCGAGTGGATCTAAGTTCACCTAATTCTAATTGTTTAAAAATAGAGTATGACATCAAATTAATTCCGGCTCCCAAATCTAACATGCCTGACGCTTTCTTACCGTTTCCTAAAGTAATATTAATAACAAAACTACCTGGATCGTGTTGCTTAGGAGGTAAGGGTTGCTGCATGATGGAGCTCGCCACTTCAGAAACTGTTACCACTTCTCGGTCACCAAACTTCCTCTTCTTTGCCGCCAATTCTTTGAAAAATTTAACATAGGCAGGAACATTTTGAATGACTTCCAAAAGAGGTAAATTCACATTTACCTTGGATAGCATTTTGTAGAAATTCTCGAATTGCTGATCGTGCTTCGCGTTCTTTAGTCTGCTGGGATAAGGAATAGGGGGAACATATGGATTCGCTGCCTTGTGTAATTTTTTGCTAGACTCGGTTTCCTCAACTTCGGGTGGCATCTCCACCTTATTATCTACCGTCTTTCCACTCCTTAATACAGTCACGGCTTGGGCTTGATGTGGTTGATGACCTTGCTCCAGAGTCTTCCCCGTTTGTTGGCCTTGTTGAAGTTGATTCACTGCGCCAGAAATCTATCCCATAGCTGTCTCGAGACGTTTAATTGTGGCGTCTTGGGCCTCTCGCGCTTTCTTGCTCTCTTGCATGAAAGCAATCAAACTCTCTTCAATCGATGATCGTTGGGACGGAGTAGGTATATGTGGTTGTTGTGGTGCTGGTGGTGGATAAAATTGTTGCAGCTGTGATGGAAATAATTGTTGTTGTGGCGGTTGTGGCGGATAATATGACTGCGGTTGACGCTGGTACTGAGGCTGGAAATTCATAGCTTGAGGGCGTCGATTTTGAAAGTTTTGTGCTCCTTGAAATTGAGGCCTCCACCCCGTATTTTGTTGATTTCTCCATGAATTTTGTTGAGGAAGTGGTTGAGGCATAAATCCTTGCGCGGCATAAATTTCCACCTCGCCTTCGACAGTCATCTCTGCCATTCATAGGCACTCATCTGCTATGTGGCCGTAGTCACCACAAATACCGCATGGATCAGGTGCAACTTGCGGAATGGATGGTGATGGGGGTCGGTTCATCTTCAATTCTTGTAGCTCCCTCATCATATCCGCCATTTGTTTCTTGAGATCGGGGCTCGTAGTCACTGCGCTAGCTTCCATTCGTCTCGGGCGTGTGGATTTCTGATGCGAACTCGTAGCTAGGGTTTCGAAGATCTCGTTCATCTCATCCGCCTTCTTGACTGCAATATTTCCTCCCGCCGAACTGTCCACCATGAATTGAGTAGTCTGGAGAAAACCATCATAGAAAAATTGACAGAGCATCTCCGGTGCCATTTGATGGTGAGGACACTGTTGAAGTAGCTCTTGAAATCTCTCCCACGCCTCATGGAATGGCTCGTCATGTGCTTGTGCAAAATTCATTATTTTAGTACGTACCGCTTGAGTTTTGTGATGCGGATAGTACTTCAACATGAATTTCTCACAAGCAGATCCCCAATTGGTGAGTGTTCCAGATGGAAGAGATAAGAACCAAGATTTGGCCCTATCCTTCAATGTGTAAGGGAAACACTTCAACTTGAGTTGATCCTCCGTCAGAGAGTGAAGCGGGAAAGTCTGCACCACCGTGCAATATTCTCGGATGAACTTCAAAGCGTCTTCACTTAGGATTCCATGGTAAGTCGGAAGTAGTGATTGATGGTGTGGCTTCAACTCATAGTTTCGGACTGCGGTGTCGAGAATGATGGCTGAAGTAGAAGTTGTCCCGAACTTGGGCCTAGTGAAATCGCCGATATAACGCGGCCTCTCGTCCGCTCTCTCATTGGCCATCTCTTCGAATAAACGCGGAAGCAAAAATTCGTCAATGTGCTCAATGTCTTCTTCTACGGATGCTAAGATAACACGTTTCCGATTTATGTTATCAATGAAGGGCGTCAATGGCTTTCTAGCACTGCGGCGACCTTGTATAAACAACACTCGAAAAAAATATTACGCGTACCACAATATAGAAGAAGAAAGTAAACATAGTAAATAAAATAAAATAAAAGGAAAAAGAAAAAGAAAAAGAACAATGAATTAAATCCCTGACAACGGCGCCAAAAGTTGTTTTAACTTATTTTAAACTTTCAGTACGTGGCGTTGTTTAGACCAGACCCACTGTCCGAGAAAGGGACTCAGTAACAGGTACGAGGAATATTTCAGCCGATATACTTCCAATTTAAATTGCTCGCAAGAGAACGAGTTCGTTATAGATTAATAAGTTGACCCTAGTCGTATTCTCAAGGAAGGCTTAGCAGGGCGATTATATTCTTTGTTCGTAAAAACGGAAAACAATTAAAAAGAGTTTGCCTTGGATTTTTATAGCTAGGCGAAGAAAGTAAATAAGAAAGCAATTAAAATCTAAACTAAGAACGAAAATTAAATCTAATCTAGGAAAGTAAAGAACTTGAAGTTTGAAGACGAAAGAAGAACGAAAAGAAATCTGGAAATTAAAAGCAATGAAAGGAATTGAAAGCATAAAACGAAACAAACGATAAAAGTAAATAAACAAAGCAATAATTAAAGGGAAAGAAACGAACTTGAATTAATACTTGAAGTACGTTTGGAAACGACAATGAAAATCTGGAAATAACGGTGTTCGAATGTTGTAAATGGTTAACTCCAAAACAAAGAACGGAACGAAAAATCCTATCTAGAATGCTAAGTCTCGACCCTTGATTGCGGGAACGAGACGAACTAAAAATAATGGAAATATGCTGGAAAACTAGTCTAGAAATTCGTACCAAAAGGAGTCGGGACGAAGTGCGGAGAATTGCGATGTACCGAATGAATGGCACGACGTGACTTTTTATAGCGAGAGGAAACTCAGCGGTCTCTGGAAGTCACCCGGCGCTAACTAGGGTTGTTCCGAGTGGCGCTAGGGTTCGTTGCAATGACCAGCGTGAAAAATGGGGAGCCAGCGACCGCTTAGAAAGGTCAGCAGCCGCTGACCCGTGTGCCGCAGCTTGGCACAACTGTTGGCACGCGGCTGGCTCGGCACTGGCTCCGTCTGGCTAGTCAGCGACCGCTGATCATGTTTCAGCGGCCGCTGAAACGGTCTGGCGCTTGTCCTCTTGGCCGCTGGCGCGCGGCTGGCGCGGTTCTGGCTCCGTCGTTGACATGCCTTTCGGCACACTTCTTCGTTTTCTCGTCTTTATGTCGTTTCTTTTCAACTTTCGACTCTAGTTTTGGTCAAGGATCTTGAAACATAAAATGAAGCGTAAATCGAGCCAAAATATCACGGAATGAGGGAAAATAATATGAATAAAGCTACGAAAAACCTAAGTTTAGACGAACAAAATGAGACTAAACAGTACTGACGAGCATCAGGTATATCAAGAAATCCAAAGTATTGAAGCAGTTTGCTCTCCTCAGACTTCAGCTCGATGGAGAATAGAAGTAGAATTGCTTCCAGGATATAGAATTTGCAGTCGCGAATTTCCAAGGACGTTTGGAAGCGTTGAGCCATTTCAAAAGTGGCTGGAGTCAGATTGATGCCAGGCATGGATTTGACTACCACATTAGTGGCCTTTTCTTGTAGTTGCTGAAAAATTAATTGAGCTCCTTTCAATCTATCATCAATATCAGCAGCGGGCTGCTCGAGAGCATCGATCTCCACCTCAGCTTCATTTATTTCCTGAGCAGATGGCTCCCTAACTTGATCAATTGTGACATCCAACTCTTCAACGAGATTGCGAGCGGTGGGCTTGCTCTTTTCTTTCTTGGTAACCCTTTACTTGGCTTTTTCATCTTTTTAGCAGCAGCAGCTGGTTTAGGATTACCAGCTGCTTTTCTTTTAACAGGTCGATCAACAACAACTTCCTCTCGTGCTTGTGCTGCAGCGGCCTCACCAATGGTTACGGGTTTCTTGGTCGGAATCACCCATTCTGGATTCGATTGTCCAACCCTGATGAGTGCTTGCTTGATTTTGTCGTCGGTAACTTTTAAGAAGATTTGAGATGCTATCCCCAAGGTTATCTCCATCTGGTGCCTTGTCCTAGGCAAGATCCAGTCTTTGCTAAACTCCACGGATTTATGTCATTTGTTCTTTTGAAAGTAGCCAGTGATGATGGTGCTGAGTTTGGTGGATAGGCAAAGAGGTCGCTTGATGTTCATCCAAGTGCAGTTTTCATCCTTATCTTGGTGGATATCGATCTGCTATTCTTCATCCACTATTATTTTGAGCAGCGATCTGGCCCAATTCACCTTGAGATTCAATGACACTACCGTCATTACTTTGAGCTTTCCCGATGTAACAGAATCATACGTCCCTTGGTGTCCAAGAAACACCCTCTGGACGTAGTCGAGGAGGAGTCGGTAACTGGGAAGCATTAACCCCCTGTTGAATGTCTTGCCAGGCCAAGTGAATGGGTGTGCAATCATTATATCAAGAGCTTGTTGAATTTGGTCATCTGTGACTTCTTCAACAACAATATCTCCTTCATCAGTTAAGTGATATGTTTGGAGTATCATCTCTATCACAGTGGTACGAATGTTGTCCTCCTTTATTTTTCCGACTGGTATCTTTACGGAGTATTCTTCTCGCTCATCTACCATCCATGAGCAATAGAATAAAGTAATTTTTCGGGGAAGATAATAATCTGGTTCTGTAGTGATAATCTTGTGGAACTCTAAGTAAGAACAAATTTTGGTTAAGTGTTTGTAGACGTGTGTTGTTAAACATTGATATGTAGAATGACCAGTGAGACTCTATGTAAAGACGTAATAAGCACAGGAATGGTGATGAACATTAAACATATTTAATCCAATGAGTATATTAATTATGATTTAAAAAAAATAGGAATGCTATAATCACAAAGCACTAGGAAAGCTATCTTTAGGAAATGAAACACACAGATCATATATATGAAGTGTTTACATAAGCATGCTTTCATAGATATCAGAGATATATGCATAATAAACAACATATGTACAAGCATTAAATCATAGTTCATGCTTTTGTGAGTTTTAACCTTTGCATGCCTCAATCTGACTAAATAACACATCTATGGTACGAAACCCGTGATGTGTAAGTACAGCGTGTGGCTCCGGCGACAATTTCGCCTCTATCATGTGCAACATATTCGTCAATATAATCGGAGTTGCGTGAGAAGATGAAGAACTTGCTTCAGATGTAGGCATTTTGATAAATTTTTGAGTGGTTTTGTAAAAGAGAGGGGTTTGCAAGAAAGCTTGTACACAACAATGGCGGTTTTAGGTTTTTGTGAGAGAGGGAATTTTAGAAAGTGTGAATAAAACAGTCAAACTACCACCTATATATAAGCAAATAATGAACAATCCAGATTAAATCGTATAAAAGTAATAACAAGTAACGGTTGAGATTACTCCCTGATTTAATCATTTGCCGCCCAAAATCGATTGAAGTGCATACGCCATCAAATTGCGTCTTCAAAGGAGTCACATCATTGCCTCGAAACAGGAACCGAGGACTGCAATATTAAATGGTCTTCACTTTATCCTTTACTTTTTCTGACATTTAGGCTTTCGGTATTTCCTAATATTAAATAGTTTTTATTGTTAATCATGAGACATCAATACTAAAGGAGTTAAGAGAAATAAATGAATTTTATAATTCTAGTTCAAATTCCCCCTTGATTAATGCCCTGGCAGATCGTTTTGGCTCGATCGATCTGCTATACTTGATTTTGACAGCAGGCTGCTAATTTTCCACTTTGTGCATCTTGTTGCTGTTGTTGATAGATAAGCAGGTCGTTTTTTGGCTTGATCGATCTTGTGTCTTTGATTTTGACAGCTAGCTGCTAATTTTCCACTTTGTGCAGCTCGCTGCTGTTGTTGATAGATGAGCAGGTCGTTTTTTTTCTTTGATCGATCTGCTATTTGTAATCCACTTATCAGCTAGCTGCTAATTTTCAAAATTAAGCAACTTGTTCTCATTTCTGAGTTTTCACTTGTAAATTATTTAGTAGCACATATAGGTTTATGGGTAATGAGGAAATAGGCAGCTAAAGTTAAAGATGTGTGATAACAGATGGCCTTTTTACCATCAGCTAACTGTTATCGACACTTGTACCAATTTTGATAAAATTTATCAATCCTAATTTTCCACAAAGCATTTTGAATCTGTCTTCGGGTAATGCTTTTGTGAGAATATCAACTCGCTGGAGATCCGTATGAATTTTCTCGACCTTAATGTTCTTCTTTTCAACATGATCACGAATAAAGTGATGACGAACATCCACATGTTTGCAGCGAGTGTGAAGGACAGGATTTTGTGTGATGGCAATCGCGCTGGAGCTATCACAAAATATGGGCACCACATCCATGTAGACTTCATAATCTTTTAGCTGTTGTTTGAGCCACAAAATTTGTGCTGTACAACTCCCTGCTGCCATGTACTCTGCTTCTGTTGTTGAGGTTGCAACCGAAGTTTGCTTTTTAGAAAACCATGAAATGAACTTGCTTCCAAGAAATTGACAAGTTCCAGATGTGGATTTTCTATCAAGCTTGCAACCTGCATAGTCAGAATCAGAGTAACCTGTTAATTCAAAATTATCATCACATGGATACCATAAACCTATCTCCATAGTTCCTTTGAGATAACGCAAAATTCTTTTGGCTGCTTCCAAGTGTGATTCTCTTGGGCTAGCTTGATACTTAGCACAAACACCAACAATAAATGTAATATCAGGTCGACTTGCAGTTAGATATAAGAGTGATCCGATAATACTACGATATTGTTTTATATCAGTTGTCTTCCCAAGTCTATCAGGACCAATTTATCCATTTGTTTGCAAGGAATTTTTATTGGTTTGCAGTCTTTAACTCCAAATTTTGTGATGAGATCGTTGATGTATTTCGATTGATTGATTAGGATCCCATCAGCAGATTGTTTGACTTGCAAGCCTCGGAAGAAATTCATTTCTCCCATCATTGACATCTTGTATTTATCCTGCATCAACTTGCTAAATTTGTTACAAAAGAATTCAGATTTGGATCCAAAAAAGATGTCATCAACATAGATTTGAACTAAAAGGATATAGTCTTGGACTTTGATAGTGAAGAGGGTCTTACCTACAGATCCTCATTTGAATCTCGATTGAAGTAAGAAAGTGGACAATGTCTCATACCAAGCTCGAGGATCGATCTTTCCCTTTGAATTTTCTATTGTTTTCTTTATAGAGCCTCTTGTATCTGTTGGCTCTCACATCCATTCTTTGAAATCTTTTTGCCATGAGAGAGTACTCCTCGAAATAGTTCTTCGTTGGGTAGTTCTCATCATCAGAGCTTGATGATTCTTTGAAAACAACAGTGGGATTTTGTTTGGTAGCTTCTTTGTTTTTCGTCTTTGCTTTGAAGGCAGTTTCTTTGTCATGGTTTCCTGCAGAAAATAGTTTGCTAGAGGAAGAATTAGATAAGCCATGAATACGATTGATCTCGTACTCATTTCCAATAAATAAATCAAATAAAGAGTCAGTGGTAAGAGAGTTGAACTCTGGCATCATGGGATGCATGGCTGAGTAAATTTCCCATGTAGCAGGTAGAGCTCGGATTACTTTCAAGCTTTTCTCCCGTTGAGAATACTTGTTTTTGTCGATCATAGCTATCTCTATCAGAACTTTCGTGAACCTTTCTTCATTTGAGCTATTGTTTCTCCAGAATTCATTTTGAATTCTTCAAATTTGCTACAAGCGATAGAAAACTTGTTTTCTTGAATGAAGTCTGATCCAAGACTGATTTCCTTGAGCACGTCTCACATCTCTTTGGCTGTTTGGAGATGTTTGATTTTGGCCAAGTATATGCCTCTTACTGTGCTTGAAATTAGTCATTTGGCAAAGTCATCAAGTCCAGCTTCTTTTCTTTCTTCAGCAATGTGTTCATCAATTGTCTTCTCCTTCTCAACTATGATTAGCGAAGGAGTTGGACCAGTTCCATCCTTTATCTCAGCGCTTCCTTTGTTCATTATTTTGATGGGTCCATCAGTAATGACCTTCCACATTTTGATGTGTTGAGCACGTAAACACATCTCGATTCAGAAGCTCCAGTCATCATACCCAGCGATGGAAAAATCCTCACACGCACGTATCATCTGTCCTTCCATAACTTTCAAGTAGATGATTAGTTAAATGCAAGTGCTATATGCTGTGAAAACGTTTTCAAGATCTATCCAAGATGACCACACAAAGATTAGCTCTTGTGAAACGGAAACAATGGTCAAAATGGATCACTGCTCTGATACCACTTGTTGGTCCTGAAAGAGCAAGATTGGTGTATGGGGGGGGGGGGGGGGGAAAACACCAATTCAACCTTTTTTGGTTTTCTTGTTTTAAGATTAAGTATAAGGATTAAGCACACTTAATAGAAAAGATAGCTTAGAGTAGTAAAATAAAACTTCTAGTCAGGAAGATTCAATCTTACTCAAATAACACCTTATGCATGGAAGAACAATAATCCAGACCAAATGTAAATTAAACTTGATTAAATTAGTGTGCAGAATTTGGTGGTTAATGCTCTTTTTAATGTGAAAAACGTTTTCTTACTTGAAGATATTATAAAATCAGATTTGAATGCAAGAGTATGAAGAAGATGATAAAGAAGTAAATAAGAATTAAAGAACACAAGCAGTTAATGTGGTTCGGGATAAACTTTCCCTACGTCCACGGATCGATCAAATCTAGATTGAAAATCCACTAACTTTCTCCTTTCTTTTTACTCGTTGAGTACGAGCCACAAGAATTATCAAACCTAGATAATTTTTTGTGTTTACAAATCTTCTTCCTAAGATTGAAAACAACAATCTAGAATTACAACTGGATCAAATCTAGATCCTAACTTTGGGTTTTGTAAAAACAATTTTCCAGAAAGTAAACCTTCAACAACAGTAAACACTACAGAGAATTCTTAGATGGATGGAAGTGTTTTTGAACGTTGAGAGCTTGAAGATTTTAGCAGAGTAATGGCTGTATAATAGCTTGAATTCTCGTATTTCTTTCTGGATGTGAAGGTGGTATATATAGGACCTTACGGGAACTATCCGTTGGAGACGAAGAAGTCCTTCCTCTACGCATTAATGGCTGCATTAAATGCATGGCAGTGTTGTTGATACACGCGCTGCCAAATGAGAGTCTTGTTCCACCTTTCACGCGATTTCCCAGTGTATTGCCATATTGAGAATGATTCACCGTACTGGAAATTGATATTCTCGTACTTCATTCCTTAAAGTATGTTGTTGATGTGACAATACACCAAGAGGTTATCTTGTGAAAAATTTAGATATATCGGCAGTCCACCATAGTTACGGTGAGGAGCAGCTCGTTCTTGACGGAGTAGCAGGTCGTTGACAAAAATGACCTGTTGTTATATCGACAGCGGGCTGTAGTCTTTTGATCGAGCTGTTCATCCTCTTGTAATGTCTTCAAGTATAGAAGTATTCTATTCTAGTTACAGCTTGAAAGTAAGAACATATAGTTAATTTATCTAGTTGTTCCTTTCACATAGTTGTTTCTAAAGTCTAGAAATATGCATCGTTATAAGTAAGTTTGAAACTTCAAACTACTTTTACATTTGTGATCTGTGAAAATAAATTCTAGATATTAAAAGAAAACCAAAACAAGAAATGAGGACAGCTAGCTGCAAGTGTGTGAAGCAGATCGTTATTAATACAAAAACGATCTTCTCGATACATTTGAAACTAGTTGTCTATACAATGTAGAAAATACTTGTTATCTTAGTAATCATTGTGTCCAGGAGGTCTTTTCAAAGGAATAATACAGATCGTAAATAAATTAAAAATGATCTGCTTCTTTTGTACTTGAGACATTCCTTAATAGATAACAATGAATACCTGGTTTTCTGAGATAAAAACGACTAAGTGTAGTTTCGAGAAACATCATCAAAACATAAATAATTTGTGGGGTTCCCAACAGTGAGGCAGATTTTATAGTTCATGTGCAATAACAAAAATGGTGGTTAGTTTATGTATTTAGCGACAATTATCTTAGGCTTCAGTGGATGGTCACGTAATGATTTTGGGTCCAGGTCAGCAATACTTTGACCAAAATAAGCCTGAAGTACAAAATAGCGAAAAATTGATAGTTTATGTATTGTGTGGCAGATTTTTTAGTTCGTGTGCAATACCAAAATTGGTGGATACTCTATGTATTTACATGCAATTATCCCTTATTTATATAACATTCAAAGACCAGTTGCCTTACGTAGAGCTATTTGCAAGGGGTTAAAGGTCCAGAAATCATTACAAGATACTACCCAATATGAACCAGCTGCTAGAGGAGATTATAGTCATATAAAATGGGAAAATCTTGTGCCATGAAGGGAAAATCTTGTGAATGAGTAATTTAGTTATCTTTATTTATTTATTTAATAATAATTAAATTTAAAATTAAAATTTTAATTGAAAAATTGAATGGATCTAATATGTAATATTGAAAAGTATAAATGTTTGTTTTGCAAAATTACATAAAGAATATTCTTATGAATTAGATCTTGATTTATGAGTTGAAGATAAATTAATGTTTATTGACGTGATTATTATGTAAAATTTGGTGCAAAAGATGGTGGTGACCAGAGTAGATAAGAAGTAGTGGTGTTTAGTTCATTTATCAAACTATTGTAGGAATCGACCACGTTTTTAAATGACGTGGAATTTAATTAAAGAAAATTAAATAACCTAGGGTTGATCTATGTTCCGAGTAGATGATCGTGGTATATTTATTTTCTCTAAACTGATTCCCGGTAAGTGAGAAATATTAGTATAAAGTGAATTAGTTAAAGAATGAAGTTATGTGTTTTGAGACTAAGTATGAAGAGAAATACTTATCTCACATTGGTTATGAAACAATCATTCATGATGTATATAACGAGGTTAAGAAATCTTATAGTTTAACAAGTTGGGTCAAAGACCATCTGGCGTGCGTTGGCCTGTTGTCCTGGTGCTTATTTTTGCAAGCGGTCTGTGCCACTGAGCAGGTAGCTGTGCCAGAGGCCTATGCCACCTGCTATGCCAGACGACTTGAGCCACAGGTGAACTGTGCCAGCAGCTAGTCCACTAAGGAGCTGCTAGTTGTGCCACTGGGCAGATGGTCTGTTCCACCTGTTGTGCCACTGAGCAGCGGCCTGTGCCAGCGACCTGTGCCACAGCCTGTCCCGGAACAGTGACATGTCCAACTTGACTTTATGAAAATGAGCTAGCTCTTCGTTGTGGAGAATGAGCTAGCTTAAGTTGGTAACAATCTCCTCATCGATCTGTGAGAACGATCTCCTCGTTGACCTGTGATAACGATCTCCTAGTCTTGTGAGATCAATCTATGATATCAAGCTCCATATCAGTGACCCTATGATGAATGTGGAAAAAAGTATGTCCAGATTAGGTGCATTAATTGATAATTAATTGTCACCAATTATTTGTAACTCTTATAACGTCCAGTGAATTGATGAGCATCAATTGTCATGAACGGACATTAATTAGAATCAATTCTTGTGACTCCTCTTTAATGGACTTGACCTATATATAGGTGGTCTTCATGCATTACATACACACGCGAGAAACCCACAAACATTCACAAGCAAATAGCATCTTGTTACATACTTTCTATTCAAACATTTTTAGAAGAAACCTCTGCTTTTATCCTTATCAAGTTCGTCGGAGTTCGAAGGTTCGCAGTGCTGCCACCTCCGATACGTAAAGTCGTTTTATCTTTAGAGACATCACGCCACACTGAAAGTACTATCGGAGCGTTAATTATCTTGCGGAAAGGGGACTATTTCCTCGACTCGACTTCAAAATTATTTTCGTTTATTCTATTTTATTATATTTCTTTAATAGAATAGATTACCAAGTCAAAGTGTAATCTGTAATCTTATTTCCCAAATATTTTTACATTATTTTTTTCAAACAACTATCAAAGAATGAATCTTATCTATCTATATAATATATTAATTAAAGGAATACATATTTAAGTCACCACCTTAATTTAAGGCTTATGTGATATCACTAGAAATCTCCATTCATATTTATATCAAACCACAATTTTTTCTAGCAAATATTAATATATTATATATGATAATTTAATTAATATGGTTTAATTATGTTTTAAATAGTAATCAATCTTGATTGTAATCTTATTTAATTAATTATTCAGTCAACATTGCAATAAATAATAATTTAGAAAGAATCTATAATATTTATAACAAAATATATAATTTGATTTTTATTTAATAATTATTTCATTAATATTTTTATTAAAAATTTAGTGAAATAAAATATATTATATTTTTACTCACCAATACATATAATTCAATGAATAAAATATATAATATTTTTATTAAAAAAATATTTCATTAATATTAAATTTCTTACCTATTAAATTTTAAAATTCATATTTTAGTTTACGTAATTGTTAAATTTGTCAAACAATTGTTCTTATTTATCTTAAATCTCAACTTTATTCACTATCGATTTTAATATTAACTATAATTTTTACTAATATTAAAGACTAAGAGTTAAAAAAAGAGTTAACATAGATTTTTTATTGAAAATTTTAATTTAATCGCTTATTATGTTATCAAATAAATAGTTAATTAATTTAAAATTTTTAATTTAAGTTTAAACTATAATTTAATTTACACAATTAGTTGGCAAACTATATGCAGTAGCATTTTGGATGTTAAATTTATATCTAATTTTCAACAGTCATGGTACGTGAGTGATATTGATTCATGAGTAAATAAAATTTATAATAATTATTTTCATATCATTTTTATTTTTATTTCATAGTTTATTAGTTTCATATCTATTTTGTGGACATTAAATCAGTATAATAAAGCGGTTAGTTTATCCCACATTAAAATCTTAATATATACTTTATCAATATGAGAACATTGTAGAAAGAATAAATATGTGTATAATTAACTCAAATATGAATTGAGACATTGAGCCAATTAAATCAAGTCAACATTTCTAAATATTTTATACTTTTTTAAGATTTGATTTTTTGTTTTTTTCTGTCGATTTTTTAGCTAGATTTGATCATTTTTTTTATTCTAATATATTTTATGGTAATTATTTTTATTCCATAATTTATTAGTTTCATATCTATTTTCATAATTTCTGAAAAATTTATACAATTTTTAAATTTAGTTTCATATATATTTTTCAATAAATTCTAAATAATTTATACTTTCTTAAGATTTGATTCGTTGTTTTTTTTTTTATCTATTTTAGTCAATTTGATATTCTTTTTTTCATTCTAATCTATATAAAAATTTGAATACTAAGTTTTTCTATGAGTAAATAATCTATAATAACTACTTCATATATTTTTTATTTAATAACTTATTAGTTTCATATTTATGTTGTATATATTAAATTAACAGAATAATCTAATATAACAAAACTAACAAGTTAGTCTATTCAACGTTGAAAACTCAATAAACTTGATTAATATGAGAACTTTATAAAAAGAAAAATATGATAATAATTTATTGTTTTAACTTATTTTACTTAAGTTACTCGCAAGAGAACAAGATCATTATAGATTAATAAGTTAACCCTATTCGTATTCTCAAGGAAGGCTAAACAGAGCTTCATCTATGTTGTAAAACAAGAAAGCGATATTAAATAATTTAGGTTTGAATGATTATTAACTAAATTAATTAATTACCTAGGCGAGTGAAACTAAAGGAATAAGAAAACGAACTCTTTAGGCCATAATTAAGAAAGTAACTAAATCCTAAGTCTAAGATCGAAGAATTAAAGGAATGAAAATTTGACATGCTTCAATTTGATTAATTAACATGAACGAAGGATTGACAATCAATAATTGGGAATTAATCAAGAAGAAAAGAACAAGAAAGGAAGACATAAAGCAATTAATAAAGTAATAAGAACTCACTAATTAAACGGAAAATAATGCATTAAAAAGGTCTCCAGGTTTGAATCACGAACGAATCCACAATGCGAAATCAAGAACGAACTACGGAATGAAAAATCTAGACTACCGTGTTTTCTCTCGTGGTCTAAAACCCTAGAATGATAGCTAGATACAATAAATTACGCGTGCACTATATATATGGGGGAGGAATCCTCCTGGTTAGCGATCACTAGGGGGTAGCGCTCGCTACCCCCAAGTTCTGTCTTCAAACATCTTCGTGGGGGCTAGCGGCCGCTAGGGGCTAGCGGTCGCTACTGTTTAGTAGGTTTTAGTTATGTTTTTGTGTGTTGTTTTGTTGTGTTTTATATGTTTATCTTTTGTTTCGTATTGTTTTATTGTTCGTGTTATGCCGGTTTTTGTTGTTTTTGTGTTTGGTGTAGGATGGTGAAATGAAGGACGGATAAGAGCTAAATTGATGCCGAAAATCCAAAGATGCTAAGACGAGTGAAGCCGAGGAAAGCAGATGGGAGCTTCTGAGGATTTACGAGCAAAAAACCGACAGGAGAAAGAACGCGAGAGCATGGTCATATGCAAGATTGTTGCGCAATGCGCAATAGTTTTGTTTTGGCTCGTTCTCCTTCGTTACAACTCCAAATTTGGATCCATCTGCGGCCACGGATTCCTATCGAGACGAGTATGGAACGGAAAGAAGAAGAACACAAGGATGCTATCCGTGCAACCAGCGATCGCTGGGAATGCTGCTGCAGTGGAACAGAAACGTGTAGCCAGCGGCCGCTGGCTAGCAGTTCCAGGCGGATTTTAAGTATTTTTGGGCGTCATTTTCATGGGCTCTCTCACCCCAAACGATTGTAACTAGATTTTACTTTCTCAAGCACATACTTTTTACTGCTTTCTTAGTTTAGGATTTAAGAATTCCGATGGATTGAAGTGGATTCCTACTTTGGATTCTTACATTTCAATTAGTAAGTTTCCTTCTTATGGTTTCCTTTTGTGATTCTACCTTGTATATGATGCTTGGTTAGATCCTACTAGGATTGGATGTTTATGTTCTTATTCGATGTTTGTTTGATCTATGCCCTTGATTAACTTGTGTTGGTCCCGAAAGAGCTAGATTGATGTATGGGGGGGGGGGATACACCAATTCCAAACCTTTTAGGTTTTCTAGTTCAAATTCAAATATAAGGCTTTAGCTCTCTTAATAACTAAGATAGCTAGGATTAGTAAAAAAAATCTTCTTGGTAGGAAGATTAAGTCTTACTCAAATAATACCTTATGAGTGAATAACAATAATCAAGAGTGATAAACACAAATTTAAACTTGATTAAAGTTGTGTGCGGAATATGGTGGTTAATGCTCTTTTTAAAGTGAGAAACGTTTTCTTTCTTTGGAGAAATTATCAACCAAGATATAAATGCAAGAGTATGAAGGGTATGATAATAAAGAGAAACAGAAAGTAAGAACACAAGATATTTAACGTGGTTCGGGATAAACTTTCCCTACGTCCACGGCTCGATCAAAACTAGATCGAAATCTACTATGTCTCCTTTCTTTTTACTCGTTGAGCTCGAGCCTCAAGTTTTATCAAAACTAGATAACAACTTGAGATTACACTTCTTAGATTGAAGAACTACAATCTAAATCTTACAACTTTTGGATCAAAACTAGATCCTAACTTGGTTTTGGTAAACAACAAATTTCCAGAAACAATTTTCAAAAGAATAACAAAGCACTTAGAGAATTCTAGAACTTGAAGGAGCGCTTTTAGAGCTTTGAATGTTTGAAGATATTTGAGCAGAGTTTGAGCTTTGTAATCGTGAATTCTCGTACTCGTTCCTGGAAGTGAAGGTGGTATTTATAGCCTCTTTGAAGAAACTATCCGTTGGAGAAGAAGATGTCCTTCTTCATTGCATTAATGACTGCATTAAATGCATGGCAGTGTTGTTGAAGCACGCGCTGTCAAATGAGAGTTGTTACCACCTTTCACGCGATTTCCCAGTGCATTGCCATACTGGGAATGATCCACCGTACAGTAGATTTGATTTTCTTATACTTCATTCCTTAAAGTATGTCGTTGATGTGACAATACACCGAGTGGTTGACTTATGACAAATTTAGGTATGTCGGCAGTCCACCATAGTTACTGTGAGGAGCAGCTTGAATTTGATGTCATACCAGCTCGCTGTCCTTTGTGTTGTAACTTCATCTCATTCTCCATTGAATGTAACGGCCAAATCGTTTTTGGTATAAAACGATCTGCTATATGTATGGTAGAGATGATAAGATCATTTTTGGAACAAAACGATCTGTTGGTAGTAGCAAGCAGCGGGCTGATTTTGGAGAACTAGCTGTTTAACTACTTGTGATCCTTTTCAACTATATCCAACTTCCTAAGCTAATCCTAGTCTATATGACCAGATCGAAATAAGTATGTTTGAAACTTCAAACAACTTTTACATTTGTGATCTGTGATAGATGAACTAAAATTGAAACCAAAGATCAAGTGTAAATGTCAGCGAGCTGATTATGTGGGAGGCAGATTGTTATTAATATACCTAAAACGATCTGCTCACTACATTATGAGCTAGCTGACTTACAAAGGAAGAAACTTGATATCATAGTAATCATTGTGTCCAGGATACCTTTAACTAGAATAATACAGATCGTTATTTATGTACTAAAAATGATCTGCTTCTATTACACTTAAGATATTCCTTAATTGATGACAATGACTACTTGGGGTTCCCAACAATTTCTCCCTTTTTGATGATGTCGAAACCTACACTAATATTCTTTTAAATGTTAAAAATTAATATTGAACAGTTATAATGCATAATAATAAATTTACAATCATAAAACATTGCCTGGACAAAGAGATATTGTCATCAGGTTGTTTTTCAAAATATACTTTCATACTTTATTGATCAAGCAGGTTTTTACAGAGTACATTTATAACAGTTCACTGCAAAATAAAAAAGAACTAATCTTTAAGATTGTGATTGTCTTCTCTGTTGATCAGCTATCTGCTGCCTCCTCCTTTCTACCATCTCACGCTGTCTCAGTTCAGAAGGAACACCGAAGCTAGCATAAATTCCATTAAAGAGTCTTCGGTAGTCCTTATTGTTGTAATCTATGGGGTAATTCATCATTTGAGCAGATCGATTTATGGCATTTAGCACAGCAGTATGATCAACTTCTGTAGTTCCAGGAATTCTTGGATACAAAAGAGTTGTTTTCCTCGGAGCAGTGAGAGGAGTGTTGGTCATTGCAGATTGTCTTCGAAGATATTCTATGAAGGTTTGATTCTTGTGTTGAGATAAGAATTCTCGATACAGATCGTCCACTGACCCACCTTGTACATCTTGATCCATCAAATAATAATGTTGCATTATGAACTCCTTGACCAATTTGTTCCATTTAGCTGCCTGCTTGGAATGAATCCATGTTAGGTTTTGAGGGTCAGTCAATTGGAATTTTTCAAAGAATTTGAAAATAGGATTTGTTGACTCTTCTTCTTCTTCATCTGGGGATTCATCAAAGTCTTTGGCCCAAGTCTCTCCTTGCCTTTGCTTCTCGGCCCTCCAAAGATTTCTAAATTCAGGATCAGCGATCTGTTCCGCTGTGCATCCATCCAAAAACATCTCTTCATTTTCATCATCTTCTGTCATGATTTCTTCCCTTTTCGGTCTGCTGCCTTTCTGGACTCTTCTTCTTTCTTGCGTTTTTCTTCATTCTCTTTTTGTTGCTTCTTGGCTTCGGCAGCTTGTTTGGCAGTCAATTTCTTTTTTGTTGGTCCCGAAAGAGCAAGGTTTGGTGTATGGGGGGGGGGGAATACACCAAATACTAACTTTTCAGTTTACTTGCAAATTAATCAGAGAGTTCAAGCTATTCTGTATAAGAAATTGCTCGGCAGTGACTAGACAGATCGATGTGTAGATCGATAGCAGTTTTAGTCCAAACAGATTACTCTCTTAGTGAGAACACTTTAGCTAATAATAAGAGTGATCTTATTACTTTCTGAGTGTTGAGTGAGTGCGGAATAGTGGTGGATTAATGATTGCTCTTGTTTTAGAAAACCTTAAGAAGTTAATCAGATCGATTAAGCAGATTGATTAAGAATGCAGATTATATGATGGTGCAGAAAGTTAGAATAATAAACAACTGAAATGAAATATGCAGAAATGTAAAGCACACAGATGTTTAACGTGGTTCGGGAAATCCCTACGTCCACGATCTGGTCAAATCTAGACCAGATTATCCACTACTAGGATACTCTGCTTCTTTATACTCGTGGAGAACGAGTCACAAGTATCAATCACAACTAGAGAGATACTTATGCACGAAATAAGGGTCGTGTCCCTTTACAACAGATTACCTCTACGTTACCACTAGAAAACTACTAGCTAGTAAGGTGATCTCCTTTCTCTCGATAAGAAAGACTTGAATCGAGGTGGTTGGTATGATGTAGAATCACAGAGTGTTGAAGCTCTAAGTCTGGATAGCAGATTGATTGCTTGAGAGTATGACAACAGTATAGCTCGCGTATGTGTTCTTTTTCACTCCAGATTTTTGAACTTTGACTATATAGGCATTGAATTTGAAATTCTAGCCGTTGTTGATTGGTGTGAGATAGATGGTATATTGCCAATCAATGACTTCCATCATATCTGTTCTTGCCATATAGGAAAGGTTGACTCAATCTTTGAGTTATGGAAAGCAGATTTGCTAACGGTCTCTTTCCTTCTATATGTTAACCGAAGGTCTTCTTTCCAATCCCAGTTGGATGGACTTTTAATCTTGACGTGGCAAGAGCATATGATGTGTAGGATGATGTCAGCTGGTGGATTGCTGATTCAGTCGTTCTGGTTCCTCGCTGTAGGCATCGATCTGGTCATCGATCTGGTCGCTGTCTGTTACAGCAGATCGATTCCTTTTGGCGTGAAAACTTGACCTTCATCCTATTCTAAGTTGAGATTGACTTCTATAGGAACATCTCCTTTACATTTCAAGTCATCTCCTAATCTGTTCCATAACAGTATTCACTTTATCTCTAGTGATCTGTTTTTACACGTAGAACAGTTAAAACTTTAAGACAGCTAAGTGTGTTTCGAAAGACCATCATTAAAACTAACTATCTTAGGGTTCCCAACATTTTTCTTGGGAGCAGCAGTTGGTTTCTTTTTAGAGGGAGCAACGGGCTGTTCTTTCTTCTTTTCTTCCCCCTTTTCGACATCATTAATAAAGTCTTTGGAAATTATAAGTCGAAGGGAGGCAAGCTCGTCATGAAGAGCTTTGAACTTAGCGTCAGAATCTTCTTTGTACTGAAGAAATGTGGAAATGTTGCCATTTACTTCGTCGAATTGTTTTGTGGCAGCTTGTAGGTGGGAGTTGAAGTTGACTTTCAGCTCGCTGTGAGCAACTTTCATGTCGGTGATGTTTTTATTGATCAAGAAAATTTCATTTCCAGTGGCAACATCTTTTTCTTTCAAGGCTTCTGGCAGCTAGGCTTTGAGGAATGTGGGCAAAGTGTTTTTAACCACAGCTGGGATTGTGGTTTTCTCCATGTCTTCATATTATTTTTCCACATGCTTTTGCACTTCAGCGACCATTTTTTCACCTGCTGCATTCATCTTGGTCTCGAAAGATTTTGTCTCCTCTTGAATGGCAGCAATCCTGCAGTTGGTCTCTTCTTTGTACTTATCAAAAATGTCACGATCGTTGTCCAGATCCTTATGCAGCTCGCTGGATAGTTTTGAATGAGCGAGTTGGACATTGTTTTCAACAGTTTGAAGGGCGCTTTCTGCAGCGGAGAACACAAAATTTGCCAATGCAGCAGATCGATTGTTAATCCTTTCATGAATGAGTGCATTCAGTTGATCTGATGACATGAAGGAGCCAAGGTTGGCAGAAAGTAAATCTTCCAATGTATGAAGTTGAAAGCCATCTGGTGCGGTGCCTTGTGTGAATATTTCTTCAATGAGTTCGTCATTGGCTTTTTCCGTAGTTGGTGAGGCAGATGGTTCCAGAATAGATGCTGCTTCCTCCATTGCAGCAGATGGTTCTACCTTATCAAGTTGATCAGCGGGCTGGGATGTGAATGGGTCACCAAGCTGTTGTTTCTCAGCATATTTTTCCTCAAAATTGAATATCTCGTCAAAATCAGCCGATTGTAAGTCCACAGCCAGTTTGTAAAAATCTTGTTCTGAAGAATAGAGAGGAGCAAGATCAACTTGAAGTGTAGCAGTCTCTTCTTTCATTTTTGTTAGCACGTAGCTTCTAAAGTATTGCCTTGCATCTGGAACGTCAAGAAAGCCAAAATATTTTTGCAGCTTGTTTTCTTCAGCCTTCAGCTTGCTGATGGAAAACAGGAGAAGAATTGCTTCCAAAATATAAAATTTGCAATCCCGTATCTCCAAGTAAGTTTGGAATCTTTGAGCCATTTCAAAAGTGGCTGGGGTAAGGTTGATGCCAGGCAGTGATTTGAGCACCAAGTCAGTGGCCTTTTCCTTTAATTGTTGGAAAAGTAGTTGAGCTCCTTTCAATCTCTCTTCAACATCATCAGCTAGCTGCTCGTGAGCATCGATCTCTACTTCAGCTTCATTGATTTCCTGAGCAGATGGTTCCTTTGTGTGAGCGACAGTTGCTTCCAATTCATCCTCTAGATTGCGTGCAGTGGGTTTGCTTTTGGTTTTCCTTGGTCTTTTGGTTCCTTTGGCAGCAGCAGCTGGTTTAGGATTACCAGCTGCCTTCCTTTTTGCAGGTTGATCTGCTGCCACTTCTTCTTGTGCTTGTGCAGCAGCTGCCTTACCAATTGTTGGTTTCCGCGTAGGAATTATCCATTCGGGATTTGATTGTCCGACCCGAATTAATTCTCGCTGGAAGTTTCTCATCGGTTACTTTAAGAAAGATTTGAGAGGCAATTCCCAAGGACATCTCCATCTGGTGTCGGGTCCTTGGTAGAATCCAGTCCTTGCTAAACTCAACGGATTTGTGCCATTTATCGCGCTGGAAGGAACCAGCTATGATTGTGCTGAGTTTGGTGGAGAGGCGAAGAGGTCGTTTGACGTTCAACCTTGTACAATTTCCATCGCTATCTTGGCGAATGTCGATTTGTTGTTCTTCATCCACAATGAGTTTCAACAGCGATCTTGCCCAATTTACCTTTAGATTAAGTAAAACTGCAGCCAGGACTTTGAGTTTTCCCGCTGTCATCGAGTCAAATGTGCCTTGATGTCCAAGAAACACCTTCTGGACGAAATCAAGGAGAAAACGATAACTGGGTAGCATTAAAGATCGGTTAAATGCTTTTCCCGTCCATTGGAGTGGTTGAGCTAAGATTATATCAAGAGTGCTCTGAATCTGGTCATCCGAGACCTCTTCAATCACGATTTCTCCTTCATCGCTCAAGTGATATGTTTGTAGAATCATCTCAATCACTGTGGTTCTTAGATTGTCCTCTCTTGACTTTCCAACTGGTATTTTGACAGTGTATTCTTCTCGATCATCAACCATCCACGAACAATAAAATAAGGCAATCTGTCGTGGAAGGAAATAATCTGGTTCGGTGGTGATTATCTTGTGAAACCCTCAGAAGAGATGAATTTCAATAAAGTAATTGTAGATGTTAGCTGTTAAGCACTTTCATTTAAATACAACCAGTCATCTTTTCATTTGTGGAAGTTATAGGGCATAAACAGGAATAAGTATATAGTTAAACATTTTTAATTCTATAAGCATATCAAACGAGTAGAATACCAAGAGACAAAGTATGCATATTAAACTGGATAGAGCATATAAACATATTCTCACAGTTGATCAAGATATGCACCAAACATTTGTATAATGTTTCTATCCTAGTTCATGCTTGAGTAAATTTTAACCTGTGCATGCCCTGATTTTACTAAACAATACATCTAGGGTACGAAACCCATGATGTGTGAGTATGGCACGAGGCTCAGGTGTCAGTTTCGCCTCAATCATGTGAAGCATGTCATGTAAGGAAATCGGGGGTGAGTGTGCAGAAGAAGAACTTGCTTCGGAAGCAGGCATTTTGAAAATGATTCGAGGATTTTGAAGAAATAGAAAGTTGCAGAAAAGCTTAGTTTGAGAGCACGATCACAACAATGGCGGTTTAGGTTTTCTTTGTGAGGGAATTTTTGAGTGTGAGAGGAACAGTCAAACACTTGTGAATTTATAAGTAAGTAATGAACGGCGCAGATTAAAGCATATAAAAGTAATCACAAGTAACGGTTGAGATTACTCCCTTGTTTGATGATTTGCCGCCCAAAAGTGAATGAAGTTCATACGCCATCGATTTTTGCATTTATGGTAGTCACATCGCTGTCTTGATACACTAATCGAGGTCTGCAACATTAAATGATTTGTGCTTTATTCGTCACTTTTCTGACATAAGACGTTCGAGATTACCTAGTAATAAAAAGTATTTATAAGCAATCATTAGAATTAAATAATCAAAGAGTTGGAGAAATGAATGAGTTTGATTCCCCCTTGATTAATGGAGCTTGATTCCCCCTTGATTAATGCTCCAGCAGATCGTTTTCATGGTTGAACGATCTGCTTTAGTTGTTGGTACCAGCTAGATGCTATGATGCACTTTGTGTAGCTTGCTGCTAGTGTTAGCAGATCGTTTTTACTTTGAACGATCTGCAATACTGCCATTCAAAGTGGAAGCAGATCGTCTTTAATATATAAATAACGATCTGCTATTCTTGACTTCAGCAGTTGGCTGTCCATTTTTACTTTCATGCAGCTTGCAGCTTTTGAGAGTAGGAAGCAGGTCGTTTTTCTTCTTTGAACGAACTGCTCCGTGTTTGTTAACTAAACAGCAGGCTGTAAATTTTCAAAGTAAAGCATGATATTGTTTTGAAATAAGACACAAGTTTAACAGCACATTAAAACTTAGTAAATAAGTAGCTAGAATTAAAGGTGTGATAACAGATAGCTTTTTACCACCAGCTAGCTGTTATCAACACTTGTACCAATTTCAAGATTTATTAATCCCAGTTTTCCACAAAGCATTTTGAATCTGTCTTCGGGTAGTGCTTTTGTGAGGACATCAGCTCGCTGCACATCCGTGTGAATTTTCTCTATCTTGATGTTCTTCTTTTCAACATGATCACGAATAAAGTGATGCCGAACATCCACATGTTTACAGCGAGTGTGTAGGACATGATTTTGGGTGATAGCAATTGCGCTAGAGCTATCACAAAATATTGGAACACCATCTATAAAGATTTCATAGTCCTTTAGTTGTTGCTTTATCCACAAGATTTGTGCTGTACAACTCCCTGTAGCCATGTACTCTGCTTCTGTTGTTGAGGTTGCAACCGAAGTTTGCTTTTTAGAAAACCACGAGATGAGCTTGCTTCCAAGAAATTGACAAGTTCCAGAAGTGGATTTTCTATCAAGCTTGCAACCTACATAATCAGAGTCAGAGTAGCCAGTTAATTCAAAATTATCATCACAAGGATACCATAAACCTATTTCAATGGTTCCTTTGAGATAACGCAAAATTCGTTTAGCTGCTTCCAAGTTGGATTCCCGTGGACTAGCTTGATACCTAGCACAAACACCAACAACAAAAGTAATATCAGGTCGACTTGCAGTTAAATATAAAAGTGATCCGATAATACCACGATACTGTTTTATATCCGTTGTTTTTCCAAGTACATCAGGACCAATCTATCCATTAGTTTGCATAGGGATTTTTCCTGGTTTGTAATCTTTAACTCCAAACTTTGTGATGAGGTCGTTGATATATTTGGATTAATTGATTAGGATTCCATCAGCAGATTGTTTGACTTGTAAACCCAAGAAGAAGTTCATTTCCCCCATCATTGACATCTTGTACTTGTCCTGCATTAGCTTGCTAAATTTGTTACAAAGGAATTCAGATTTGGATCCAAAAATGATATCATCAACATAAATTTGGACTAAAAGGATATAGTCTTGAACTTTGATGGTGAATAATGTCTTGTCAACTGATCCTCGTTTGAATCCCGATTGAAGTAAGAATGTAGACAGTGTCTCATACCAAGCTCGAGGAGCTTGTTTTAGACCATACACTGCTTTAGCTAATCTGTACACCTTGCTCTCATCTTCAACTTCAACCCAGGTGGTTGTTCCAAGTAGACTTCTTTTTCCAGAATTCCATTTAGAAAAGCACTTTTTACATCCATCTGGAATACTTTGAAGTGTTTAAAGGCGGCATAAGCAAGAAACAATCTGATAGCTTCTAGTCGTGCCACGGGTGCGAAGGTTTCATCAAAATCGATTCCTTCTTGTTGACAATATCCCTTGGCGACTAATCTTGCTTTGTTTCTCACCACCTCGCCTGTTTCATCTCTTTTATTTTTGAATATCCATTTGACCCCAATAACACCTTGATGTTTTGGTCGATCTACCAAATACCATACTTCATTTCTCTTGAATTCATTTAGCTCTTCTTGCATGGCATTGATCCAATCTGTACTTTGCAATGCTTCTTCGATGTCCTTTGGTTCGGTGTGAGCTAGATAGCAGCTTAGTAATGCGCTTTCTCCATGCATGCGTCTCGTTTTGACTTTATCCGATGGGTTCCCAACAATGAGGTCAGAAGGATGGCTATCTATCCATTTTCTTCGCCTTTTCATTTCCTCCTCAGATACTTCGATTTTCATTTCATCGGGTGGATTCTCAAATTCGGGATGATCTACGGTAGACACATCAAAGACGTCGTTAGTATTAAGATTAATATTTGATACTTCATTTATCAAATCTTGAACAAATGGTTGAGTTGAGGGAATAGGAGATTGAGTGTTTTGTTCATCAGCAGATGGTTGAGAACATTCATGTGAAGTTCCCCCTTCATTTGTTCCCCCTGGATGAGATGGTTGTTCATCCATTCTCTCTTGCTGTGGATTCTCAATAGATGGTTGATTGTTTGTTTCTTCGTCTTCATCTTTTCGTGGACTCCATAGTAGAATGTCATCAATGAGTCTATCCGTGGAATTTCTCAAGATTGAGTGTGAGAGATCATCTTTTGAAGTGGAGCAATCTGTTCCTGAAACTTCAAAATTAGATTCATCAAAGACAACATGTGGGGTTACTTCCACAACAAGAGTTCTCTTATTAAAAACACGATAAGCTTTACAGATTTCAGAATATCCTAAGAATATTCCTTGATCACTTTTGCTATCAAATTTTTTTAACTGAGTTTTCCCATTGTTATGAATGTAACATTTACAGTCAAATGATTTAAAGTAGGAAATTCGAGGCTTCCGGTTATTCCACAACTCGTAGGGAGTTTTCCCGTGACGTTGTGTGATGACAGATCGATTTTGTGTGTAGCAGGCGGTATTGACTGCTTCTGCCCAGAACTTCTTTGGGAGATTGATTTCATTTAACATAGTTCGAGCAGCCTCTTTGAGTGATCTGTTACGTCTCTCCACAATCCCATTTTGTTGTGGTGTTCGAGCTGCCGAAGTTTGATGTTGAATTCCCATTTTTGAGCAGTATCCTTCGATCATATGATTGATGAATTCGGTTCCACGATCAGATCGAATGGTGATGATGGATAACTCCTTTTGATTTGAAAGTTTGTTGAGAAGATTAGGTAGTTTCTCTAGAGTCTCCTTCTTCTTGAACATGAAAATAACCCAAGTAAATCTAGAGAAGTCATCAATAACCACAAGAGTATACTTTCTACCGTTTACACTTAATGGAGATACAGGTCCAAAAAAGTCTAGGTGTAGAAGTTCCAAAATCCTAGAAGTGGAGTGGGCTGCCTTTGTAGGAAATGATGCTCTTGTTTGTTTTCCAGCTTGGCAAGCTTCACATACATGGTCTTTGTCATAGATTTGAGTAGGTAGACCTTCAACCAGGTTGTTTTTCACCAGCTTGTTGATTGATTTGAAATTAAGGTGGCTCAATCGTTTGTGCCATAACCAGCTGGTTTCCGTACTGGATTTTGTTACTAGGCAGGTCTCAGTTTGATCATTCCATTGTACGATGTATAACCTGTCCTGCAAAATTCCAGTAAGAAGAATTTCTTCTCCTTCTATGTTTTTGACAAGACATTTGTTAGCAGTAAATTCTACTCTCTTGTTATTAGCACAAAATTGGCTAATTGACTATAGATTGTGATTTAGACCCTCAACATAAGATACATTTTGGATAATGGTGTTACCAACATGGAGATCGCCATAACCTCTTGTATAACCTTTTGAGTCTCCTCCAAAGGTTACAATTGGTCCATTTCTTTCCTTGTAGTTGGATAACATCTCCTTGTTGCACGTCATATGTTTGGAACATCCGCTATCAAGTATCCATACCACACCCCGAGCTGTGTGCTTTCTCCTCATCGATCTCCTATCCTGCAATGAAAGTTTATTTAGCTACCCCACTGAATGAGGGTGCTTTGTTAGTGGACATAGTTCCTTTTGGAACCCAAATTTGTCTAATAATAGTAACATTTTGCGATGGTCTGATTTGTTTTCCACTGAAGTCGATGTATACTACTTTCTTCGTAGGAGGTTGGTAAGATGCAGCTTGCTTCTTAGGAGCAGATGGATTTGGATAAGCAGATGGTTTTCTTCGTTGGAATTGTTGAGGAGCTCGCTGGTCATTAAACTGTTGAGCTGTTTGATTTGTCCTTTGAGCAGGCTGTTTCCTTGGTTGAAATCCAATCCCTTGAGTAGTGAATTTCTGTTGTTTCTGACCTTGATCCTTGATTAGGATAGCTTGTGGTTGTCTCGCGTTGTTGTTGAGATTCACTATCTTGTCTTTTCCCTTTTCTTTGACAAAATTCCCTTTTGGTGGTCCTTTGTCAACTCCGTCAAATCCTATTCCTCCACGATCTGATGATCTCTTTTGCATGTCATTGATGAGGTGAACTCTGTCTGACTTTTTGTGGATGTAATAGTTGAGCATCGTATTTAAATTATCCACTTTATTATTGGCTGATGATTCTCTCCCAATCAAATCTGAGATCTTAGCAGTGAGAGTGTAGACTTCTTCACTTTTGTTCTTGATTTGTAGAAGCATTGCTTTTTCTCTTTCGTTGAATGAAGCACTTACTTTCTTCATTTCTTGTATGGTGTTTGACATCTTTCCATTTTCCTTGATTGCATGTTTAAACATTTTGTTTAATCGTGCATAATCTTCTATTAATTTTGAAAAGTCTTCCATGGACAGATCGTCCTCTTCTTCTGTCTCTCCTTCATCACCCGAGTTACATGTAGGTGAGTTAGAAGTAAAAGAAGGTTGATTAGTTTCTATCTCATTGTTGTCGAGTCCGTTGTCATGACCCATGAGGCATTCATCCCATTCGAGATCCAGCTCACTTGCTATAAAAGCTTCATCGTTGTCGGACGAGCTGTCAGTTAACGTGCTTGGAGCAGCTTGTTCTTCAGCGAGCATGGCTTTACGTTGTTCTCTAAGCTTTTTGTCTCGCTTGCTTCTGAGCTCTTCACTTTCTGCCTTGGAGATATCGGGGCAGTCTGTTTTGAAATGACCTTTCCTACTACATTTAAAACAGGAAAATTCAGATAGTTCAGCTTTAACATATGAGGTGGATTTTACCTCATTCCTTTTTCTCAGGTCGATCTCCTGATCGATCTCTTCCTTTAAAATTTCTGTTGTTATCTTTATAGAGACGTTTATATCTATTTGCCCTAAGTTCCATTTTCTGGAATCTTTGGGCCATGAGAGAGTATTCCTCGAAGTAGTTCTTTGTGGGATAGTTTTCATCATCTGAACTAGGTGCATCTTGTACTATTACGGTTGGTGGGGACTTCTTTTCCATCTCATTATCTTTTTGCTTTGCTTTGAATGCAGTTTCTTTTTCCTTTGTTCCTGCAAGTGAATGTTTGATAGAAGAAGATTGGCCATGAATACGATTGATTTCGTACTCATTTCTCGTTAGTAAATCAAATAAAGCATCAATAGTAAGAGAGTTGAACTCTGGCATCATGGGATGCATTGCAGAATAAATTTCCCAACTGGCAGGAAGAGCACGAATGATTTTGAGATTCTTTTCGCGTTGGGTATACTTTTCTTTGTTAATTGCATCGATCTCGATCAAGATTTCGGTGAATCTATTTTTCATCTGAGCAATAGTTTCTCCAGATTTCATCTTGAATTCTTCATATTTATTACAAGCTATGGACAACTTGTTTTCTTGAATTACGTCGGATCCCATGCTTATCTCTCGTAGCACATCCCACATCTCTTTAGCTGTTTTGAGACGTCGGATTTTGGCCAGGTAGATTCCCTTGACTGTGCTGGAAATTAACCCTTTCGCATAATCATCTAGACTTGCTTCTTTCTTCTCCTCCGAGGTATAGTCATCCATATTTTTATCCTTTTCGACTAGTTCAATAGTAGGAGTGGGTCCAGTTCCATCTTTGATCTCAGCTGAGTGTTTGTTCATGATTTTGATTGGTCCGTTAGTGATCACGGACCACATCTTGATGTGATGAGCTCTAAGACACATTTCCAGTCTGAAGCTCCAATCTTCATATCCAGCGATAGAGAAATCTTCACATGCCCTAGCCATTTGACCTTCCATGACTTAAAGAAAATGATTAGATAAATGCAAGTGCAATATGCTGTGAAAACGTTTTCAAGATCTATCCAAGATGACCACACAGAGATAATCTCTTGTTGGTCCCGAAAGAGCAAGGTTTGGTGTATGGGGGGGG
>JAPKLX010000057.1:1404988-1422051 GCA_026898415.1 Leonotis leonurus
ATTGCCATACTGGGAATGATCCACCGTACAGTAGATTTGATTTTCTTGTACTTCATTCCTTAAAGTATGTCGTTGATGTGACAATACACCGAGTGGTTGACTTATGACAAATTTAGGTATGTCGGCAGTCCACCATAGTTACTGTGAGGAGCAGCTTGAATTTGATGTCATACCAGCTCGTTGTCCTTTGTGTTGTAACTTCATCTCATTCTCCATTGAATGTAACGGCCAGATCGTTTTTGGTATAAAACGATCTGCTATATGTATGGTAGAGATGATAAGATCATTTTTGGAACAAAATGATCTGTTGGTAGTAGCAAGCAGTGGGCTGATTTTGGAGAACTAGCTGTTTAACTACTTGTGATCCTTTTCAACTATATCCAGCTTCCTAAGCTAATCCTAGTCTATATGACTAGATCGAAATAAGTATGTTTGAAACTTCAAACAATTTTTACATTTGTGATATGTGATAGATGAACTAAAATTGAAACCAAAGATCAAGTGTAAATGTCAGCGAGCTGATTATGTGGGAGGCAGATCGTTATTAATATACCTAAAATGATCTGCTCACTACATTAGGAGCTAGCTGACTTACAAAGGAAGAAACTTGATATCATAGTAATCATTGTGTCCAGGATACCTTTAACTAGAATAATACAGATCGTTATTTATGTACTAAAAATGATCTGCTTCTATTACACTTAAGATATTCCTTAATAGATGACAATGACTACTTGGTTTCCAAAACATCAAAGTGTAGTTTCGAGGAACATCATCAAAACACATAAATTCATGGGGTTCCCAACAACTTGTTTTGTATGGAATTTAATGCTTGATCACCATTGAATTCATATGTTTATGTTAAGTAGATTGATCATTTGCTTGATATAGGACCTAGGGTTAATCAACATTATTTTGAATCGGAAACGTAAGAATAATAACATTCTATATGAGATTAAATAATTACTAGAGGTGTGAACTGTATACGAAAGTAACCTTCACGGCTTAGTAAATCAATACGAAAGTAATTTGCTAAGAAACCTTTGATGTTCTTAATTGAATTATATGGATGCACGATCAATTAGACATTGAATAGGAGTTGAACATCTTATCCTAAAGCTTCAATCCGTTGGGATTCATTTAGGTACTTTTAATATTTATTTTTTTATTATTATACCTTATGGTCATAGTATGTTTAGGATTTCCGTTTTCTCGTTCAGATAACACTTAGGACTAGATTCGCCCTGTTAAGCTTTCCATCGAGATCCGACCGGGGTTAGCTTGCTACATGCAATCGACCTCGTAATAATTTGTGAAAACATAGAGTACACACTTTAGGCTAAACAGCTACCCCCATGTTTTGTCCTCCCTTTGGTTTCAGGGGCCAGCGGCCGCTAGGGGCTAGCGGTCGCTAGCCCCACGTTCTGTCTTGGCCAATCTTTTCGAGCCAGCGGCCGCTAGGCTCACTCTCTACCAGAGCCACGCTTTCTCTTCTTCCTTTTCATCCCTTTTTTTCATCCTTTTTCATCCCTTGTCAACTTTGTGTGTCGATCTTTACCTAAAATGTGACATATAGAACACCAAAGCATCAAATTAAACGAAAACAAGTGACATTATAGACCTAATCTACGAGAGAAACGAGATCGAAAATAGATAAAACAACCCCCCCTCCCCACACAATACATTGTTTGTCCTCAAGCAAGTCCAGGCTCGAAACGACATGGAGATTTCAAAACGAGAGACAAGTTCAAAAATGCAACAATAATCATATTCATCATGAATGCTTAAAAACGGATCACAAGACTACTCACTAACCACTACCACGTGTTTCCCTCATACGTGCAATATCAATCTGATCAAACTCAAAACATAAGTAAATTCGGTTTTCAATCACTCAAAGCTAGACTTTTATAACCATTCATTCAATTTTCATATTAAGATCAAATCGCACAAGATTGGTGATGGATAGAACGATGGTCACTAGGTGTGATCTTCGATATAAACCGAGTATCCTAGTGTGGTTTCCCATATTCATTCATACAAACATAGTTTCTTTCAATTTCTGAGAGGAAGAGGGGTAGAATTCTTATCACCCATAAACGACATTTCAAGCGATTTACCAACGGCCATTCGAGCCAAATATTTGAAAGAGTGGGTTATATGGCCAAAATTTACGAGATGAAAACATTTAATGGTTATCTAAACTGTTCTCGTGTGGTTTCTCATGCTCATGGTATCCAGAGGAGCAGAAGCCTCCCAACTTGTTTGGCCTAAAATGTGTACTCTAGATTCTCGCAAATTATTACGAGGTCGATTGCATGTAGCAAGCTAACCCCGGTCGGATCTCGATGGAAATCTTAACAGGGCGGTTCTAATCCTAAGTGTTATTAAAACAAGAAAAGAGAAATCCTAAAAATACTATGACCATAAGATATAATAATAATAAATAAATCAAAAGCAACTAAAAATGAATACCAACGGATTGAAGCTTTAGAACCAGGTGTTTAATTCCTATTCAATGTCTAATTGATCATGCATTCATACTCGATCAAGCACACTAAAGGTTGCCTAGAAAATTACTTCCGTATTAATACACTAAGCCATGATCTTAACTTTCGTATACAGTTCACACCTTTAGTAATTACTTAATCTTATATAAATTATTATTCTCACGTTTCCGGTTAAGAATAATGTTGATTAACCCTAGGTCTCCTGTCAAGCAGATGATTAGTATACTTAACTTATACATATGAAATTAATAGTGATCAAGCACTAATTTCCATACAAAACAAGTTAATCAACGAGCATACATCAATCAAATATCAAATAAGAATATAAACACTCAATCCTAGTAAGGATCTAGCCAAGCATGATATACATGGTAGAATCACAAACGGAAACCATAGAAAGGAAGCTTACTACTTAAAACGTAAGGATCCAAACTTGGATTCCACTTCAATCCATCGGAATTCACAACATCCTAAACTAAGAAAGCAATAAAAAGTATGTTGAAGAATTTCTATCTATGTTACATAGGTGGTGAGAGAGAGTACTGAAAATGACGCCCAAAAGACTTAAAAATCCGCCTACAACAGCTAGCCAGCGGTCGCTGGCTTGCAGTCTCTGTTCGCTGCTGCAGCACAGGCCCACTGGCTTGTGCAAAATTAGAAATTTTTGAAAACACATAATTGAAGCTCGTCTCGATAGGAATATGTAGCTATAGACAGATCCAAATTCGAAGTTGTAACGAAGGAGGACAAGCCAAAAAAAATTGTTGCGCAAAATGCAACTATTTTGCGTATGGCCATGCTCTCACGTTCTTTGTCCTCTCGTCTTTTGCCCGTGACTCCTAACAAGATCCCATCCAATTTTCTCGGTTTTTCATAGCGACGCACAAGGCAACACTTCCAGCTTCATTCTTCTCTCATTTCCTCACCCTACATCCAAAGCACGAAAACACACGACCGGCGTAAAAATGAACTAAAAAGAGTACTCTAAACAAAGCGACAGGAAGACCAAAAACATAACAAAAACATATTAAACAACTCCCCCACACTTAATCATTTTCTTGTCCTCAAGCAAAGTTCAATCTCCAAGCATCGATTCATATCAATAGTTAACATGCAAGCCCAACCACCATTCATACCTTCACACCGAGACTTAAATTAGATTCAACTCCTAATTGTATTCGGTCACGCAATCAAGATATAGTGTTGCCCGTTACTAAGTTTATCGATATGCACATGATCACGATATACGCACAATCTCACATCTCCCTATTATCCACATATCTGGTTCCCCTAAACTTGAAGTAAAACAAGCAAGTCCGCGTAAGGGTATAATCATCGGATCTAAACATCAATGGATCACATTGAGTGTCCCGATGTGGTTTCTCATACTTATTATCTATGATAAGCGGAGTAGAACCCACGAACTCGACTTGTCTTACTCAATTACGCCCTTCTAGCGTTTATTATTCTTTTTTTTAAGAGTTAAAACTCTTTATTTTTATTATTATTATTTTTTATTATTATTATTTTTTATTCAAGGGAACCAGACACATAGACTCTAGAGAGTAGTCACTCATAATCCAAATCATGATCACTATACACACCAACTAGCAAAGCAACATGCTCCACGTAACATCTCAACCATACAACCTAGCACAATCAAGAACTGAACCTAACTAAGTCTGCCACCAATCATAACACATACTGGACTCACATATCAAGAATCACGATTAATCAACACATAGTGATCGAATAAGCAAGTAGACGTACAAATCATTAAGACGGGGATAACATAGACTAAAAACAAAAACATAACGAAAAATACTAACACATGCAAGAAAGAAAACATAAACCACTCCCCCACACTTAAATCCTACTACGCCCTCGTAGTAGGAACTAAAGAAGAGGAGTAATGAGAACTTTCCTGATAACAAAGAGCTGACAACAAGCCCAAAAGTTAGGTGACTCCTAGAGTTGGTACCTGCATACAAGAACAAAACAAACAAAACATAAAACAAAACAAATAAAGAAATAAAAATGAAAAAATAAAAGAAAAAGAAAAGGAAGAAAGCTAATACACCGGAGGATCCTATGGATCCTGATAGTCGGATGTAAGAGGAGGTTGGGGATAATTGAGGAGACTGTGTTTACTTGCGACTTAAGGTCGTTAGTAAACTATTTATTTATTATGCAAAGGAAGAAATACTAAAAGTGAAATAACAAAAGAACAGAAATAAAAACAAATGCAATGCTTATTTAATGTCTCAAGCTCGACATGGCATTCTCCTATGTGAATTACTTTGGTTGGAAACCGAATAATTCCCTAAGTTGAATACATGCACAACACAAAAACAAAAACCAAAGCATAATAGCCATGAAACAATAAAACAATAAAGAAAACACCTAACGAAAAACAATAACAAATGGACAAGAAAATACAAAACAACACAGGACAAGAAAAAAAAAAGTAGAAATAACGAACAACACAAATAACACTCAGAATAAAAAATGCCTAAAGTTTTTCCCGGTAATAGCGCCAAATTTATTTAGCCTAAAGTGTGTACTCTAGGTTCTCGCAAATTATATGAGGTCGATTGCATGTAGCAAGCTAACCCCGGTCAGATCTCGATGGAAAGCTTAACAAGGCGGCTCTAATCCTAAGTGTTATTAAAACAAGAAAAGGGAAATCCTAAACATACTATTACCATAAGATATAATAATAATAAATAAATCAAAAGCAATTAAAAATGAATACCAACGGATTGAAGCTTTAGAACCAGATATTTAATTTCTATTCAATGTCTAATTGATCATGCATTCATACTCGATCAAGCACACTAAAGATTGCCTAGCTAATTACTTTTGTATTAATACACTAAGTCGTGATCTTAACTTTCGTATATAATTCACACCTTTAGTAATTACTTAATCTTATATAAATTATTATTCTCACGTTTCCGGTTAAGAATAATGTTGATTAACCCTAGGTCTCCTGTCAAGCAGATGATCAGTCTACTTAACTTATACATATGAAATTAATGGTGATCAAGCACTAATTTCCATACAAAACAAGTTAATCAACGAGCATACATCAATCCAATATCAAATAAGAACATAAACACCCAATTCTAGTAAGGATCTAGCCAAGCATGATATACATGGTAGAATCACAAACGGAAACCATAGAAAGGAAGCTTACTACTTGAAACGTAAGGATCCAGACTCGGATTCCACTTCAATCCATCAGAATTCACAATATCTTAAACTAAGAAAGCAATAAAAACTAAATGTTTGAGAGGATCTATTCAAATTACTTAGGTGCTGAGAGAGAGAGAGAGAGAGCAAATGACGCCCAAAAGGAAGATTTAAACACGCCTGCAACTGCCAGCCAGCGGTCGCTGGCCTCTGCTTTCTGCCGTTCTTTTGCAGCTGCACCGGGGCGCTGGGGTGCCAGGGGGCGCTGGCTCCTTTTGGTGCTCGTCTCCTTCTCGTGCCATACTTGTCTCGCCTGTTCCTCGCTCGACTTTGCTCCAACGACCTCGTCTGCACCAATCCTAGCCCAAATCATCATTTTTCACTTCATCCTACAACAAACATAACCAAACAAGAACCGGCGTAAAAACGAACTATAATCAATACGAAAACATCAAAACTAAAACCTAGACACGACAACATAATGAGCTAAAACGTAACAAAAACACACTAAACACAACTCAATCATACATCGAGCACAATTTTTAAACGAGTCTAGCATTCAAGCAATTTTTATACCAAATCAACATGTTCAGAGTTATCACATCAATCAATCACAAATAGAGTGCCCCACGAAGCCATGATCAAATGTAAAGCTTATTATCCAATTCAAGAACTCACAATGGCAATTCATATCAAAGCATAATCAAAGAAGTACCCGTCAAAATCAATCACTAATCATCACCAGCTAAGAGATGCAATTGGATAAGCATGCATATACAGACACGCCTAACAACACACCGCATTCTAAAATAATGCACACCCCCCCCCAACAGAAAAGAAGCAATGTCCTCATTGCTAAATAAGAACATGAAAGGAAAAGAGACTACCCGATAGGGAATGATGCGGTGCTGATGATGCTTGATCAGGACTCGGAATCCATACCTGTGAGACGAACACAAAAATAAAAGAAACAACAAAAAACTAAAGCAACTCAACCCAGACACACACAGAAGAAAAAAAAATGAAAGAAAAGCATACTAAATAGCAGTGAGAAATCACTGCTGATCCGGCTGCGGCGGTGGATGATCAAATAGGGCCCAGCTCAACCACTGAGCATTGAGCTCGGCCATCTGACGGTTGTTCTCAACAACCTGCTGATGCTGCAAGGCCGACTGCTTCTAAGATAACCTCCACAGGCGAGCCTGCTCGGCCATGAGATCATAGGTGTCGTTCGCCCTCTGCTCGATCCGCTGTTGGCTCACAATCATCGAGGCGTTGTACTCTCCAAAGTCATGGTAGAAAGTACGCGCCTCGTCATCATACGTCCTAAAATCCTGGGAGAAGCTGGTGAAATCATGGCGGAAAGTGTTGAAGTTGGAGCGAAAAGCACCGAAGTCAGTGCTTAGAGCCTGGAACTGGGAGCTGAGCTGATCAATGTGGCCGGTGGAAGAAGAACCGGCGCCATAGTGGTACTGGCCGGATGACGGGCCAGCCTGACAGGAAGATTGGCCGGTAGTGTAAGCATCCGGCATCGGTGCATCCTCGTACTCATCATCCTCTGGTATCTCTGGGGCATCTTCGGAAGGTGGAGGATCAGCTGCTGCGATGGCGAGCTCATTTGTGTGATTAATCACACAACGGTGGACCATGGACGATTGCCACCGATAGTCACCGGTGTAAATCTGAGCCTGCTTAAGCTAAGAGAGGTCGATCCTCGTGCAGTAGATGGTGTCGGCTAGGTCAAGGCGCTCAGGATCGAATACCTCGAAGTGACGGGTAATTGCGGAGATCACCAAGGGAAGGGTGGCATGATATCGGGTGGTGGCTAACATATTCTTAAACGTGTTAAGAATGTAATAGCCAGCACACACCCGGGTGCCATGGACTGCACTCTGAAGAAGGAAGAGCTCGGCGTGAATCACCTTGTTACCCTGCTCCTTGCCGGTGATAGCATATGAGAGGAATTTGTGTAGAATGCTCAGCACATTGTCGCGGATGAACCTTGCCGGCATCCCACTGGACTGCCAGTTGTGGAATCCCGTGAGGACAGTCCACGCAGAATTTAGATTGAAGACGGTAGGGCTTGATCCCATAACCTTGCACAGTTGAGACGCAAACAAATGACGGGGCACTTCCCGCAATCTAAACGAACAATATGTGAGGTCAGCAAGCACCTCAAGTGTAGATAAAAACTCATGTGTAAACATGATAGAACATTTATTGGACATTCTAGCATACTTTTTCAAACCTAACGCATCCAGATATCGTTCAATTTCGCCTACACAATGTAAATTATTCAGTAAATTCCAGTCTAAAGTATGTGGCGGGGTTACCTCGTGTCAATTCCATCGTTCGTAAAATTTCCCTTCCAATTCGGTTTGAATGAGGAAAGGGCAATTATACTCTTGCCAAAGATCCTCGGGGACTTCTGGTTGTGAATGTGAAGTACTCGCCGGTTGCTCACCGGTGCGATGTTTAGTACGGACCATGGAAGGTGAGTACGGGAGAGAAAGAGGTCGCTGGAAAAAAATCTCCGGAGAGGATGACCGGATGGGCGGTGGAAGTCGGCGGTGGCGGCTAGAAAACGGTGGTGGTGCAGTGGTGGCCGGAGAGTGAAGGTCTTAGTGGTGGGTAGGGAGAATGGAAGTTGGGAGGAAGAATGGTGAATTTGGGTGAAAGGGATGGTGGAGATGATGGAGGTGTGAAGATGGTGAAGAGAACAGAGTAATTTGGTGGAGGAATTGAGAATTTGGGGAGGAGGGAGTTGGGCGTGCGTGAGGGAGAAGTAGGAAGAAGAGAGATTCTGGGAAAATATTTTGGGGAGGAAGGAGGAAAAACGTGAATAAAAGGAAGAAGGGGGAAGGGTTTCGCCAGGGTAGCGACCTCTGGGGGGGTAGCAGGCGCTACCCTAGCACTTCTGGAGGGAATACAGCGCGCAGAGCTAGCAACCGCTAGGGGGGTAGCAGTCGCTAGCCCCTGTGGATTTGGAGAATACAGAACATAGGGTTAGCGCTCGCTGGGGGGGTAGCGGGCTAGCCCCTTAAAACTCATGTGGGTCAGAAGTCAGGGCTAGCGCTCGCTGGGGGGTAGCGGGCACTAGCCCCTATGAATTTGGAGAAAACAGAACGCTGGGCTAGCGCTCGCTGGGGGGTAGCGGGCGCTAGCCTAGCTCTCGTAATTTATTCCAACTCGCTTCCATCTACGTATAATATATCATGTATTCCTCCCGATTTCTCTTGAAGCACAGATTAAAATGCTAGTTAATGCTCCTCCAAATGAGAACGAAATAAAAGAAATAACAAAACGAAACAAGAAACAAAAATAAAGGAGAGAATGCTTGTTTAACGTCATTAGCTCGACGTAATAATTTGCGCAATTAGAGGGTGGACCTTCAATCGGTGTCGATTCCACCGTGAAATTGATAGGTCATCCCTCGATGTACGGCTTCACACGATGCCCGTTCACAACAAATGAGTCATTCTCTCCTTCCTTAGCAAGCTCCACCGAACCGTACGGCTTCACATCCTTCACCACAAACGGACCGCTCCATCTTGATTTCAACTTCCCAGGAAAGAGTTTCAACCGAGAATTGAATAGCAACTTCATACCGGGCTTTAAATATATATGTAGTATCTTCTGATCATGAATTACTTTCACCTTATCCTTGTAAATGCGGGCGTTGTCGTACGCCTCATTGCGCAGCTCATCCAACTCCGACATTTGAAGCGAACGGTGCTCCACTGCCTTGTGCATATCAAAGTTGGAGGCCTTTATTTCCCAATAGGCCTTGTGCTCCACTTCAACCGGTAAATGGCAAGCCAATACGCTCTTGTACGTAGTTTTGTACGCCCAAAGCGCATCGTTCACTCTATCGCCCAATCATTCCTAGATGGTTGAACCATCTTCTCCAAGATACTCTTGATTTGCTTGTTGCTCGTCTCGGTTTGGCCCGACGTCTGTGGATGATATGGAGTTGCGATCTTATACGTGATTCCGTTCTTCTTCATAAGCCTCTCGAACAACTTATTGCAAAAATGCTTTCCACCATCACTAATTATAGCACGTGGAAAGTCTAACCTGCATAGTATATTTTCCTGCATGAACTTAAGCACAATGTGAGAATCACATGTCCTTGTGGGGATAGCCTCAACCCACATGGACACGTAATCAACGGCAAGTAAAATATACTCGTATCCATGAGACTTTGGAAAAGGACCCATAAAATCTATGCCCCACACATCAAAAATTTCAACCACAAGCACATTATTAAGAGGCATCTCATTCCTACGACCTATAGAGCCCCGCTGACATCTATCACAAGAAAGATAATAAGCATGTGCATCCCTCAATAAAGTAGGCCAAAATAAACCTGACTGGAGAACCTTATGTGTCGTCTTTTGGCCTCCAAAATGACCACCACAATGAGCTTGGTGGCACATCTCCAACACTTTAGGTTTCTCCTTCTCCGCCACACATCTCCGAATCACCTCATCTTTCCCGAGCTTGAATAGAAAGGGGTCTTCCCAAAAGTATTGCCTGCATACATGAAGAAAATGTTTCCTTTCTTGGGAAGTGAGGTCAGGCCTTAACTCGCCACAAGCCAAATAATTAACAATATCGGCAAACCAAGGATCATATGGAAAAGATTCGGTAACAACATCATGAGACGAGGGAGAAGGGATATGTTCTAAACGAGATAGATGATCGGTAACAGCGTTCTCACACCCTTTTCGATCACGTATCTCAATGTCAAACTCTTGCAATAACAAAACCCAACGAATCAACCTAGGCCTTGCCTGAGGTTTAGTTAAAAGATAACGCAATGCAGCATGATCACTATGCACGATAACTCTAGATCCTATAATATAAGCACGAAACTTATCAAGGGCAAATACTACAGCTAACATTTCCTTTTCGGTAGTAGTGTAGTTAATCTGAGCAGGATTCAAGGTAGAGCTAGTATAGTAAATAACACGCAACATCTTATCAACACGTTGACCCAAAACAACACCCACAACAGAGTTAGACGCATCACACATGATTTCAAAGGGCACAGACCAATCAGGACCAACAATAACATGTGCACTACACAACCTCTCTTTCAAAGTAGTAAACGCAGCATGACAATCATCATCAAAATTAAATACAGTATCCTGAGCAAGTAAACGACAAAGAGACTGACATATCTTAGAGAAGTCTTTAATAAATCTACGATAAAATCCAGCATGTCCCAAAAAACTTCTAATTCCCTTAATATCAGTTGGTGAAGCTAATTTTTCAATCACCTCTACCTTAGCTTTATCAACCTCAATACCTTTACTCGATACTACATGTCCAATGACAATGCCACTACGCACCATAAAATGACTCTTCTCCAACTCAAAGTAAGACAACTCTCAACACAACGATCAAGCACACGATCAATCTTATCAAGACAGTCATCGAAAGAATAGCCAAAAATAGAAAAATCATCCATAAAAACCTCGACAAAGTCACTAATCATATCGGAAAAGATAGACATCATGCACCGTTGAAACGTACCTAGCGTGTTGCAAAGTCCAAATTGCATCCTCCGGAAGGCTTAGGTTCCAAAAGGGCTGGTGAAGGCAGTTTTCGCCTGATCCTCCGGATCTATCGCGATCTGATAGTAACCTAATAAACCATCAACAAAATAAAAATAGTCATTACTGGCAAGCTTATCTAACATCTGATCAATGAAACGTAAAGGAAAGTGATCCTTTTACGTAGCCGCATTGAGCTTCCAATAGTCGATACACATCATCCATCCAGTGACAGGTCTGGTAGGGACAAGCTCCTTCTTCTCGTTCATAGTCACCATGATGCCTCCCTTCTTCAGCACGACGTGAACTGGACTTATCCATTCTCTATTAGCGATCGGATAGATAATCCCTTCAGCCAACAGCTTCAGGATCTCCTTCTTCACGACCTCCATCAAAATTGGGTTGAGGCGTCGCTGTCCATCCCTCTTCGGGAGTGCATCATCGGCAAGCTGGATCTTGTGCATGCACATCGCCGGACTGATGCCTCGTATATCCGCTAGACTCCATCCAAAGGCCAGCTTGTGCTTCTTCAACATCGCTACCAACTGAATCTGCTGGTTATCAGTGAGATGAGCTGAGATAATCACCAGCTTCTGCTCGTTATCCTCGAGGAATACGTACTTCAAATTCGCAGGAAGCTCCTTCAGCTCCAACTTCTCAGGTGCAAGTGGATTCACCAGCTTCAACGGAGGTGGTTTCGCAAACTGCGCCTCCAATTTGAGTCTTCCCTCCATGTCGGCCGATCCCTCAAAAACCTCCTCCAATCTGTAATCCTGCACAAAAGAAATTTCGGCCAAGGCATCAATAGAATCAATGAAAGAACAATCCTCAATAGAACTAACATAAGGCATAGCTCTGTGCTTATGCACGGAAAAAGAAACTGTCTCTCCTAACACCGACATCTGAATATTGTCATTCTTAACATCAATCAAAGTGTTAGTAGTTTCCATAAAAGGTCTACCTAGCAACAAAGTATGATCACGTCCATTCTCATGCACATCACTTATCTCTAAAACAACAAAATTCATAGGAACAATTAAACCACCAACACTAACAAGAATATTCTCAATAATTCATCTAGCATACCTAACAGAACGATCAGCTAACTGTAAAATTATGCGTGTCAGTTTCAACTCACCTAACTCTAATTCCTTAAAAATCGAGTAAGGCATAAGGTTAATACCAGCACCTAAATCAAGCATACCTATTACACTCTTACCATTCTCTAAAGCGATGGTTATAATGAAACTACCTGAATCTCGCAGCTTCTGAGGAAGAGGTTGTTGCATGATAGAGCTGGCTACCTCAGACACCATCACAGACTCGTCGTCTGCAAATATCCTCTTCTTGGAGGCAAGCTCCTTGAAGAACTTCAGGTACGCCGGTACATTGTGAATAACGTCGAGAAGCGGCAGGTTCATGTGTACTTGAGACAACATCTTGTAAAATTCTGTGAACTGCTTCTCAAGCTTCTCATTCTTCAGCCTGCTTGGAAAGGGAATTGGTGGCTTGTACGGGTTCGCCATTTTGTGCAACTGAATGGCCGGCTATTCTAGCTCCTTCCCTTTCTTGATATCCTCCACCACTCTGTCTGTCTCATCCTCAGGCATGGCTACTTTGTTGTCCACTTGTTTACCACTACGTAGAACAATAATGGCCTATAGCTGTTGCGCTGAGTGTCCTTGGCCTGGTATCTTCCATGTCTGCTACTGCTGCATCTGATTAACTGCTCCAGAGATCTGCCCCACTTAGCTCTCGAGGCGTTTGATGGTAGCCTCTTGAGCCTCTCTAGCTAACTTGCTCTCCTGCATGAAAGCTGTTAGGCTATCTTCTAGAGATGATTTAGGTTGTGCGGCTACTCGCGGTGTAGGTAGGAATTGTGGCTGGTACTGCGGTGCAGGCTGCTGAAGCTGAGGCAGCGGCAACTGTTGATAGTGCGGTGGAGGTGGATAATACCCTGGCTGAGATGTGTAATATGGCTGTTGTGGTGGATAGTACCCATGCTGAGGTGGGTAGTACTACTGTGGAGGTGCTCGTCGGGCAGAAAAATTTGATCCTTGTCTTGAGTTGGCCCCTTCCATGTAGAGTTGTTCTGCGCTCTCCATCCTGGTGTCTGCTGGACTGGATGCTGATCGAATGGCAGGCGAGGTGTAATTCCTGTGCAGCTTAAACTTTCGTCTCTCCTTCATAAGTCATTTCTGCCATTCTGGTGCAGTGATTCTCATCGTGAGTGAGATCACCATAAATTGGGCACGACTCAGATACCGGCTCATGCTTGGCCACTGCAGGGGCCTTGCTCATCTTCAACTCTTGCAACTTTCTCATCATATCAGCAATATGCCTCTTCAAATCAGGGCTCACTCCGATCTCCTTAACCTCTACTCTCTTGGATCAAGAGGTCTTCTGTTGTGAGTTGGTAGCTAGAGTCTCGAAAATCTCTACTGCTTCTTCAGCTGTCTTCTCAGATATGTTTCATCCAGCTACTATATCCACCATGAACTGATACGTATGCTGCAAACCATTGTAGAAGATTTTCCAGAGGAGCTCGGGTACAATCTGGTGGTGCGGGCACTGCTGCTGTGTCTTGTGATTAGGATAGTACTTGAGCAGGAATGTAGTACTAACGGCCTTCCATGTGGGTAGAGCTCCTGCTGGAAGGGAAAGATCCACGACTTCCCCCTATCCTTCGGCGAGTAGGGAAAACACTTCCTGAGCAACTCATCCTCGGTTAGGGCCTGAAGTGGAATAGACTAGACCGCAGTGCAGAACTCTATAATGAAAAGGAGTGCATCTTCGTTAGCCAAATCGTAGAACGAGGGAAGCAAGTTGATATGGTTGTGTTTCAACTCATAGTTCTTTCCCGCAGCAAATAACATTATAGCAGATGCCGTGATGCCATAGGATGGCCTGGAAAAATCTCCGAGCTTCTTAGGTGCTTCATCTTCCTCAGCCGTTATGACTAATCTCTCCTCGAATAAAGTGGCGAGATTGACGATGTCCCAATATCGCTCCTCATGTACACCTTCTCTTCTATTGATATTGTCGACAAAGGGCACCAATTCTTGTATCAAACTTCGGCGTCCTAGCATACACAAAACCAACAAATATTAAACGTACCTTGTGGGAGAAAAGGAATAAAGAAAAGAAAATAAAAGAAGAAAAGAAATAAAATAAAACAACGCAAATAAATGCCTAAAGCCTTCCCCGGCAACGGCGCCAAAATTTGTTTTAACTTATTTTAATTAAGTTACTCGCAAGAGAACGAGATCATTATAGATTAATAAGTTAACCTAGTCGTATTCTCAAGGAATGCTAAACAGGGCTTCATCTACGTTGTAAAACAAGAAAGCAATTAAATAATTGGGGTTTGAATGATTATTAACTAAATTAATTAATTACCTAGGCGAGTGAAATTAAAGGAATAAGAAAACGAACTATCTAGGCGATAATTAAGAAAACAATTAAATTCTAAGTCTAAGAACGAAGAATTAAAGGAATAAAAAACTGTCATGCTTCAATTTGATTAATTAACATGAACAAAGGATTGAGAATCACTAATTGAGAATTAATCAAGAAGAAAGCAACAAGAAAGGAAGACATAAAGCAATTAATAAATTAATAAGAACTCACTAATTAAACGAAAAATAATGCATTAAAAAAGTCTCTGGATTTGAATCACGAACGAATCCACAATGCAAAATCAAGAACGAACTATGGAATGAAAAATCTAGACTACTGTGTTTTCTCTCGTGGTCTAAAACCCTAGAATGATAGCTAGATAGAATAAATCATGCGTGCACTATATATATGGGGGATGAATCCGCCTGGTCAACAATCACTAGGGGGTAGCGCTCGCTACCCCCAAGTTTTATCTTCAAACATCTTCGTGGGGGCTAGCGGTCGCTACCCCCATTTTCTATCCTCCCTTTGGTTTCAGGGGTCAGCGGTCGCTAGCCCCACATTCTGTCTTGGCCAACCTTTTCGAACCAACGATCGTTAGGGGTTAGCGGCCGCTAGGCTCACTCTCTGCCCGAGCCACGCTTTTTCTTCTTCTTTTTCATCCATTTTCGTCCTCGTTTCTCTTCTCGAGCCTTGTCAACTTCGTGTGTCGATCTTTACCTAAAATGTGACATATGGAACACCAAAGCATCAAATCAAACGATAACAAGCGACATTATAGACCTAATCTACGAGAGAAACGAGACCGAAAATAGATAAAATATTTTTCTCAAACAGAGTTTGAGATATCGAGCCAATTAAATTAAATCATTATTTCTAAATACTTTTTTAAGATTTCATTAGTTGGTTTTTTCTATCAATTTTAATTCTCATATTTCGCAGTTTAAGTTTCACATATATATTTTGCATGATATTACGTCAACTTAAGAATCTAAATATAAATAAACTAACACTAAAAACTTAGTGAACTTCATCACACATTAAAAATTTGGTGAACTTTATCAATAGAAGAACAATATAAAAATAACAATTATGACTTTAATTTTCCAACCCGCTATCCGCAGATACCCACCACTCGTGTGCATTCATTAGTTCCGAAACATATAATTTTAATTTTAAGAGAGATATATAATTTAAGGCAATAATATACATATAATTTATAGAAAAATAAAAAAATATGATTGATATTAGGTGGATGAGCGGGTACTTAACTACATGTTGGTGAATATTTTACGGGTATATCTCGTATAATTTTTTCGGTTAAGATAATAATAATTATTCATATGAATGTACACAAACTAAAATGATAGTATATATGAATATGGATAACCACTATCTATGCATGTTTTTACCTGATTGTCATGCCTAATTTTGACTCACTAACAAGATAAGTTTTCATACATATAACATTGTTTATTTGATGATTAAATAAATATTTTTCCGAATAAAAAGTATTTATTTGATTTGGTTAACTAATTGATTTTTATCAAAGAAATAAATAGTCAAATTTTTAATTTTTTTTTATTACGACATAAAGTTATTCTACACCAACAAATTTTACACGGGATAAGTTTTTATGTAACAATTATATTTTGCAATTGATATAATCTTTCATGTAGCATGGAGTTGCAATTCTGTTAATAAAATATAATGTAATGTTATTTTTTACCAATACATTCTATATACGATAAATTAGTTAATAATATTTATATCTTATAATGTATCAATTTATATTACTTTTAAACAGATTATTACATTTTTAATAATATTTTTTTATGATTCTATCAATATATATTATTTTAAAATTTATATTTATAAATCATAATGTAAAATATTTTCTGTCAATTTTCGACCGTTTACACCAGTTTTGTTTATTGCATTTGAATAAATATGGGGTTCAAAATCAAAAGGTGGATAGACAAAGTCATTCTTTCCTCAATATACTCATTACCTAAAGCCTTCATTTTAGGGTTTATACCAGCTCGTTTCTTTCTTTTATTAATGTTTTTTTTCTTTGAAAATGATGCTATTTATTATTGTTCTTTAACAAATAGCGCATTAGAGCGGCGCACATTCGGAATTTAGCAACGAATTCTTTTATACGCATGTTTTTTTAATAGTAAACACAAATGATATATTATTAAAAAGCACTAAATTAAATTATGATGGGATATATTTAACGTTTTTCTTTTATCATATAATGAATATTAAACTTTTATAAGATTTTGTTAATTATTCATTTACAAATTTTTGACTATTATATATTTTTAATATACATTAAATTATAATAATAATAATAATAATAATAATAATAATAATAATAATAATAATAATAATA
>JAPKLX010000057.1:1422061-1527683 GCA_026898415.1 Leonotis leonurus
TAATAATAATAATAATAATAATAATAATAATAATAATAATAATAATACAGAGTTATCTACTTATGTGATAATTATGTGGCATTATTATATAAGTTCACATTATAGGTATATTTAAGATGTATTTCTCTATTCTATTCTTGTAAATCCTCACCCCATTCAGGAACTTGGAATAGGAGTATACGACCAATATTTTTTATAATTATTAATAAAGGTAATAGAACACTTTTTCTAAAAATAGATTGAGTTATTAACATACAACCTCTTATTACTTAGCGCAAGGGAAATGCTATCACAGGTCTCTCCTATCTCTATTTTCACTTTTTCCTTTTCTTTTTTTTTCTTCACTTTTTGTTTGTTCTTTTGTATAATGTACTCTTTTCCTTTCCACACTCAATTTTGAAAAATGTGTTTAATCAATCCGTTACTATTAATAATTTAATTCTTAATGGTAGTATTAATATTTAATTATTGACGTGTATTGTGATAATAATTGGCTCATAATTAAATTAGGCTCATTAGCATTACTTTCTATAAATATAGTTATCTAGCTTGTAATAGAAATTTATAAAAATGAAATGAATTAAACAATTATAGTAAAATTTATATAAGTTACACTTTTTCGAAAGATAAATCAAAATTCAAGCTCATTTGAAGAGCTCGTTACACCTAGGGTTGTAAACGAACAGAGCTACTCGCGAGCTATTCGAGGCTCGGCTCGAAAAAAGCTCGTTCGGAACTCGATTTGTTTATAAACGAGCCGAACTCGAGCCTGATTTCGAGCTCAAAAATTTTATCGAGCCGAGCTCGAGCTTGGTAATGTTTGGTTCGTTGGGCTCGCGAACATGTTCGTGTTCGATAGTTCGCGAACATGTTCGCGAGCTTATTATACGAACATGTTCGCGAACATAGTGCATAGCTAAATCAAAATACCAAATTCAAATCCAATTCCTCACTTCTCAGTTCTCACCACTCACGCAACTCACTTCTCACGCTAAATCATTCCAAGCCCTAGACTGCGCCGCCGACTGCCGCACTGCTCCACCGGTGGTCCGTGTTGCCGTTCATCCTCTCCACCGGTCCGATCTCTGTTATTCGTCTCCCGACTCTATGCTGGTTGCCGGATACGCATCTCCAAGTACCGGTCATTCTTCTAATCTTCTTGCATTCTCTCTATAATTGTTGGTTTTATTTTATTTTTGTTGTTTTACCTACTGTATTATGTGTGTTTCTCTCTGTATCATATTGTTTCTCTATGCATATTGCAAAAACGAACTAGGGCTCGGTGTTCCTGTTGTTTTATTGTCTATTTCTTTTTATTGTGCATATAGTTGATGATATTTGAATAGAGGATGGTGTATTGTGAGTGTTGTGAAAAATTTTATTGCATGTTTTTTTTTTCTCTTTTTGTTGGATTGGGCAGAGGGTTGCAAAACAGATTTATATCTTCCTATTTTTAGATCAAATTATGTTATATATTTGTTCCCCTTTGGTAACTTTTTTTGGTTATTAAATGCAGCTCTGTTCTCTTGAAATGTCATCTCCAATTTTTGGATCAGTGCAAGGATCAGCTAGTACTCCAACAGTCTCACCACTTCTTGAGGTTGAGGATGATGCACAAACAACAGATACACAACCACAGCCTAATGTGGGGGCCGAGATTGAAGAAAATGAAGGAGATGTCCCCTTTAAGACAAAGAAAAGAAAACGCACATCCAAAGTATGGGAAGACTTCAAAGTGATCACTGATCGACAAGGAAACTCGAAAGCTGAATGCATTCACTGCAGGACACAGTTATCAATAAACAAGTCAGGTTCTACAACTCATTTGAGCAGACATAGCAAAGGATGCGCCTCTACGAAGATTCACATGGCGAAAGGTCAACAAAATATAAGTGTCTCGATGTCTATGGTTCAGACAGAAGCACTGAGTTCAGTCGTTAACTTCAAGTATGACCAGGCAAAGATCCGAGAGATACTTTCTCACATGATTATCGTGCACGAGCTTCCTTTTCGATTTGCTGACTATGAGTTGTTTAACTTGCTTATGAGGACCGTCAGTCCTCATTATCAGAAGGTTACTTGTGCAACGGCAAAGAAGGATTACTTGGCCTCCTATGATATGGAGAAGAAGAAATTGATGAATGAGTTGAAATACGTCAATAGAGTGAGTGTGACTACAGACCTTTGGAAGTCCGACCAAAATATCTCTTATATGGTCGTTACAGGTCATTATGTGGATTCGAGTTGGAATTTACAAAAGCGTATTCTAAACTTTTGTGATATTCCACCACCACATACAGGAGTCGTGATCAATGACGTGCTACAGAGATGCTTCCGGGAATGGGGAATTGAGGAGAAGGTTTGGACAATTACGGTTGACAATGCTTCGAATAATGACGTTGTTGTGAGGACTTTGAGAGAGAATCTCCTGTACAAGCACACTTTACCTCTTGACGGCCAAATTTTTCACGTACGATGTTGTGCACACGTCCTCAATCTATTGGTTCAAGATGGCTTATCTGCTATACAAGATGTCATCTTCAAAGTCCGTGAAAATGTGAAGTATGTGCTAGCATCAGAGGCACGCGTGCTTATGTTTGGAGAAATTGCAAAACAGTTGCATTTGTCAAATAAAAAGCTTGTCTTGGATTGTTGCACAAGGTGGAATGCAACATTCTTTATGTTGTCATCTGCTTTGCATTTTAAAGCTGTTTTCCCAAGGTATCAACAAAGAGATGCTGCATATACTACATTGCCAAGTGAGGAGGAATGGGAGAAAGTGAGACTTGTATGTAGTTTCCTTGAAGATTTTCATGAGATTACCGAACTCATATCAGGTATTTAGATATTTATTTGAAATTTTAATAGCTATTCATTTTCTATTTAAATTTACATAATGAAATTTAATGCAGGTTCTGAGTACCCAACTGCTAATCTATTCATGGTCAAATTTATCAACATCAAGTCAATATTGACTCCTGAAAGTGTGGAAGCAGGTACGAGTACCACTGCTGATTTTATGAAAGAAATGATTACGAAAATGAAGTTAAAGTTTGACAAGTATTGGGGATCTTGCAACTTATTGATAGCTATGGCGACTGTTCTAGATCCTAGAAATAAGATGAAGTATATTGAATGGTGTGCTGAGAATTGTTATTCTGAAGTTGATGGGTTTGTGATGAAAACAACAGTTTCTGAGTCTCTACGTAATTTGTATGATGAATATGTTGAGGCTTATAAAGCTAGTACTACTGATATTGCGACACAAACTAGTGATTCTCAAATGGAAGATTATAGTAGTGTTAGTGGTATTAGTAGTATCAAATCTGGTACAAGTAGAAGCGATATGAGATATGATAGCTATAGGAAAACTGTTTCTAGTGTTGAGCATATGAAGTCGGACTTTGATTTATACTTTGAAGAGGTAGTTGAGGTATGGAATGATCCGAAGAAGTTTGATGTTATTGGATGGTGGAAGAAAAATCATTTGAAGTATAACATATTATCGAAGATGGCTTGTGATGTGCTCTCAATTCCCATAACCACTGTAGCTTCAGAGTCGGCTTTTAGTGCCGGTGGTAGAGTTATTGATCCCCATCGTGCCTCATTGGGAGTGGATACGGTGCAAATGTTACTTTGTGCTGAAGATTGGCTACGAGCTCGGTATGAGATCAAGACAAAAAGCAAAGTAAGTTTATAATATGTATTGATATTTTATCCTTTATCTTTATATACATTCATGTATCTTTATGTTTATAATAACTATATGTAATATTTTATCTTTATATTGTTTCTATAGGACAAGGAGGACATCATCAAAGAGGTTACTTTCACGTGATGGTTTGCTAATTTGGAGAACATGTACAAAATCAAGATTCAAGATTAATGCATACCTTATATGATAAGAGTACTTTCTGACCTTTTGTGTTGTTTGGAGTTTGTAATGCTTTTGCTAAACGATTGTGTTGGGTTGTTGGATGGTGATTTTGTTTGTTATTAGCTTTGAACAATTATTTTAGTTGATAGAGGATTGGAAACATACTGTTGCCTCTATTTAATCAGGTTTTCTGCCCAAAGTATGATGAATTCGAGCTTTACACGAACTCGACCCGAGCTTTACACGAGCTCGAGCTCTTGGAATTAAGCATGTTAACGAGTTTATACGAGCTCGATCTTTAAACGAGCTTAATCGAGCTCGAGCTCGAATATCACACTTATTCGAATATTTAACGAACCGAACACGAGCTGAGCTCGAGCTCCATATTTAGGTCTCGAGCCGAGCTCGAACAAAAATATTAAAGCTCGACTCGAGCTCGAGCCGAACTCGAACATACCATATTTTAAACGAGCCGAGCTCGAGCAAGCTGATGTTCGGCTCGGCTCGTTTACACCCCTAGTTACACCAATACAAGATCGTATCATAAGCTGTTATGTTCACCATTAGTAAGAGAGTGTTATTATCATATATTTCAATGGCGGATTTTATCTGAATCCATACTGGAATTTGTCAAAACCTACTTAAGCATAGAGTTCTAGTTCCAATTCCAAAATTGAATCCATTTAGACCCAATCAGAACTGATTATGATCTTATCTGGCCAATTTGATATGGTTCTGGATCCACCTGATCTTTTTTCCTTTTTTCTTTAATTTTATCAATTTTTTATTTGAAAAATTGTTTGACACACATTTATAAGTTAGTTATAAAAATGAAATTTTCATATTTTATAGTATCTTTTTCTCGATTTAGTGTAAAAATTAAGTAATCTAGCAATTGTATTGGTTCATGCTTCGATCTGGGTCCTATAGTGATATTTTCGGTTCCAAATCTATAATCGGATATACCAATTTCAGTTTCGAATCAAGAATTGAAATTATTTAATCGTTGCTAAGTCAGGTAAAACTCACCAATCGACACGCCTAAGAGACTATATTAATTACTACTAGCCACGTTTTCATTGGATTATATATGGCCATAATAAATAGGCAGTCAAAGTTCAAACTTGTAGCCTCTCTTTGGGCCCAACTTCAACTACTCCACATCCCTTTCCCTCTCTCACTCGACCATTTAAAAAAAGACACATACTAGTACATTAGTCCTACTAAATTTCAACTCAAACTTGGCTATCCATTGAACAAAAATTCATATAGTCAAATCTTTCAACTCTCATTGATTCCCTTGTCTCTTGCATTGCAACTAACTCACACTCTCTCGTAGTGTAGTGCATGAGGAATGGAGAAAATGGCACAAAACCATTCCAACCACCACAACATGAACACTAAGAAGAAATCTGTTGAAGAAGAAGAAGTGAAGCTAGCTGCCTTAGCAATCAGCTTCAACATACGGCTGAGGTCCGCCGACATGGCCGTCCCCATGCAAGAACGTGCCCTCCACCATGCCCGCTCCCTCCTCGACGCCGCCGCCGCCTCTCACGCCCGCCCCAACCCCACCCTCATCGCTCGTTCCCTCAAGAAGGTACACCACGTCGACTATACTATATATCACTTTGGTGTTAATTCATACTATATTTTGATCTAAATCAAAATTTACATGACACCAATATTTGAAGCAGGATTAGTTTGTTCGTGTCTGATAATTGGAGTAAGAAATCAAACTCTGAATAATCAAGCATGATCACGACATCACTCCAAGTTCGATTTGGCCGGAATCTGATTTTGAAAAAAAAAATTGTTAATTTTATGATAGTACTATTAGAAAGAAATATTTAGGTGAAAAACTTGAAAGAAAAATCTAAGGCATGAATTTTTATAATGGTAAAAAACTATTTATGGTTGTCTTTAATTGTAATATATGATTATTTATTTATTTTAAAGAAAATATAATATAGCTACGATGGTATTGAATTGTTAAAAAAAAGAATTAAAGAAAGAAATATGGGTTGGTAGGAATTTGACTCGGTGTATGGGCCAGCGTGGCACTGCGTGGCGGGGAAGAGCTTTGGGTCGTTTGTAACACACGCGCCGGGTGGGTTTCTATACTTTTCAGTTGACTCTCTCTCCTTCCTACTTTTCAAGACTGAGCTTCATCTTATTCTTACCCCTCCTCTTTGATTTCTTTATATATATATATATATACTCATTAGCTTTTAACATTTAGTATATTTCTGGATTTTTCTTTTTGCTTTTTGTGTGTGTGATGGAAATACATATATTTCTGTACTTCTTAGTTGTTTTAATTTGTTTTAGGTTATCATTTCATTTGTGTTCTGTTTTATAACTTTTTTTACAATACAGATACAGTACAAAGATTAAGAATACAATGGAAATAGTGTGTTCAGTATTTATTTATTTTAATTTCTAGTTTTATTCTTACAATTCCATTCAAATGTTGAAATTAGATCACTAATCATCACAAAAACAGTCAAGAAATAGAAGAGAAAGGGATACACGCAAAAAGGGCTTTGATTGAGTTATAGTTTGTGGGGTTTTATTTAAGATTGGCTTAACTGGATAAAAATCATGAGAACTAGTTACAAATTTCAAATAAAATAACAACTTTATAAATGCAAAATTGTGGAGAAATAGCAAAGAATTTTAAAGTTTGAGGGGGCAATGGTCCCAAAAGGAAAAGTCAAATATTCAAAAGAGTTGAACGAATCAACTTTGGTCAAATTAATTTTGGAATGAAACAAAGACTTGTCCTACCTCACACTGCATACGTATCTACTCTGTGCAGTGCAGTCAATACATATTCTTACACAAATTCTTTCGCTATATATTAAGACTAGGTTGGAATATTTTCAATGTTGCAAATGATGAAATATCATATGCTACTAGATAAAGATATTGATATTTTGTGAAAATCAATACTACTAGTACTAGTCACATACATACACAAGTCATCATAATCATAAATATTTTTTATATTTTGTTATTTAATTAATATTAAACATCATAATCAATGAAACCTTAATTAAAATCGATAACTAATAAAGTTTTATCAATAAATTTATATATTATTTGGCATGTCTTATGAACATGTTTTACTAATTTAGTATGATTATGGCTTGTCTGCTTCACGATAATGATATTATCAATGATTTGTTTTCTAGTCACAGAGTAAATGACCCAAGAAATAATACTAGATATTGAAAAGTGTATGTTGAGAATTAAGTTTTAAATATGAATCAAAAGCTATTAATTTTATGGATTATTTTGATATATCATATATAATAACATTTAATCACGTCACATAATAATGCATTTTATACGTTAGTTATTTCAATGCATTTTAGATATAGTTAATATGGATCATAAATTATATAATGATCAATGATCCAGATTGGTTTATAGTTCCTGAGCAAGTCATGACTTGTTCTCATTTGATATAGAAACATTTAACAAAAATACTCATTTCTCATAAAACTTTATTCTTTCTACCTACTTTCATATAAATTTTATTTTTTCTACCCATTTTTATAAAAGTTATCATTCTATACCCACTTTAATTGTTAAATGTCTCCCTCAACTAAAGTAAGAGAGATGATAATGTTGACTTGTGCACAATTGGGATTGCACGGTTGTTTATTCGTGTATGATTTAAGTTACACGGTTGGGTTATTGATATACCATTTGCAAATGATATTTATTTTTCTTTTCTTTTCAATGGTGGTGGAATGTCTTGGCAACATATTGTGATACATCATAGTAGATCATGAAATCAATTGAATTACATAGACGGAGATGAAATACTTTTATACATGTCATTGGATCAAATTTCTCGTGAAAATCTAATAAGATATTTGTGAGCATGTGAATAATGACAAATATTTCAACTATTTGTTGTTTTACCCCACAAAAATGAGTGATAATCATAAAATAAAAGGTTGCTTTGAAGAATGATACAAATTTGCTTTGGTTACTCATGGAACAAAATGATGATTCTGTTGTATATGTGATTCAAAAATGCATTTCACCATATGCACATTACATCGATCATAAAAATGTGCATCAAATGAGATTAATTTAGATCAGATTATACCGCATGTGGATGAGTCTGAGCCGTTTGAGAATTTTGTAGTCCTCGGATAATAACCTACAGACATAAGACGATGATGAAGATGATGAGAGACAGAAAGAGATATTTAATTCACTATCTCATGAATTCAGTACTTGGGTTCGCCAACTAAAAAGAGTTGTAACATTTGTCATTATTCAGATTACGACATTAGAAAATGTCTAATGCAATTTTAGATGAATAAATATGATGCGTTTATTATTTTATTTTGTAATTTTCAAAACTTATACTTCACGTTTGCTTTCGTTTGGACCTATATGTGGTATAATATACCATTTTCATTTGTTTTTAAATCAAGTCGAAATTGAAATGAGTTTTTGGAATTAAATCAGACATAGATGGAAGGAAAATAAGGTCTTCTATAAAATCTACACGATTAGCTACGCGGATAGTTGTTTTACATTACACCGTTACACGGTTACACGGTTAAGTGCTTGTCGTGTACCCTAGTCGTGTATTCATTTCAAATATCTTTTAATTTGATTTACATACATTTTATTACATATATATTTTATATTGTTTCGAAAAATATTAATACTATTCATAAAAGATTTGTAATTTGATTTACATACATTTTATTACATATATATTTTATATTGTTTCAACATATAATTGTTGGATGATGCATCATTCGTATAACAAGATTGATATGATATAGTCACATGTAGACATGAATAATATACATTGTACTAAAACTGTCACAACCCGATTTCCATATATTTATTTGAAATTCCTTATTGATCGTTATTTTGATTTCAAGGAAAAATTATGTGTCTGATTTTGTTGTAGTCTAAGTCGCGCCTCTAGTTGAACCATAACGAATAAATTTTAATTATAAATATTAGAAATTATAATATATGAATGATAATAAAATATGATGTATGGGTGCTTATATTAAAATACATATATTATATATTAACTAGAAATTTTACCTGAATCTATTTTATTTGGGTTTGATTCACGGCATATACTTATTAATTGAACTTTGAGAAATTTTGATTTAAATTCATAATAAGTAAATAAAATTTATAGTGCATATTTCTAAATCAAATCTTGGTTTATACAGTATCCTACTCTATAAAGATATTTTCTCCTTTATAGATACACTTAGTCAAACAAATCTTTTCCCCTTCAAATCTTTTTATACTACTACTTCCTTTTTCCCTAGTAAGCTATACTAACCTATATTTGCTTTTTCCCTTTTTCCCTGCAAATAGAAGCTTGTGTTGTAAGCTTACCTTTGCTTATTTAGAGCAACCTTACTCACTTTCCTCAATCAAAAACTTTTTCTCAAATTTGCATTCTATATTGATCGTTTCACAGCAACTATCTACTCTCAAGCACAGTAAGTTTTCTCCCCTTGACATCATTTCTATTATCAAATCTAATATTCTGCAAAATATTAGGTATTATCCTCCAACATTTAAGAATACTTTCTTTTTATTTTCGAGCCAAAAACTTTTGAATTCAACTACGATCTTAATTTTTTTTCATCAGCAGTTTCAAAACTTCTTGCATATAAAACTAAAGAAAATGGGAAGATGGGTATCTATATACATATATGAAAACACATAATCTCCCCCTGTCAAAAATAAATAAAAAGGAAGCTTGAGTCAGATTGAAACATAACCGAGTTAGGTAACTGGGTTAGGGCGAGTCCGGTTTGGGTTCTTGTTGAAGCGTAGAAAGGGTAGATTTTTTTTTATTTCCTTAAAGCTACTACCCAACTAAGAGAAAACGAGTATAGGGAGAGGGGATAGGTTAGGCGGCGAGCGGTGTCGAGCAACGGCGAGCGGTGTCGAGCAACGGCGAGCGGTGTCGAGCAACGGCGAGCAGCCTAGAGCGACGGTGAGCGGCGTCGAGCGATGGCTGCTTTAGGTCCTTCCTTTGGCAAGGTGAAAGAAAAGATGCTCCAGTAATTAATGAAAAATAAATTAAAATGGAGGAATTTCTCTTCTGTTTCTGTTTCGTTGATTTTTGGTGAGGAAGAAAAAGGAAAACAAGAAAAGAACATAAAATGAATTTTTACAGAGAGAGGGTGTACGTGGAGTTAATGGCTAGTGAATTGTTGGAATTATGGATTTTATCTCTTTGGGTTTTATTATATTATTATTTTATTTTTTTGAGAAGAAAAGGGAAAAATTTGAGAATTGGGATGAGAAATAAGCGTTAATATGGGGGAGGGAATTTCTACAGAGATTAGAGAGGGAGTAGGTGAGGGAAAGTTTGGAAAGTGTTTGAGTTTGAAGAATTTTTCTTTAAATGGGTTTTGTGTTTGAGAGAAGTAGATAGGTGAAACTAATATTGAATATTAGATTTTATAATATAATCCATAAATTAAATAGGTACATAAATTTTCGGATTTATAAAACATATTAATAATTATTTCTTAAACTATGTTTAGTTCAAATATTTTATAATTAATCAATGGTCATCCTAGAATTTGTTATAAGAAATTTTAAAGTACAAAGATATTAATTAAGTGCAGTGTATTTTATTTTGTTATAATTATTGCGATAAATATGTGATTAGGTGCGGCGCGACTAAGATTTTGACGAGGTTTTAACTGCTCAATTATATATTCAAGTTCAAGGTTTAAGGTGTGGTGATTTATTTAAGTTATGCCGTTGATTATCGTTGTTCATTTTAATATTATGTGTGACCGTATGTGTTAATATGAAACTATGCTATGTGATATGCTTTATGCTATCGATCTATGAAAAGTCTTGCGCAAGCATACGAGGCCAGGGATTCAGTAAAGGATCCGGAATTCGAAAGGGTTCTTGGGGTAAAAGCCCACCGTGCATATACATTATACGAGGCCAGGGATTCAGTAAAGGATCCGGAATCCGAAAGGGTTCTTGGGGTAAAAGCCCACCGTGCGAAATCAAGTCTATGTTATATGACCATATGTGTTTACCGTTTTATTAACGTGGACAACTCTTGCATAATATCACACACTGAGTATACTTTTGTATGCTCATTCCCCACATTAACATTTCAGGTACTTGAGCTCGGAGACGCGTGGGAAGTCGAATGATGTGCTATGTTATTTAAGAAAACTCTATGCATTTATATATTAAGTACTTTTGATATGTGTTTCTATATTAAGTACTTTGGCTTGAATGCTAGACTTTGAAAATATGTGTATTTTGATTGACTTACAAAACCATATTATTATGCTTAAGTCAATTATGGTTATTTTAAAAGTGATTTGTTAGTCTATTTCAATTTACTAATATTTTAAGTTTAAAGATTTTATTTTATTATGTTGTTTTTAAATAAAAAAAAAATATTTCAATCATTTATGTTTAAATCTTTATTAAATATTATTTCCGCATTAAATATTTATGAATTAAAGTCATATAAGATTAGGGTGTTACAAAAACATTCACATAATCAACACAATAGATAAATAATTTAATTATTAGCATTGGTAGCTATTATTAATACATATGAGGCATAAATTGTTGATAAATTAGTAAATTAGACATCAAAAATAAAAAACAATAGCTACACGGTTAGGTGTTCTAGGGTACACACATTTGCACTGTTAAGTGCTTGGTTAAAATGTTATAGGGTACACGGTCAAGTGTTTGTCGTGTACCCTAACCGTGTATTCATTCAAACATCTTTTAATTTGATTTAAATATATGTTATCGCATATATATTGTATATTGTGTGAAAAATATCAATATTATTTATAAAATATTTTTAATTAGTCATTTTAAGTATAAAAGACTTATAATTGTGTGACGTGTCATTAGTATAACGAGATTGATATGTTATATTCACATGTGCTTTTCATGTACCCTAGTCGTGTATTTATTTAGCACAATTTTTAATTTGATTTAAATATATGTTATTAAATATGTATATACATTATATATTGTTTCGAAAAATACAATATTATTCATTTTTTTTTAATTAGTCATTTTAAGTATAAGCGAATTATAATTGTTATATGGTGTATCATAAGTATAACAAGATTGATATGTTATAGTCACATGTGGACATGTATAATATAAAATGTACTAAAACATTCACATAATTAATCGACGCAATAGATAAATATAATTTAATTATTAGCATTGATATATATTATTAACAAATATAAAGCATACATTATTGATAAATTAATGAAATTAACATGAAAAATCAAGATTTTTGATATCAATGAGACTAAAATATCAATAATCCACAACATACTTTATAAGTCGATAATATCTCACTTGAAAAACACTAAGTAGTTTTACATCATATGGTACAAGTCAAAGAAAAGGTCATTCGTGTTACTCGCTCTCTATAATGAAGTAAGTACTCAACATCAAGTTTTTGGAGTCATGTTGATCAACACGTGATGTAAGTCGATCTTAATAAAATGATATAAATCCGTACTCTTTAAATTGTCTACAATATCTTGACATTCAAATCCCATCAAACACGTACTGATCTCCTTCAATATGGAAGGAGAGCAATACAAATTTATATGTCCTCTATACTTCGGAAGTTTAAGTTTCAATCATGAAAATTTGGACTGCATTATTAGAAAGTATATACATGTAAGCAAACAATCAATCGTGTAAATAGTACAATAAAAAATTATAAAAATTGCATTCAACTATGTATCATTTGTGCAATTGTGTCATAAGTTGTGCCTATGACCGTGTACCTAAGAACACATTCATGTCCCTATACATATACACATACGTGAATTCAGTTTTGGTTATTTAAAAATAAATCAAATGTATCCACCATATGCATATGCAATCATGCATTATATCATCTGCATATTCAACATTATCGAATAACTGTGTACCTAAAATTACAATTGTGAAACTGACCGTGTATAAACTATATCAACTGTGTACTCTATATACATTAAATTGTTGCCCAATTGTGTGTATACACTGAGAAGAGCAGAATGAGAAATCGAGACTTGGAGCCAACGAAAGAGGTACAGATTCTTGCATACCCAAATCTGGTACTCAACCATAGGACTTGTGGAGTTTGTGGTGGAGAACTGCACCGGTGGATTGCGATTGAGGAGCATCTCATCCAAGCTGAAGGTACGAACGGTGGTGGCAAATTGAGGATTCCAAAAATTATAGTTGTCGCGATCGAGCTTCATCGACAATAGGTGGATATGAGGTAGTGTGACTGTTGATGATTTAGCCATTGTTGGAGAAAAAACAAATCAATATATGAACGATTTGAGTGTATGTAACTGAAGAGAATTGGCAGAAGCTATAGAACTTTGAAAAAACATAGTTATGGAGGTTAGCAATGATAAGAGAGAATAGAAAGATGGCTGAATGGAAGTGACAACATGAGTTTAAGAAAATATGAGTTTTGTTTCTTAATTTTAAAAAATATTAAGGGTATAATTGACTTATTATATCAAAATGGATATAGAATGATAAGTTTTATAAAAGTGGATAGAATGTTAATGTTTTATTAGAATTTGGTATTTTTGAAAAGTGTCATTTGATATATTCCTTATCACGAAATATATAAAATACATAATTAAGTAATTTTACTCGTATAACTACATCAAATAAGATCAATAGTAGAAAAAGAAATGATATCTCTACAATAGGATATATGTTTGTAGGAAGCTTATCAGAGGCTTGGGCAGACCGTCGGGCAATGGCCTCCGGAGGCCGCGGAGAGAGGCCACCGCTGTGGAGGACAACCTCAGGAGGTCGGCCTCTGGGTGTGAGGCTGCCTCTGGTCTCCGGAGTCTGCGGCACTTCCACCGCTCCGGACGACAGCCTCCTAAGTCCCCTCTTTTTTTTTCTTTTTTTTTTAATTTTAATACATAAATTCATCTATAAAGGGTGTCACGGTACGATATACCTTACTAAAATTGTCATACCTTATACCTTACTTTTATCTTCGATATACCTTAGTTCGGTATACCTTACTTTTGTATGACATTTTTACATACATATACCTTACCTTATTTTCGGTATACCTTACCTTTCTTTTACGGTATACCAAAACTCATTATTTAAAACACGTGAATACATAAAAAAATATAGTGATCACAACCTTAAACATCAAACATATACAGAAACATACTAAGTTTTATCTTTAATAACATAATTTTCGAGATTAACTACTAATATTAGATAATCAATTTATAAAGATATTAACTAACTATATTATTATATTTTTATATAGATAACTAGATTTAGGTATATGAATTATAATTAATTTGATAATGCATGCATGATATGCTATAACAAATTAAATATATTTTCATTAATTATATATTATAAACTATATTATATTTAATATCAAACAAATGTAGTCATGTGATCATATAAAACACTTATATTGCTAAAACATACTTTTGGCTTATAATTATCTTTATGTTATTGTAATTAGTTGTATAATTATTTAGATTGATATGTCCGTTTTAGATAAATTTAGTAAATGTAATTATATTATAATCATTTGGTTATGTAACAAAAACAAGTGTTATAGTTTTATTATTATTATTTAAAATATATAATTAATATAAATTTTTGTTCAATCTTTTTAATTATGAATAAATTCACGTATTCTTGTAATTTTTCTAAATATTTATTAATTATAGTTCATAATTTATGAATAAATTGATTTGTTATAATTTAAATTTACATATAATATTATAAATATAGTATATTTAGACCGATATATACCAAAATAACGGTATATACCATTTTTTTCGGTAAATACCGCGGTACGGTATATGACAGTATACCTCGATATTTGGAAAAATCATACATTTACCTTACCGAAAAGTTCGGTAAGGTATCATACCTTACCAAAAATTTCGTTATACCGTTTCTTCGGTAAATTTTGACCGTCCTAATAAATACCCTATTTCAATATCATATTTTCACGCATCCTCATTAATTTAAGTTTTTTTATTAATGCATTTAAATTAAATTTTAAAATAAAGATTAATATTAAATTTTAATTACATATTTATTAATTTAAATTTGTAATGAAATTAATAAATTTAATTCATAACAAATATTTAAAATAAAAAAAATACATAAATCATAAAAATACAAATCAAGAAGCGAGCCCCAAGTTGAGAGTCTCTCACAACAAGAAAACACCACAAACTCTAAAATTCGTGGATCTCACACAAAAAGTTTCATTTAATTACGAAACTACCACCGGGAGGCTCTAAGTGAGAGAGTCTCCCATTGTGGATGCTCTAACCGTATTATAGAACAATTTAGATGAAAGGTAACCTTTTTTTCAAATTATTTCTGTCGAAACCCCTAATATGCATTAATAATACATAAGATAATAGCTTCACATTTCAGAGCTCTACAAGGAAGAAGAAAATCCATTTGTCCAGAACCAATAAATAAAAGAATAAGCTGAAGAGAAGTACATGAAAAATGATAGTGCGTATCTCGTGAGACATTATACAGCTAATGTAGGTTCCTTTGGCGCATGTAAGCCTCTATTTTATCTACATCTTCTGGGACGTCGACACCGTGTGCCTCGTGCTCGACTTTTATCACCTACATAAGAATTATTTGAATCAAAATCTCAAACTGTACTTAGTGAAGAAGAAGAAGAAGAAGAAGAAAGCTCATGCTATTCTCTAAACTCTAGTGCTCAAATTTCACACAGAAAAGTAGGCCTCCATGAGAACTCAAAATTATACATCTTCAAAATCATTAGCACATGCAAATAAAATGAATTAATTGTAGCGTTAGTGAAAATAAGTGGCTTTGGCGAAATAAATCCCTAATCGCAATTGTAATACAACCATCAAACACTTATGAATCTTGAAAAATCATTTGACCAACTTTCGGTTTTTTGTAATTGAGTCACCATTTTCGGGCGATCGGATTGTTAACATAGAGTAACATTGATGACACGGACACCAAATTTAAGGACGAAGCTAAATGGCGCTTCTTCATTTGTTATGCTTAATTAGTCTCCATGTCATCAAATATTAGTCCAAGCTAGGGTCATGTTAGCATTTCGGTTGCTGGGACATATTTGGGGACTCAAATGCAAAAAAATAAAATTCAAAAGTTGGTGATTTAATTTGACAAAACTTCTAACAACAATATGAAGAACATGATGTGCATCAGATTTCTAAGAAGACCCTCCGCAGAAATACACTCAAATGTTGGGGCCAAAGGCAGGTAAAGAAGGTTCATGACAATAATATGCATACTGTGTGACAGGATTATGAGGCACACCATTGTTCGCTATTTGGGAACTTTGGTTTCTCTCTACAACTTATTGACGTGCTCGGAATTTCGCAAGAATGCCGAAAAGATTTTTAAGAATACCCAGAGTACCCAGAAAAGGCAGCAACCCATAAATATAGTTCAAAATGTTGCATTAGCCCAATGAAAAACAGACTCTTATTTGTTTGCTAAGACGCCCAGGCGGCAAATTTGCTAAAGTAGAAATAAACAATGAGAATTAACAGAAGGAAATGAATAAGGAACAAAGCAAAGGAAAATAAGCAGAAGGGAACCTTCATCTTGTATCCATTTTCAAGAACCTTCAGTTGCTCAAGATCTTCCTCCAGTTGAAGTGGAGTCGGAGGAAGCTCCGGGTATATCTTGAGAAACTTTGTATCATAGCTCTGTTGAATATCAGAAACAGAGCAACAGAGCTTGGTGATTGCTCGGAGCATCAACAATTTGAGCTATCTATGAGTTGTTTAAATACCTGAATCCCCAAATGAAGTAAATATGGAAATTGAGGGTTGACATTCCCAGACCTGCAACCGTTACGATAATGTATATTTCAACATTTTTTATTTTATAGTCAACACAGAAAGCAGGATACCTCTGGAAAAAAAAACAACTAAGTATTAGAGAATAACTAACTTGTTAAATGGTATTAGTCCTCGAGAAAAATAAATGGCATAGCCGTGGTTATCCACCACGCATTTGACACGATTTGGATCATGTGCATCTTCAGGTTTCAGAGAAGTAACTGCAGTGCTGAAGACTGCATCCGGAGCAGCCTGCATCAGCCACAACATGAATATAAGTTGCATTCAATAATAATTGATTCACCACAATCAGGAAAAAGCAAAAAGAAAAATGTCACAAATTTGAACCTCTACCGAACTTTAGATCTTACCACTAAATGCCTACAGTTTACAGTGATGAAACTGAGAAACTACGATAGGATATTGACAGCAACATCATATTGCTTTCTTACTAATCATGTTTCATTAACTATATAGCTGGAACCTTTTCAAAATCAATGGAATAGGCTAAGGTTGCGGCTTCTTTACCTGCAGAGCTTTGACAATGCCATCGATTATTTCAGGTTCTATGAGCGGCTCGTCGCCTTGGATATTGACAACAACATCATATTGCTTACCCAACTTGCTAAGCGCTTCGTTACATCGCTCCGTCCCTATCAATTCCAGATAAAACACTGATCAGTTAAAATCCGTGAACGGAACCATATGCGAATTGGAGCACCAAATGCAACAACTCATACCATTTCGGCACGACTCCGATGTCATTACCACATCGGCACCAAAACCTCTACAGCAATCGGCAATTTTCTCATCATCGGTCGCCACAACTATACGAGCAAATCCCAAATCAGCAACAGCCACCACAACCAAATCGTTACAAGCACAATTAGGTAACTTTCCAAACACATATAGAAGTAATGCAGCGCTGCTTACCTATACGATCCAATGAAGTTGCCATTTTAGCCCTTTCCCATGTTCTCTGCAATCAACCACCCAAATTGAAGCAATCACATATCCAAACCACACACACACACATCCACATACATATCTATGTTACCAAAGCATTAAAGCAGCTTAATCTTTATTTCCTTCACAGCTACCAGATACGAAAAGGTAACCAATCTGCTCTTGAATTGTAAATCTCGAAGGCCAAAAAAATAACCTGGATCATGGGCTTGCCGAGGATGTTAACAAGAGGCTTTCCCTCAAACCGGGAAGAAGCGAAGCGGGCGGGTATAATTCCGACGACCCGGCTCCGGAACATGCCGGATCGCCTATAGTACATGTAATGGGCGCCGAGCGCCACCGCGGCCGCCGCCCCCACGACAGCGGCGTGAGTAATCCACGACTTGGTGGAGGTAGAGCTCGTTGAAGACGATGATGGATCGCGCATCAGCATTTTGCGAGCAAGCGTCACTGAAATTTTATGACCCGGATTTCGATGGGTCGGGGCAATTATGGTTTGTAAACTCAACCTTGAAATCCTTTTTTTAATTAGCTCAAATCCTCATTGAGATTTTGTTGGATTTTTTTCGATTTTAAAAAGTCTGTAAATTTAAAAAATTCATAGATTTTGTGTAGTCTTTGACAGACTTTTTTTACTGATTTATATGGATTTTCATAGATGTAATAGGATTGTGAAATATATTTTTTTATTGATTTACATAAATTTTAATAGACTACGAGGCAAGGATTATAATGGATCGGGTTGGACCAGCTTGGACAGGGTTTCCCTACGCCCACACCCGACATGCAATTTTATGGATGAGTCCAAGTCCGACCTATGGCCCAACCAGACTTATAATTTAAGGCCAAGCCCAAGCCCATGTGGATTGGGCGGGCTTAGACATACATACATATTTTATTTATTTTATTTTTATTTATTATTTTTAACATATTAAAAATATTTATAATTTATTTATTTTAAAATATATTTAGATATTTTAATATTCATTAAGATGCCAATTAATTTATATTTATTATACATTTATAATAATAATAATTATTATTATTATATTATTTTACTCATATATTTTATTTAATATGTCTCTTAATTTATTTTTATTATACATTAATAATAATAATAATTGTATTTATATTATTTTAAATTTATATTTTAAATACTCCCCCCGTCCATGATCTTTCTTCCCAACTTTCCTTATTGGTCCATCAACCAAGTTTCTTCTCATTTCCCTTCTATTTTTGGCCACCCTTTACTCCACTCACAACTCAACACATCATCAATAATGTGGGCCACATTCTCCACTAACTACACACTACCAATATATATAATCATTAATGTGGGCCCCTTATTCCACTCACTACTCTATACACCTTACACATCATCAATAAAGTGGACCCCATTCTCCACTAACTATACAACATTCAATACATTTTACCCTTTACCATTAGTCAACACAATTTATTAAAACTTGTGTCGGGTCAAATTGGAAATAAAGATCATGGACGGAGGGAGTATTAGATATCTAAATAATCAGATTGGGTTTGGGCGGACTTGGGTATGCCGGCCCTAAACATTAGCTCAAGCCCGACCATGAGGTCATCGGGTCGGACATGGCAAAATTATCACCCCTAGTAGGCGCCCAAAATAACAACAAGATAGTCGAATTTAGAAATGACAATGGGCCGTGTTGGGAAATATTTAAAATGGTTTTGATTCAAATTCCAAAACCTCCCCTGAAAGATGTATTAAGTCCAAAACTGATGTCTTAGTCTTATCTTAGAACTCACTTATTAGGGAGTTCAGTTTACATATACATATGAAGATTCAAGACTAAAGACTTAACTCAGTAACTGAAGTTCTCTTTAGAATTCAGTTTATATCTCAAAACTGAAGGACCATTCCATTGAAATAATAACCTGAAGTTTTAGAGTTGAAGCCAGCATGAAGCAAAGCTCTATTGCCACTGAAGATTCATTCTAAAGCTCTGCAACTAAAGTCCAAACTGAAGAAATGGATATTACCACTGAGTTTCAGGCTATGTCTTAGACATTACCACTTTGGGAAAAGATATCAATAGGTGAAACTCAATCTTGTTGCAGACACCAAAAATGGCAAAAAAGACGACAACTCCAACGGGAAGAATTCAAATGAAGCTTTCTCTCACAACGGATATATTTTGAGAGAGCTCTATATATATCCCACTACTTCAAAACGCTTCAACCACCGGTTACCCAAGCATTCAAACTCTCTATCGCTATCTCGCTCTCAAACTTCCATAGCTCTCAAGCTTTCAAAGTTGAAGAACACTCCAAGCTTTCAGTCTATTCTCTCTGTGTGTTCTTAGTAGCGATATTTAGAATTTGTAACCAAATAAATAGCTCTAGCATAGATTAAGTTCATAGCTAGAAGTGATCAGACACTATTATCCATCTAACCTTCAAAGTTGATCACTGTAAGACATATCTCCAATTATTTGGAAACCCTCGAGTCACATCGAGCACATGTGGACGTAGGAGTTTTATCTCCAAACCATGCAAACCATATCTTGTGTCTTCACTATTTACATTCAGTATTTTATTCTTTAACACAATATTACATAAACTGAATACTGATTAAAAGAAAAGTGAACTTAAAGCATTAAGTTTTCTGACAAACGAGTAAGCTTTTAAATCACCACTTCAACACGTACATTTAAGATATTAGTCCATCAGTCCAACACTCAGTGTAGATTGAAAGATTGCTATCTAAAGTAATCTACTGTAACTGAAGTTACCTCCCTTCAGATTCAATAGCTCACTGAAAAGCTTTTAATTTAAAAATTCAAAACTGAGTGTATTCATCCCCCCCTCCCAATACACTCAGCATACTCGTTTTAGGACCAACAGACCGGGCTGAGTCGGGCTTCCTTATGCCCAAGTCCGCCCCGGGGTTATATGTACAGACTGAAGTCCCGCCCATGGCCTAGTCCCCCATATGAATCGGGGGGACTCGGGCTAGACCCATGATTTTTTTAAATATTTTTTATTCTTAATACATTAAAATATATATATTTATTTTTTATTGCATTTTATATATTTTAACATTTATTAAATTTTTAAATGCAAATAAATATTAATTCCAAATTTATTTAGTTATATATCTTATTTAATATATATTAATTTATACTTATTATATATTAATTGAAATAATAATATTTATACTATTTTTAATTTATATATTAATTATTTATATAAATATCAGGTCGGGCTTGGGTGAGCCTCGGTATGTCAGGCCTAAAAATTGGCCTAAAACCACTCATCGGGCTTAAGATTTTGGCTCAGGCCCGGCCCATAACGTCATCGGATCGAACTTGGGTGACCCATTGTTGTCGGACTTAAGCGGGTTGAGTCGAGTCGCACTAAATTGTCATCCCTAGTCGAGTTTGTAAAAGTCACCGGGAGAAAGAGTTTGAAATATCTAGTGATTATAAGAGATTTTGTAGAAAATAATCTATTTATATTTTTAAAAGAGAATCCATGAAAATCCGTAGACTATTAAAATCCATAAATTGTTGAATACCTAGAGATTTTATAAAACTTTTTAAAATCGTATTGAATACTTCAGGATTTTTAAATACTTTTGAAAATCTGAATTGAATACCCCTGGATTTTAAAAGTTCAAATAAATCCTACAAACTCCCAACCAACACACCCCCTAAATAATTTGAAATTTTATGACCCGGATTTGGCTTTGATTTTTAGTTTAGTTCCATGTCTTTTCCTGTTTAATAATGTCAATATTTTTAGATTTCGATCTGTCAATAAATATTTGAAATTTGGTTATAGTATGTGAACTCAAGTCATTGAAAGAAATAGTACCTTCGTTAATAGAGTGTAGAATAGACAATCAACAGGTTCGATGAAATTGAATCCTCGATAACTTCTCCTTTTATATGTTGGGAATTGATTTTAAACTTGTATGATTTTTTATTAACTTGACGGGTATATTTAATTCTTTGAGAATTAAATAGTCGGGCATGTTTCAAAATCGATTTTCTCGGTGAATAAGAAATGCATTGTGGAAGATTTTAAATATTTTGGGTCCATCTTGTTGGAGACTATTAGGCCCAAAAGTTGAATCTCATCCCAAAGTTGAAAGCCCATGACCTTTGGTTTTTCACATTCTCAATACTAATGAGAATTTATGCATAGCTTTTAATTTCTCACACTGGTTTCCCCCATGGTGCTATATAAAGAGAGGTTTGGGAGCTCATTTGAACACACCAACACTTACATGTGTTCTCTCATCTCTTTCCTTTCATGCATTTTCATAGTAGTTGTGTTAGAGGCATTGTTGGCTCGGTTCTCAAACTCTGTCAAGTTCGTCGAAGCCTTTAGAGTTTGTGGTGCTACTACTCTAAAGGACGAAGTCATTTTATCTTAGGGGACGGTACGCCAGACTGTGAGCACTAGCCGGGGCATATCTCATATTGTGGAAAGAGGTCTTCCTCGACTCGACTTTACAAGTTTGTATATATTTTGGTTATAGTTTTATTGTAACTCTAACATTATTCTTTTATGTTTAGATTGTTGTAATCTCAAAGCATTGTATTCCCCGTATCTCGATTATTTATTCAACATTATGTTGCTCTATGAGGATATTTCTGATGGCTATTCATTTAAGTCATCGGTTAGCACCGACCTAGACTCTTACGGGAGGCAACAATGGAGAATTTTCCACAATGGGCAAAAGCCTGACGAAGCAATGCCGCTTGAACCCTGCCCGTTTGAGCCATTACGAGCTGGAAAGCGGTGAGTCGTGAAAGGGCCGTTGACCTATGCAAGTTTCAATACCGTCAATTATTATGCCTTTCTTTGATAAGAATCAATATGATCTGTATGAATTAAATATACACAATTTGTTAGGGTAATTCATGCTTTATGATTGGACGATGTATCAAACTTGTTTTCATTTACATTTTAATTAAAATAAATGTTTTTATCATTAGTTTGTTATTTATTATTGTTATATATTGAAATGCAAAAAAGTCCATTTATTACAATTGTAGACTGTGTGGTGGATCGATGATCACGGAAGGTCACACAGTCGGCTCCTTTGTAATATAAAGTCACAGTCTAGACAAACTTGGATAGTCTAGTCGGTAAAGGCTGCGATATCATTTCGATGCGAGAGTTGGTCTTAGCCCGCATAATGATGTCGGTATGTATAAGAGGTTACACATGCTTTGTGTATACTTATTGAGAGGTTTCACAATTAGATAAGTTCTAACGTGCTGATACTTAGAACGAGGTCTCGGAAATTAATTCATTTCTTAATCTGTGACGATGACATTAGTATAGGCAGTTGATTATACGCTGCTTTGATTCATCTACGTTTGCGAGTTTTTCGTAACTCTATATAGTGATGTCTTGGGTAGTAGTGATTGGTTTAGCCAGAAGTGCTCGACTGTCAGTCGTACAGAATCGCGTCTCGGTGATACAAGTTGATAAATCCGCGTGAGGCGTTCAGAAAGGTGTATTACATAAGAAACTCGGTCCGATTGGGAATTTATTCCGTATGCAATATTAAATGTCTGAACCGGATCACTCCACGAATAATATATTAACTAATTGTAAGTTGTCAGCAAACTCAATTAATTAATGAATTTAGAAAATCTTAAACGCGAGAAATAATTAATGACAAAAGTGTTACGTCTGTAATTCGAATGAATCAAGATGGGTTCAATATGTATCTTATAGTGGAGTCGATAAATATTTATAATAGAACTGCTCTTTATTATTTACATGGAGTAATTAATTGGAGGAAAATTTAATTTAAATTAATTAATTTAAGTCTAAAGGTGGGCCAACCAATTACTTAAATTCAATTGGGCCCAAAAGGAGACTTGGAAATTAACTTAATCTAATTATATATTTTTCCAAACCCATATTAACTTTGAATATAATTCAAATTTGAATTTGAATTATAGTTGTAACTATAAGAGATAAAGAGGGGATTATGATTCTATTATTTGAGATCTAATTCATTCTCATTAAAAGCTCTATCCTAGCCCACTATGTCTATATAAGAGAATAAGAATGAGCCACTTTCTCTCTCCTACCTTGAGAAATCGGCGCCCCATAGAGAAGATTTTAATCTCTCTATTTTTGAAAATTAAGAGTATTCTACGCTCCAATTTTCGATCTTCTTTTTCTCTAAATTATTAGATAGATTCGCCCACACGATATTCTAGTAAGTAGACCAGGAATAGGATAGAAGTTTCTAGGGTTGGATTTGGTGGAGATTCAAGAAGGAGATTCGTACGGTGTGGATTGCGGATCTTTGCTAGCGATTCAAATCGTTTCTCCACAAGCGAAAGGACTTGCGCAGGGGAAGATATAATTTATATAATTCCGCATTATATTCTCCTATATGATTTAAGAAATAATTATTCATATGATTTATTAAATCTATGGATCCTGCATATCCGTGAGCTCCTCATAATGGTTCCATCAGTTGGTATCAGAGTCGGTCATAGGATTTTAATTTATTATATGAATTGGATTTAATTCTTAATTATTTGCCTATGATCGTAATTTGATATTAGGGGTGCTAGATTTAATTTTTGGCATTATATTATTATATTACGTGGTTTATATGATTTTATTCCAATTTTATTCGTTTTATTCGTTTTTCGGTGCCCGGATTGAGGCTTTAATGTAATCACACAGGGTTTGATTGTGTAAGATTAGGTAGATTAGAATATTTCCCTATAAATTTTATATTTATTATGTAAGTTGAGCGGGAGATAAATGTGCACGAAAAACGAGGTGAAAAATGAAGGCCGGAACCAGGTCATGGGGCTCCCAGGAGCAGGCGCTAGCGCGCGCGGCACAGGGATCGGCGCAGGGCCAGCGGGCGCTGACCCAATCATAGGGGGCGTTGGTGCGCGGCACAGGGCCAGAGGCGAGCGGCACTGGGCCAGGCGCGGGCGGCACAGTGCCTGGCACGCGGGACAAGACCCTGGCGCGCAGAACAGGGGCCAGGCGCCCGCGGCACAGGGCCAGGCGTGCGCAGCACGGCCCCGGCACGCGGCGCGGCACTGGCGCAAGTGGCACACAGCCCTGGCTCGGCAGCTTCGGCTGCGGGCGAGCCGGGTCTGAGGTGGGCCCGATTACGATTCGAGACACGTTTTTTGATTGTTTTGGTTTTCTCAAGCCCGGTTTCAATTCAAAATTCAAATTGAAAAAGAAAGAGGATTTTAAGGAATTTGTTTCCTCAAATTAAAGGATTTATTTCTCATATTTGAGGAATTAGTTTCGTTAGTTTATGAAATTTAATTTCTTTAATTTGATGAATTAATTTCAAATTCGAATGAGATTTAATTTCCTACATCGTAGGAATTAATTTCAAGATTCGATGGAAATTTGGTTTCTTCAAATGATAAAGAATTAATTTCCATGAATTTCCTTAATTTGAAGAATTAATTTAAAATTCGAATGAGATTTGATTTCCTACATCGTGGGAATTAATTTTAAGATTCGATGGAAATTTGATTTCTTCAACGATAAGGAAATAATTCTCGAGATCCGAGGGAGACTTGATTTCTTTAACTTTAAAAATTAATTTCCAAGATTCACAGGAGATTTGATTATAGGAATTAATTTCTGGTATCCGATGGAAATTTGATTTTTTAAATCTTATGAATTAGTTTCCAATATCCAGTGGCATCTACAAGATAAAAAAAGATGGAGGATTCGAATTTAAATTTCTTAGTTTTAGGAATTAGTTAATTTTTATCCTGTTTTGGATGATTGATGTAACTATTTGCCTTATTATGTGCTTAATTGTTTAATTTAGCTTTTATTTGCATTTCATTATGTGGAACTTTTCTAAATTGATATGTCAATTGTTTTGGAGATCTTATCTGGATTTTGGACATGTCATAATGTGATTATCCATGTTAAAAACCTTTTGTTAAAAAATGACTAAGAGATAATTGTAATTGTATTTTATTAATTTAATTTGCTAAGATTACATATGGTCTCCATGAGACGGTCTTTTCATGAAGTAACTTGTTTTGATTTCATGTGGGATCACATTTTACCAGTTCACGTGATAAGACTTCTTTATAGATGGCTGTAAGAATTTAATTGATGGCAATATGATCCCTCCGTTGTGGGCTTATTAAAGTCGATTAATCTCTTTGGTGTCAGGCTCATGGTAATAGCTTAGGTGTAATTTGACAATTATAGCAGCACTGCGCGGCCTCTAATTGTTGAGGTTCATGACCAATTAAAAACGTTTTGAAATTGATTGTGTAATCGATCACACTACGTGGCTTGCATGATTGGTTTTAAATAGTATGTTCAATGCGTGATTGTTTTTTTTAGGTTTTCGATTACCTGCACTTGAGCATGTTATTTATGATGGATTATTTGATTTACTCTCTATTCTGTTCTTTAAGCATCACTTTCAACTCACTTACCCCGTTATTTAAATTACACTCGACGGTCTTATTTATATTGATTGTTTAATGATTTGGATAAAGTCGTGACTACGAGCCCTCCAAATTCCCTAAACACCATTTGGGAAGGAGAAACTTCGGTTGACAAGAGATAACAAACTAAAAGTGTCTAGGGTTTGGTCAGATAGAACATTGGAAATCTTACTATCTACTTCGTGAGAAGTGAGAAACAGTCAAGATACATCTTACGCCATAATAGTGGTAACATGTTTGATGACTAGTTCCGTCAGTCTTGGGTAGTAGATACAAAAGTCACAACCCATGTTTATTGCATCTCGCAGGCATTCCTGCGAACTAGACTATTTAAGGAAGACGAGAGTTCCATTTTTTTGGGCAACGCTACGAAAGTGGCGGTCGTTGCAGTGGGAGATGTGCAGTTGAATATCACTTATTATGTTCTAGTATTGAGAGATGTTTTGCTCGTGGCCAGTTTTAGAAAGAATTTAATTTCGGTTTCTAAACTGATCCAAAGTAGATATTTAGTTTCCTTTGATGATTATATAATTATCAAGATGGGAATTATGTGATCTGCACAAGCACGATGTAAAAAAAAACTTATATACTATATCTGCGCAGCCTAAGCAACAAAGTGCGACTTTTAACTTATATATTAACTCCAAGAAGAGAAAAGCTTCTTGTCTTTCGTCGAATGATACATATCTATGGCACTTAAGGCTTGGACATATTAACCTTAGGAGGATTCAATAGTTAGTGGGACATAGGCCTTTTGGATGAACTCCAAATTGAGTCATACCCTACATGTGAATTCTGCTTGGAAGGTAAAATGACCAAGAGACTATTCAGGGTCAAAGAACATAGAGCCCAAGATGTGTTGGATATCATTCACTCGGAAGTTTGTGCTCCAATGACGACCCAGGCCAGAGGTGGCATGCAGTACTTCGTCACTTTCATAGATGATTACTCGAAATATGGATATGTCTACTTGATGCACCACAAGTTAGATTCCTTTTAATTAAGGAATTCAGGGTACTTATGGAGAATCATCAGAAAAAGACTATCAAGTGTATGCGTTCTGATCGCAGAGGCGAATACCTCAGTGCTGAGTTTTTTGAACAACTTGTCAGAAGCAGGTATTCAATCTCAGTTAACTGCACCGGGTATACCCCAGCAAAATGGTGTAGGAGAAAGATGGAATAGAATGCTTATGGAGATAGTGAGATCTATGATGAGTTATGCAAAGTAGCCTATTTCGTTTTTTGGGATATGTCCTAGAGACTGCAGTTTACACATTGTACTTGGTATCATCCAAGTCGGTCCCTAAGACACCGATTGAGTTGTGGACAAGGCATCAACGCAGTCTAAAACATCTCAAAGTGTAGGGTTCTCCGGCACACGTGCTAGAAAAGGGACCCCGACAAGTTGGCAGCACGTACTGACTTGTGTCTGTTCGTAGGCTATCCTTAAAAGATGAAATAGTGGGAGTTTTATAGTCTCAGAAATCAAAAGGTCGTGATTAGAACCCATGCTCGATTTCAAGAAGATGACTATGTGAACAACCACAAGCCCAGAAGCAAGATAGTTCTCGAAGAAATGAAAACTATAACTTGTCCAAATTTAAAAGAAATGCAACCACTACCAACACCAACACAAACACTTGTACCACCTGTAGTGGAGCCTCGTCGCAGTGGGAGGGTTGTTCGTCAACCCGACTGATTCATTGGAGGGGAGAGGCATCTGACTCAGTCCCAGGCCTAGATGAATCGGACCCATGGAATTTTGACGAAGTGGTCCAAGACAAGGACTGTCACCTCTGGCAAAAGGTGATGGAGTCTGAACTGCAATCCATGGTAGACAAGGAAGTATATGAGCTAGTTGATCTGCCCGAAGGCTGCAAGGTCAGTGGGAGTAAATGGATCTTCAAGCGGAGATGAGGAACCGACGGTAAAGTCGTTGTCTTCAAGGCTAGACTAATAGCTAAGGGCTATACACAAAAGGAAGGTATCGATTACGATGAGACCTTCTCACCAGTAGTCATGTTCAAGTCTATTCGTATACTCTTGTCAGTTACAGCATATATGGATTGGGAAGTATGTCAAATGGATGTCAAGATAGCTTTCCTAAACGGAAGTCTTGAACAAAATATTCATATGCAATTACCCGAGGGCTATACAATTCAAGGAAAGGAACACATGGTGTGGAAACTTAAGAAGTCCATCTATGGGCTTAAGCAAGCCTCGCGGTCATGAAACCTTTGTTTCGATCAGGTTATCAAGTCTTAAGGATTTGATCAGTGCCATGACGAAAGATATGTGTACAAGAAGTGTGAGGGCAAAACGGTTGTTTTCTTGATGTTATACGTACATGACATTCTCTTTATCGAAAGTGTTAAGAAGATGTTGTCGGGACGTTAGAGTATACATGTCCAATCAATTCGATATGATGGATATGGAAGAAGCAGGATACATTCTAGGGATCAGGGTCATTCGTGACCGAAGAAAGGGAATGTTGTGCCTATCTCAAGAGTCCAATATCAAGACTATACTTAGACGCTTTAGCATGTACGATTCCAAGAAGAGTTTCTTACTTTTTGAACATGAAATCGTACTTTCTCAGGACATGTGTTCTAAGACACATGTAGAGAAAAAGGATATGAGACAGATACCTTATGCTTCTGCAGTAGGTAGTCTCAATTATGCTATGATGTGCACTTGGCCGGATATCTGCTTTGTAGTAGGTATGAAGTAAGATATCAGTCTAACCCAAGAAATAATTAATGGATAGAAGTAAAGAACATACTCAAGTACCTTAAACGGACTAGCAGTGTTGTTTGGTTTACTAACAGATTCTAATTTTCAAACGAACCGAGATTCGAGGAAATTGACCTCCAGTTATGTGTTTACTTTGAGAGGCGGAGCCATGACATGGAGAAGTGTGAAGCAGAAATATGTGGTCGTGACAGAGGCCTCAAAGGAAGTGGTTTGGCTTAGGAGCTTCTCTATTGATCTATATGTGATTCCGAGTATGCCTTCAAGTATCACGGTTCAATGTGATAATTCAGGTGCAATGGCAAACTCAAAGGAACCACGGATCCACAAGGCAAGCAAACACATTGTGAGGAAGTACCATATCATTTCAGATATAGTAAGAAGGGGAAAAGTAGTAGTGTCCAAGGTAGCGTCGGATTACAACCTGACTAATCCTTTAAAGAGCCTGAACGGTAAAACGTTGGAGAGGCACTTAGAGGGATTTGGGGTGAGACGTGTAATGGACCTGTTTTAGGTATAAGTGGGAGATTTGTGATGTCATGCGACACAGATTGTATACTCTAAAGCATGTTTGAGTATAAGTGGGAGTTGTTAGGATTTGTATACCTCAAAGTATGTTTTATGCTTGGACGATGTATCAAACTTGTTTTAAGTTTCACTTTAATGAGAATAAATGTTTCTATCATTGGTTTGTTATTTATTATTGTTATATATTGAATTGCAAATAAGTCCATTTATTACAATTGTAGATTGTGTGGTGGATCGATGGTCACGGAAGGTCACACAGTCGGCTCCTTTGTAATATAAAGTCACAGTCTAGACAGACTTGGACAGTCTAGTCAGTAAATGCTGCAATATCATTTTGATGCGAGAGTTGGCCTTAGCCCGCATAATGATGTCGGTATGTATAAGCAGTTACACATGGTTTGCGTATACTTATTGAGAGGTTTCACAATGAGATAAGTTCTAACGTGCTGATACTTAGAACGAGGTCTCGAAAATTAATTCATTTCTTAATCTGTGACGATAACATTAGTATAGGCGGTTGATTATACACTGCTTTGATTCATCTAAGCTTGCAATTTTTTCGTAACTCTATATATTGATGTCTTGGGTAATAGTGATTAGTTTAGCCAGAAGTGCTCAACTATCAGTCGTATAGAATTGCATCTCGGTGATACGAGTTGATAAATCCGCATGAGGCGTTCAGAAAGGTGTATTACATAAGAAACTCGGCCGGTTGAGAATTTATTCCATATGTAATATTAAAGGTCTGAACCAGATCACTCATGGATAATATATTAATTAATTGTAAGTTGTCAGCAAACTCAATTAATTAATGGATTTAGAAAATCTTAAATGCGAAAAATAATTAATAACAAAAGGGTTACGTCTGTAATTCGAATGAATCAAGATGAGTTCAATATTTATCTTATAGTGGAGTCGATAAATATTTATAATAGAATTGCTCTTTATTATTTACATGGAGTAATTAATTGGAGGAAAATTTAATTTAAATTAATTAATTTAAGTCTAAAGGTGAGCCAACCAATTACTTAAATTCAATTGGTCCCAAAAGGAGATCTAATTATAGATTTATCCAAACTCATATTAATTTTTAACATAATTCAAATTTGAATTTGAATTATAGTTGTAACTGTAAGAGATAAAGAGAGGATTATGGTTCTATTATTTGGTATATAATTCATTCTCCTTAAAATCTCTATCCTAGCCCACTATGTCTATAAAAGAGTATAAGAAGGAGCCACTTTCTCTCTCCTACCTTGAGAAACCAGCGCCCCATAGAGAGAATTTTAATCTCTCTATTTTCGAAAATTAAGAGTATTCTACGCTTCAATTTTCGATCTTCTTTTTCTTTAAATTACTAGATAGATTCGTCCACACGATATTCTAGTAAGTAGAGCGGAAATAGGATAGAAGTTTCTAGGGTTGGATTTGGTGGAGATTCAAGAAGGTGATTCGTACGGTGTGGATTGCGGATCGTTGCTAGCGATTCAAATCGCTTCTCCACAAGCGAAGGACTTGTGCAGGAGAAGGTATAATTTATATAATTCCGCATTATATTCTCCTATGTGATTTAAGAATTAATTATTATGTGATTTATTAAACCTATGGATCCTCCGTTTTCGTGAGCCCCTCATACGGGTTCCATCACAATTCAATTAAAAACAATAAAATTCATACCAAATCATACTATTAATAACATTTGTAAATGAAGATGGTATATCTTACGTGCTACTACACTTTCAAGTAAGTCAAGTTACTTATGATCTTAGTGTAATTGAGCTCAAATTATAAGAGTATATTTCAAATTTTATGATACTCAACTTGAAAGACTCATTATCATGTTTATTATCACTTTGTCAACTCCAAAGACATACATTTCTTTTTTTTCATGTTATTTTAGTTGGTTACTTCCATATTAGTTTCAATGTCGTATTTCTTTTAGCATAAGTTTTTTGCGTCAAGATTTTACAGCTGGGAGATTTTATGAACAAAAAGCTTCAACCGTCAACCAATAGTTAAAATTGTTGCTACCGTGCAGTTGTGGAAGAATCTCAGTCATACACATACATGATCGAGATCCTTCCAAACGGGAAATATGTGCATGGTTATAAATATTATAGAATAGTTATTGTTATAGTTTTGATAGCATCTGTGAGTGCACAGCCGTGCATGTGTTGGCAAATTTATGTTAGACGTCTTTCTTATCTCGGAATTACAGTTCGTGCAACCAGTTCCAAGAGTTGTTTCAAGAAATAGAGACAATCCCTCCCTTCTAGCGAATTTTTTATACATGGTAATTTTCCTTATTCATTATCATGGTCGTTTGAAAATTCGCTGAAGACGTTTGTTTGGGATATCTGATGATTTATTACCTTCCAAGAAGATCCAATAAGTTATATTCAAGATACTCCAAAAAGATATATTTGGAAATTAATATATGCAAGATCCAAATTACCTTGGAAGGAATGAAGCTGTTGCCATAAGGGTTTTTCGTCTACACCCTATATATACAGGTCATGGACGACTGCTACACTTGAACCTCTCGAGAATATATTCATATACACCATACATGAAAGTTCCGGCCAGTAGTACGCTTACTGTGTGATTATTTGAACTACTGGTTTATGTGTTTGTTTCCGCTGCATATACGTACGAGTGAAGACCAATTCAGCACATTCAATCAGAGTGCTTTTTCATCATTAGATTGTGAGATTTTTATTGATTAGCTCTTTATTATTGTAAATCTACATACATACGTGTGTAGATGTGTTTTGTTTCAACTATTGCGTGAGTTAGAGAGTTGGGCCGTGTGATTTTGTAATTGAGTGAATTATAAACTGAAATGGGTACTCATATGGACTGGTGGGTACTAGGGTTGGTTAGTCTAGTGAGAGAGGCTAGCTTCAATTACTAGGAGAATAGTGTTGGAGAGTGAAGAGGTTTCTTAAGGTGTGGGGGAGTCCTTAGAGAGTAAAAGGTCTTTTGTGACTCGAGGTTCTTGAATAGTGAATTGATCCTTTGGGCGTGGCCCACAACGTAGGTGTTGAGCACCGAACTGGGTTACTAATTACTTGTGTTCGTTTATGTGTTATTGTGTGTGTGACTAGTCTCATAAACTGTCTCACTTTTATATAATGGTGTGGGGTAGACAAATCTTCAATTGGTATCAGAGCAGGTCACATATCATACTGGTGTTTGATCTTGGTGGACGTCTATCCTGCTCAAGTGTTACGTTGGTGTTGGTTAGATGACAATTGCCATGGAACGAGCTATATTTTTGGAAGGGCTCAATTATTATTTTTTTCTCCCAAAATCTTGGATTCAGGGGAAGTCATGTTGGAGCATACTATTTATTATTCTATGGATGCATGCAAGACTTTTATTGAGGGGGAGTCATGATTATTATTCTTATGTGATTATCTCAATAAGGGGGAGTTCCATATTGTCTCCTTATTTGTTTGACGTTGTTGTTTTTTCTACATAAAATGCCAAAGGGGGAGATTGTGAGTGCACAGCCGTGCATGTGTTGGAAAATTTATGTTTGATGTCTTTGTTATCTCGGAACTACAGTTTGTGCAACCAGTTCCAAGAGCTGTTTCAAGAAATAGAGACAATCCCTCCCCGCTAGCGAATCTTTTATACATGGTAATTTTCTTTATTCATTATCATAGTCGTTTGGAAATTCACGGGAGACATTTGCTTGAGATATCCGACGATTTATTACCTTCCAAGAAGATCCAAGAAGTTATATTTAAGATACTCCAAGAAGATATATTTGGAAATCAATATATGCAAGATCCAAATTACCTTGGAAGGAATGAAGCTGCTGCCATAAGGGTTTTTCGTGTAAATCCTATATATACAGGCCATGGACGACTGCTACACTTGAACATCTCGAGCATATATTCATATACACCATACATGAGAGTTCCAGCCAGTAGTACGCTTACTTTGTGATTATCTTAGCTACTGGTTTTTGTGTTTGTTTCCGCTGCATATATGTACGAGCGAGGATCAATTCAGCACATTCAGTGAGAGTTTTTTTCATCATTAGAGTGTGAGCTTTTTATTGATTAGCTCTTTATTATTTTAATCATACATACATACATGTGTAAATGTGTTTTGTTTCAAATATTGCGTGAGTTAGAGAGTTGGGCCGTGTGATCTTGTAATTGAGAGAATTATAAACTCAAATGGGTAATCCTAGGGTCTTGCGGGTACTAGGGTTGGTTAGTCTAGTGAGAGAGGCTAACTTCAATTACTAGGAGAAGAGCGTTGGAGAGTGAAGAGGTTTCTTAAGGTGTGGGGAAGTCCTTAGAGAGTAAAAGGTGCTTTGTAACTCGAGGTTCTTGAATAGTGAATTGATCGTTTGGGCATGGCCCCCTAGACGTAGGTGTTGAGCACTATTCGACTAAAATTATTTCGAGTCGCTTGCAATATTAACGAGGTTGTCTAGCAATGATAAGTCAACCCAAGTCGTATTCTCAAGGAAGACTTAGCAGGGCAATTTAATTCTTTGTTCATAACGAAAGCAAATAAAAGGATGTTTGAATGTTTTAAAACTAGGCACATAATATAATTAACGAAAGAATGTAAACTCTAAACTACTGAAAATCAACGAACAAACAAATTTTCTAACTAAGAAAATAAGATGTGGATTTAAAAGAATGGAAGCAACTTGAAAATCAGAATCAAAAAGAATGTAGAAAGCACTTTGGAAATTGAGATCGTAAAGAGCGTAAAATAAATAAACGAAATAAGAAAAGCTAAGCATAAACAAATAAATGAACTTGATAATAAAACGAACCGGGAATAATAAATGGAAACAAACTTGATTAATAACTGGAACGATTTTGAATCCACAATGAAAAACTGAAGAAGAACTACGAATTAGAATGTTGCGATCGGCTATCCTTCGAAATCAAATACTAAAACTAACAATGACTAACTAGAAATCAAAAGCCTCGACCCTAGAACAATAGGTCGAGAGGTGCTCGAATATAAGTGCAAAACGTCTAGAAAACGATGGTAAAAAGATCTCTGAAAAATGGTGTCTAAAAAAAGGTATATCTCGAATGAGAAACGCGTCGGGTATTTATAGGCAAGAGGAGAGGTCAGCGGCCACTCAAAGTCAGCGGCCGCTGAGTTGTTCGGTTGCGCATGTCGCGGGTGTAGTCGTTGGGCGCTGACCGAGTCAGCCATGGGGTCAACGACCGCTGACCGCGCGCTGGCTCGGGCGCATGGCTAGGTCGTGGCTCTGCTGGGCACGTCTCCACCTAGTCAGCGGCCACTTAGGGCTACGCGATCGCTGACTTATGTTCTCGGCCTTCATCTTGTTCTTTCGTCATTCCTTAATTTTTTTCTCGTCTGTTTTCCAACTTTAACACTCGTTTAGACTTGTGATCTTGAAATATAAAATGAAACGTAAATTGAGCCAAAATATCATGCAAAGTGGGAAAACAGCACGAATAAAGACACAGAAAATACGAGTTTAGACGACCAAAAAGAGGCTAAACAAGCACCGAACTGGGTTACTAATTATAGGGGTGAGCATAAAGGATCGGAAAACCGAACCACCCGACAAACCGAACCGAAACCGATCTAAAAATAAAGTTAACCAAACCGTCGATTTAAGTTTTTTTTTTAATTTTCAAAAACCGATATTATCGGTTCAGTTTTTATTTTCATTTATGTAAAACCGGTGGTTAACCGAACCGAACCGATATTTATTAAATACTTATAAATAATATATATATATATAATTAAAAAAATCAAAGCATGCATTCATAATATAATACACGATAGAGAAATATTTCATGTGTGTTCCAGGCCTATTACCCAAACTTCAAAATATCATATCAATTATATAATATAAAATAATTAATTAAATTTTGTAGCCCTAATTACTTAAACATGGAAATGCTAATTTACACATGCCCACTATTCATCTTCTTCCTTCTTCTTTTTTTCCTCAGAACTTCTCCACAATGACGTCAACTGTAATATTTTTTGCACAATTAATTTTATTTTCTCTTTAAATTTAGTGAGATGCAAATTGAATAAAGTTTTAACTTTGTTTGATGATATATTGTAGATGACAGATAAAAATACTCAAAATAGTTTTGGTACGCGACGGAAGCTTGAAGTTCCAAGTGAAGCACCTATTCCATTGTCAACTGAAACTCTAGGAAAAGGAACTAACCAAAACACCTGTGTCAAGAGAGAAGGAGCTGCTAAGGGCAAGGTGCAAGCTGAAATATGGAATCATTTCACTAAGTTGAAGTGTGAAGATCCTAAAGATCAGAGAGGTATCTGTAAGTATTGCGAGAAATCTCTTGCTTGTCCATCTATTAATGGTACTAGTAGTTTGAGAAACCATTTGATGAGGTGCAAAAAATATCCTCCCAATCTAGATAAGCGTCAAAAAATTTTAGCCATGCAACCATGTCCAAAATTTGGTGAGAGCTCAAAACATCTTGCTGCATGGTCTTTTGATCAAGGATACTGTAGATAAAAGTTGGCTAGAATGATTATTATTGATGAATTGACATTTAGACATGTTGATCATGAGGGATTTCGTGATTTTTGTCATGCTATGCAACCTAAATTCATTATCCCTTCAAGACATACTGTTGCTAGAGATTGTTTTGATCTTTACAAGGATGAAAAGTACCAATTAAAAATTCTATTGAAGAAATTGTCTTCTTGAGTGTGTCTTACTACAGATTGTTGGACTTCTGTTCATAATTTAAGTTACATGTGTTTGACTGCACATTTTATTGATGATGATTGGAAGCTTCATAAGAGAATTATTAGTTTTTGTCTGATAGCTGGTCATTCAGGTGATATAATTGGTAGGACAGTTGAGAGGTGTTTACTTGATTGGGGAATTGATAAGATATTTACTATCACCGTTGATAATGCTAGCTCAAACGATATTTGTCTTCAATATCTAAAATGGAGAGTAAATAGCTGGAAATGAAGTGTGTTACATGGTGAATATTTGCATATGTGATGTGCAACTCATATTTTGAATTTGATTGTCAAAGATGGCATGTCAGAAGTAGTTGATTCTATTATTCGAATCCGTGATGCTGTGAAATATGTAAGATCTTCACTTGCTAAACTACAAAGGTTTAAACATGTTATTGACCTGGAGAAGATTGAATGCAAAACTCGTGTTTGCTTAGATGTGGAAACTAGGTGGAATTCTACCTACTTAATGTTAGAATCTGCATTAAAACTTCAAAGGGCATTTGAAGTTTTAGAAAGAACTGATAGTAAGTATGTGAAAGAACTTAGTGGAAAAAATGGTTTGTCATGTGAAGATGATTGGAAACATGCTGCTTATTTGTTACCTTTCCTAAAGGTATTTTATGAGACCACTTTGAGGTTATCAGGCTCACTTTATGTGACTGGAAATGAATATGCTAAACAAATTTTTGGTCTTGTGATCATGATTACTGAATGGTGTAGTAGTGGTGATTTGGGTTTGCAAGCAATGGCAGTGAAAATGAAAATCAAGCATGATAAATATTGGAAAAACATTGATAATGTGAATATCATGCTATTTTTTGTCGTGGTTCTTGACCCTAGATGCAAGTTGGAGTATGTTAATTTGATGATCGAAAGGTTCTATGATGCAATAGATGCTCAACTTTTGAAGATTAAGGTGAAAAGTGTCCTCACAGCCATGTTTGAGTCATATGGTTCAACATTATCACCACAAGTTAATGATCTTGATCAAGCTGAAAGTGTTGATTTTCAAGTAGTTGATAGTGTTTCTATGTCTGCTTCGAATTATATGTGTTGGTCCCGAAAGAGCTAGATTGGTGTATGGGGGGGGGGGGGGAATACACCAATTCAAAACTTTTTAGGTTTTCTTGTTCACAATTTAAACTGTAAGGTATTAGCTCACTTTACAATAAAGATAGTTAGGGTTAGTAAAATGAATCTTCTTGTTAGGAAGATTAAGTTTTACTCAAACAGTACCTTACGCGTGAATAACAATAATCAAGAGTGACAAACACAGATTTAAACTTGATTAAGGTTGTGTGCGGAATTTGGTGGTTAATGCTCTTTGTATTAAAAATGTTTTCTTTAGCCAATCTTTGACACAACCAAGTTAATGCACGAGTATGAAGAATATGATAATAAAGTAAAACAGAAAGTACGAACACAAGGTGTTTAACGTGGTTCGGGATAAACCTCCCTACGTCCACGGCTCGATCAAAACTAGATCGAAATCCACTATGTCTCCTTTCTTTTTACTCGTTGAGTACGAGCCTCAAGCTTTATCAAAACTAGATAACAACTTGAGATTACACTTCTTAGATTGAGGAACTACAATCTAAATCTTACAACTTTCGGATCAAAACAGATCCTAACTTGGGGTTTTGGTAAAAATAAATTTCCAGAAAATAATAACTTCAAGAACTGTAAACACTCAAGAGAATTCTTGATTTTGAAAGAGTGCTTTGAACGCTGATAGCTTGAAGTAATTTGAGCAGAGTGATGGCAATTTTTCGCTTGAATTCTCACTCTTATTTCTGGAGGTGAAGGTGGTATTTATAGCCTCAAGAAGAAAACTATTCGTTGGAGACGAAAGTACTCTTTTTCAACGCATTAATGGCTGCATTAATTGCATGGCAGAGTTGTTGAGACACGCGCTGCCAAATGCGAGTTGTTACCACCTTTCACGGGATTTCACAATGTATTGTCATACTGGGAATGATACGCAGTACAGGAATTTTGATATCCTTGTACTTTATTCCTTAAAGTATGCCTTTGATGTGACAGTACACTGTGTGGTTGACTTGTGACACATTTAGGTATGTCGGCAGTCCACCGTAGTTATTGTGAGGAGCAGCTTGAGTTTGAGGTTACAACAGCTCGCTGTTGAATGAGCTGCGCCCCCAATTCTTCATTATGGCCAGATTGTATTTTCCACAAACGATCTGCTATATGAGATGTAGAGATGGCCAGATCGTTTTTAGGAATAAACGATCTGTTGTTGTGAGATGACAGCTAGTTGTAGATAGTTTGATCGAGCTGCTAATCCAAACGATCTGATGTGGGTGATGAGCAGCGGGCTTCAACTTCTTTTTGGAACGAGCTGCTTAGTCTTTAGAACGAGCTCCTATCGAGTAGTCTATTCTAGAGAACCAGATCGTTATAAGTGTTTTGAGACTTCAAAACAACTTTTACATTTGTGATCTGTTGAAACATAATCTAGAAATGAAACCAAAACAAGCAAATTGGAATGACAGCTCTTGCAATTACGAGAAGCAGATCGTTAATTGTTTTAGAAAACGATCTGCTCTCTTTTATTAACGAGCTGTCTTACATGAGGGAATAAACACTTGCAATAATAACTATCATTGTGTCCAGGATATCTATTACAAGAATAAGACAGATCGTTATTTACCTTTAAGAAAACGATCTGCTTCTTTTACACTTAAGATAAACCTTAATAGATGACAATGATTGTTTGGTTTCAACATTAACATGTAGTTTCGAGGAACATCATCAAAACAGATAAATTTATGGGGTTCCCAACAATTTCCCCCTTTTTGATGATGTCGAAACCTACACTTGGAATATCTTTTAATTTAGGATATAATCAGTGAGGAAAGTTAAAGAGCATAATACTAAAGTGACAAGCATAAAACATTGTCTGGACAAAGAGATATTGTCATCATGTTGTTTTTCAAAAATAGGCATTCATACTTCATTGATCAAGTAGGATATTATAATTTACATCAGATTGCTGCGAAAATCAAAAAGATATTTAGGATTGAGATCGTCTTCTTTGTTGTTCAGCTAGCTGCTGCCTTCTCCTTTCAACCATTTCCCTTTGTCTAAGTTCCGAAGGAACTCCAAAACTAGCATATATTCCGTTGAACAACCTTCGATAGTCAGCATTGTTGAAATCGATAGGAAAGTTGTTCAGTTGAGCAGATCGATTAATAGCATTGAGCACTGCAGTGTGATCCACATCGGTTGTTCCTGGAATTCTTGGATATAGCAATGTAGTTTTTCTTGGTGCAGTTATGGGCGTGTTGGTCATGGCAGATTGCCTATAGAGATATTCCACAAAAGTTTCAGCTCGTCTACTGTCCCTCCTTGAACATCCTGGTCCATCAAGTAATAATGTTGCATTATGAATTCCTTGACCAGTTTGTTCCATTTCGCAGCATGCTTTGAGTGTAGCCAGGTAAGGTTTTGGGGATCAGTGAGCTGAAACTTTTCAAAAAATTTGAACATGGGATTAGTTGGCTCAATTTCTTCCTCTTCTGCTGATTCAGCCTTGTCATCTTGGGCACCAGTCATCCCCTGTCTTTGTTTCTCCGCCCTCCACAGCTTTTTGAATTCTGGGTCAGCTATCTGCTCCGCTGTGCACCCATCCAAAAACATTTCCTCATTTTCATCATTTTCTGTCATGATCTCCTTTCCTTTGCTCTTGGCAGCAGCCTTCTTTTCTTCTTCCTCTTTCTTGCGCTTTTTTTCATTCTCCTTTTGCAGCTGTTTAGCTTCTGCAATTTGTTTCGCAGTTAACTTTTTCTTTGCAGCAGCAGCTTGTTTCTTTTTGATTTGGGGAGCAGCGGGCAGAGCTTTCTTTTTCTCTTCCCCCTTTTCGACATCAGCAATGAACTCCTTGGAGATAATAAGTCGAAGGGAGGCAAGATCGTCTTGAAGAGCCTTGAATCGAGCTTCAGAATCTTTTTTGTATTGCAAGAAGGCAGATATGTTTCCATTAACTTCATTGAACTGTTTTGCAGAATCCTTAACGTGGGATCCAAAATCAGCAGCCAGCGCGCTGTGAGACACTTTCATGTCAGTAATTTGTTTGTTGACCAGAAGGATTTCATTTCTCATGGCAACATCTTCGTCTTTTAAAGCATTTGGCAGCTGGGCTTTAAGTATTGCGGGCAGCGAGCTCTTAACCACAGCCGGGATTGTGGTTTTCTCCATGTCCACGTATTGCTGCTCCACATGCTTTTTCACCTCTTCAACCATTTTTGCTCCAGCTGCATTCATCTTATTTTCAAAAGATTTGGTCTCCTCTTGAATGACAGCAATTTTGCAGTTTGTTTCATCCTTGTACTTGTCAAAAACTTCACGATCACTGTCCAAGTCTTTATGCAACTCTTCGGAGAGTTTAGAGTGAGCGAGCTGAACATTCTTGTCAGCAGTTTGCAGGGCGCTCTCAGCAGCGGAGAACACAAAATTGGCCAATGCAGCAGATCGATTATTTATCCTCTCATGAATAAGTGCGCTAAGTTGATCTGCTGTCATGTAGGCACTGAGGTTTGTAGATAGTAATTCTTCCAACGTGTGCATTTGGAAACCATCTGGAGCTGTTGCATGAGTAAAGATTTCTTCTAAGTGTTCAGCAGGGGCTGCTACTTCTTGAACTGGAGCAGATGGTTCCGTAATTTGTGTATCAGCGGGCTGGGTTGAGGTAGTGGCGGCTGGCTTCTCCTGTTGAACAGATGGTTCTTCAAAGTTGAACACATCATCAAAATCTCCAGCCTGGAGATCCACAGCTAGATTAAAAAGTTCCTTTTTATTTGCATATAATGGAGCCAGATCGACATTGAGAGTTGCAGCTTCTTCCTTCATTTTTGTCAAAACATATTGGCGAAAGTATTGACGTGCATCAGGGATATCAAGAAATCCAAAGTAGTTGACCAGCTTGCTTTCCTCAGCCTTCAGATCGCTGATTGAGAATAGAAGAAGTATGGCTTCAAGAATATAGAATTTGCAATCACGGATTTCCAAGTATGTCTGAAATCTCTTTGCCATGTCAAACGTGGCTGGGGTGAGCTGGATTCCAGGCATAGATTTGATGACTGAGTCAGTTGCTTTATCTTGAAGCTGTTTGAAAAGTAGTTGGGCACCTTTCAATCTCTCCACGATATCGTCAGCGGGCTGCTCATGAACGTTGAGTTCAACATCGGCTTCATTTAATTCGGGAGCAGATGGCTCATTTGCTTGGTCAAAAGTTGCATTCAATTCTTCCTCCAAATTTCGAGCAGTCGGTCTGCTCTTTGTTTTCCTTTGTTTGTTTTCCTTTGTTTCTTTCCCTTTGCACCAGCAGCTGGCTTGGGACTACCAGCTGCCTTTCTTTTGGCAGGTCGTTCCCTTTGTTCTTCTTGTACTTGAGCAGCAGCGGTCTCTCCAATTGTGGGTTTCTTTGCAGGAATCACCCAATCAGGATTAGATTGGCCCATCTTAATCAAGGCTTGCTTGAGTTTCTCATCAGTTACCTTGAGAAATATTTGAGATGCAACGCCTAGGGACATTTCCATCTGGTGGTGATTCTTTGGCAGAATCAAATCTTTAGCAAAATCAACAGATCTGTGCCACTTATCCCTTTGAAAGAAACCTCCTATAATCGAACTGAGTTTGGTAGAGAGTCGAAGAGGTCGTTTGATATTGAACTTGTTGCAGTTACCATCACTATCCAGGCGAAGGTCGATTTGCTGTTCTTCATCAACAATAAGTTTTAACAGCGATCTTGCCCAATTGACATTGAGATTTAGGAAAACTGCAGCCAAAACCTTAAGTTTTCCAGCTGTTACCGAGTCAAACGTTCCTTGGTGTCCAAGAAACACCTTTTGCACAAAATCTAGAAGAAGACGATAGCTGGGTAGCATTAACGAACGATTGAATGCTTTTCCCGTCCATTTGAATGGTTGAGCCAAGATAATATTGAGAACATTTTGAATCTGAGCATCTGTAACATCATCAACAACTATGTCGCCTTCATCAACCAAATGATATGTTTGAAGAATCATTTCGATGACTACCACCCTAATAGTGTCTTCCTTTGCTTTGCTAATGGGGATTTTGACTGTATATTCTTCATTGTCATCAACCGTCCATGAGCAGAAAAATAATGCGATTTGCTTCGGGAGGAAATAGTCTGGTTCGGTGGTAATTATTTTGTGAAACCCTAAGGAAAAATGAAGACATTAATAGTGTAAATTTTACAGCAATTAAGTACTAATGTATACATACAGGCAGTGAAATTTACATTTAACAACAAAAATATGATCATATTAACGCAATCCAAAGTCAATAATCCTAGGATACATAGCAGAATACCAATGGTTAAAGTATGAAGATTAACAAAAGTAAACACACAACATGCTCAATCAGGTATGTAGAATTTCTCTCCTAGTACAAGTTTAAGTGATGTTTAAACCTGAGCATGCCCTGATTCTATTAAATAGCATCTCTAGGTTTCGAAACCCATGATGCGTGAGTTCGGCGCGGGGCTCAGGGGTAAGCTTTGCTTCTATGGCGTGTAATATATCAGACATATTAATGGTGGGTGAGGGGGAAGATGAAGAGCTAGCTTCAGAAGCAGACATTTTGAACAAGATTTGAGTGAAAAATGAGGAACTATAGAGTTGCAGAAATTTGAGTTTGAGAGCTTGAGTACAACAATGGCGGTTTGGGTATTTGTGAGAGGGAAAATTTAAGTGTGAAGAAAGACAGTCAAACGTTTCCCTATATATAAGCAAGTAATAAACGGTCTAGATTGAAACATATAAAAGTAATATCAAATAACGGTTGAGATTACTCCCTTGTTTAATTATTTGCCGCCCAAAAGAGTGAATTTTATACGCCATTGATTTCTTGTATTTGTGGAAGTCACATCATTTTCTCGAAACACGAATCGAGGACTGTAACATTAAATGTCTGGACCTTTAATCGTCACTTTTCTGACATGTAGGCGAGTGAAATATCCTAGAGAATAAATTATATTTATTAGCAATCATTAGGATTAATTATTCCAAGAGTCGGAGAAATTAATGAGTTGGATTCCCCCTTGACTGTTGATTCCCCCTTGATTAATGCTCCAGCAGATTGTTTTTGATTCGAACGATCTGCTATGCTTGGTGTTAGCAGCGGGCTGCTATCATTTGTGACCAGCTGATGTTGACTGCTGTTTGAGGGGCCAGATCGTTTTCTGCTACCTAACGATCTGTAAGAAGCAGATCGTTTTAATCCTGTGAACGATCTGCTATCCTCATATCTATTTGTTCTTCCATAGTGCAGCTCGCTGCTTGTTGTATTTGTTGATGGAAGCAGATCGTTTTTCTTCTTTGAATGATCTGCTGTGGATATTCAACTTAACAGCCAGCTGTTAGTAATTCCAAATAAAATAACTTTGAAATTTCATAGTATTAGCAACATAATCATTTTAATAAAATGTGAAGCTAAAGTGAAAGTTGTGATAACAGATCGCCTTTTTACCATCAACTAACTGTTATTAACATTTGTACCAATTTCAATGAAGTTTATTAAGCCCAATTTTCCACAAAGCATTTTGAATCTATCTTCTGGCAATGCTTTTGTGAGGACATCAGCTCGCTGCACATCCATATGAATTTTCTCGATCTTGATGTTCTTCTTCTCAACATGATCTCGAATAAAATGATGACGAACATCCACGTGTTTGCAACGAGTATGAAGTACTGGATTTTGTGTTATCGTTATGGCACTCGAGCTGTCACAAAATATTGTAACTGCATCCATCAGTACTTCATAATCTTTGAGCTGTTGTTTGAGTCATAGTATTTGTGATGTGCAACTCCCTGCTGCCATGTATTCTGCTTCTGTTGTTGAGGTTGCAACCGAAGTTTGCTTTTTAGAAAACCACGAGATGAGCTTGCTTCCAAGAAATTGACAAGTCCCAGATGTGGATTTTCTATCAAGCTTGCAACCTGCATAATCAGAATCAGAATAACCAGTTAACATAAAGTTATCATCACAAGGATACCATAAACCTATTTCAATGGTCCCTTTGAGATAACGCATGATTCTTTTGACTGCTTCCAAGTGGGATTCCCTTGGACTTGCTTGATATCTAGCACAAACACCAACAGCAAAAGTAATGTCAGGTCGACTAGCAGTTAGATATAAAAGTGATCCGATAATACCACGATACTGTTTTATATCTGTTGTTTTTCCAAGAACATCAGGACCAATTTGTCCATTTGATTGCATAGGAGTCTTTGTTGGTTTGCAATCTTTAACTCCAAATTTGGTGATGAGATCATTGATGTATTTGGATTGGTTGATTAGGATCCCATCAGCAAATTGTTTGACTTGCAGGCCTAGGAAGAAGTTCATTTCTCCCATCATTGACATCTTGTACTTGTCCTGCATTAGCTTACTAAATTTGTTACAAAGGAATTCAGATTTGGATCCAAAAATAATATCATCAACATAAATCTGAACTAAAAGGATATAGTCTTGGACTTTGATGGTGAATAACATCTTGTCTACTGATCCACGTTTGAATCCCGATTGAAGTAAGAATGTAGACAGTGTCTCATACCAAGCTCGAGGAGCTTGTTTTAGTCCATACATTGCCTTTGCTAATCGGTACACCTTGCCTTTGTCTTCAACTTCAAACCCTGGTGGTTGTTCCAAATAAACTTCTTCTTCTAGAATTCCATTCAGAAATGCACTCTTTACATCCATTTGGAATACTTTGAAGCGTTGGAAAGCTGCATAGGCAAGAAACAATCTGATGGCTTCTAGTCTTGCAACAGGTGCAAATGTCTCATCAAAATCTATCCCTTCTTGTTGACAATAACCTTTTGCGACTAGCCTTGCCTTGTTTCTTACTACTTCACCAGTTTCATCTCTTTTGTTTTTAAATATCCATTTGACTCCAATCACGCCTTGATGATGAGGTCGATCCACTAAGTACCACACCTCATTTCTCTTGAACTCATTTAATTCCTCTTGCATGGCGTTGATCCAATCTGCACTTTGCAAGGCATCTTCGATGTCCTTTGGTTCGGTGTGAGCAAGATAGCAACTTAATAGTGCACTTTCTCCATGCATGCGTCTTGTTTTGACTCTATCAGTTGGGTTCCCAACTATGAGTTCAGAAGTATGGCTATCTACCCATCTTCTTCGTCTTTTCATTTCATCCGCAGATACTTCGATTTCCATTTCATCGGGTGGATTCTCGAATTCAGGATGATCTATGGTGGGTACATCAAAAGAATCGTTAGTATTTAAATCAATGCTTGATACTTCATTTACCAATTGAATGAGGTAAAATCCACCTCATATGTTAAGGCTGACCTATCTGAATTTTCCTGCTTTAAATGTGGTAGGAAAGGTCATTTCAAAACGAACTGCCCCAATATCTCCAAGGCAGAAAGAGAAGAGCTTAGAAGCAAGTGAGACAAGAAACTTAGAGAACAACGCAAAGCCATGCTTGCTGAAGAACAAGCTGCTCCAAGCACATTGACCGACAGCTCATCCGAAAACGACGAAGCTTTCATCACCAAAATAGATGAAGAATGGGATGAATGTCTCATGGGTCATGACAACGGACTCGACAACAATGAGGTAGAAAATAATTATTTTTCCCCTATTTCTAACTCACCTTTATATGACTCAGGTGAAGAAGAAGAGATAGATGAAGAAGAGGATGAAGACGATCTATCCATTGAAGATTTTACCAAACTCATGGAGGATCATGCAAGATTGAACAAAATGTTCAAACATCCGATAAAAGAGAATGGAAGAATGGCAAATACAATTCAAGAAATGAAGGAAATTAGCAGCTCGTTTAATAAAAGAGAAAATGCTCTACTTCAGCAACTCAAAAGCAAGAGCGAAGAAAATAACACCTTGAATGCCAAAATTTCTGATCTTATTGATCGAGAAGCTTCTACTCAAAGAAGAGTCGATGACTTGAGTACAATGGTCAACCACTCGATACACAAAAAGGAGGATCGAACTCAACTCATCATCGACATGCAAAGACAAGCTGCAGATCGTACTGGACTAAGATTTGATGGAGTTGACAAAGGACCACCAAAAGGAAAATTTGTCAAAGAAAAGGGAAAAAACAAGATAGTGAATCTCAACAACAGTGCAAGACAGCCACAAGCTATCCTAATCAAGGATCAAGGTCAGCGACAACAAAAATTCACCACTCAAGGGATTGGATTTCAACCAAGAAAACAACCTGCTCAAAGGTCTAATCAAACTACCCAAGAGTTCAATCACCAGCGAGCTCCTCAGCCATTCAACCAGAGACGACCTGCTCCCCACAAGCCATCTGCTCCTAGGAAACAACTATTGCCTAATCAACCACCTGCCAAAAAGAAAGTCGTGTACATCGACTTTAGTGGCAAACAAATCAGACCGTCACAGAATGTCACTATTATTAGGCAAATTTGGGTTCCAAAAGGAACCGTGTCTACTAACAAAGCACCCTCCATCAGTAGGGTAGCTAAATAAACTTTATTTGCAGGTTAGGAAATCAAGGAGAAGAAGAGAAGCAGCTCGGGGCGCGGTATGGATCCTAGACAGCGGAAGCTCCAAACATATGACATACAACAAAGAAATGTTATCTAACTACAAGGAAAGCAATGGGCCAATTGTGACTTTTGGAGGAGACTCGAAAGGATATACAAGAGGTTACGGCGATCTCTATGTTGGTAACACAATTATTCAGAATGTATCTTATGTTGAAGGACTAAATCACAATCTATTCTCAATTAGCCAATTTTTGCTAATAACAAGAGAGTAGAATTCACCGCTAATAAATGTCTAGTGAAGAACTTGGAAGGAGAAGAAATTCTTCTTACCGGAATTTTGCAGGACAGATTGTACATTGTACAATGGAATGAACAGACTGAAACTTGTCTAGTAACTGCATCAAAATCCTCCACCAGCTGGCTATGGCACAAGCGCTTGAGCCATCTCAACTTTAAATCAATTAACAAGCTGGTGAAAAACAACCTGGTTGAAGGTCTACCTAATCAAATCTATGACAAAGACCATGTGTGTGAAGCTTGCCAATCCGAAAAACAAACAAGAGCATCATTTCCTACAAAGGCAGCACACTCCACCTCTAGGATTTTGGAACTTCTACACCTAGACCTTTTTGGACTTGTATCTCCATTAAGTGTAAACGGTAGAAAGTATACTCTTGTTGTTATTGATGACTTCTCTAGATTTATTTGGGTTATTTTCATGTTCAAGAAAAAGGAAACTCTAGAGAAACTACCTGATCTCCTCAACAAACTTTCAAATCAAAAGGAGTCATCCATTATCACCATTCGATCTGATCGTGGAACCGAATTCATCAACCATATGATCGAAGGATATTGCTCAAAAATGGGAATTCAACATCAAACCTCAGCAGCTCGTACACCACAACAAAATGGGATTGTTGAAAGGCGCAACAGATCCCTCAAGGAGGCTGCCCGAACTATGTTGAATGAAATCAATCTCCCAAAGAAGTTCTGGGCAGAAGCAGTTAACACAGCCTGTTATACTCAGAATCGATCTGTGGTGACAAAACGTCATGGGAAAACTCCATACGATCTGTGGAACAACAGGAAGCCTCGAATCTCTTACTTTAGATCATTTGGATGTAAATGTTACATTCACAACAATGGGAAAACTCAATTAAAAACATTTGATAGCAAAAGTGATCAAGGAATATTTTTGGGATATTCTGAGATTAGTAAAGCTTATAGAGTTTTTAATAAAAGAACCCTTGTTGTGGAAGTAACACCACATGTTATTTTTGATGAAGCTACCTTTGAAGTTTCAGAAACAGATTGCTCCTCCTCAAAAGATGATCTCTCTCACTCAACGTTGAGAAATTCCACGGGTAGACTCATCGATGACATTCTACTATGGAGTCCACGAAGAGAAGAAGATGAAGAAACTAATAATCAACCTGCTGGAGAAAAGCCACAGCAAGGGGGAACCGATGGACAGCTCAGGGGAACAGATGGAAAGCTCACTCATCAAGGGGGAACTTCACATGAACATTCTCAACCATCTGTTGATGAACTAAACATTCAATCTCCCCCTCCCTCAACTCAACATCCATATGTTCAACAACTGGTAAATGAAGTATCAAGCATTGATTTAAATACTAACGATCTCTTTGATGTACCTACCACAGATCATCCTGAATTCGAGAATCCACCCGATGAAATGGAAATCGAAGTATCAGCGGATGAAATGAAAAGGAGAAGAAGATGGGTAGATAGTCATACATCTGATCTCATTGTTGGGAACCCAACAGATAGAGTCAAGACGAGACGAATGCATGGAGAAAGTGCACTACTAAGTTGCTAACTTGCTCACACCGAACCTAAGGATATCGAAGAAGCCTTGCAAAGTGCAGATTAGATCAATGCCATGAAAGGAGAATTGAACGAGTTCAAAAGAAATGATGTGTGGTACTTAGTGGATCGACCTCATCATCAAGGCGTGATTGGAGTCAAATGGATATTCAAGAATAAAAGAGATGAAACAGGTGAAGTCGTAAGAAACAAGGCAAGGCTAGTCGCAAAAGGTTATTGTCAACAAGAAGGAATAGACTTTGATGAGACATTTGCACCTGTTGCAAGACTAGAAGCCATCAGATTGTTTCTTACTTATGCAGTTTTCCAACGCTTCAAAGTATTCCAGATGGATGTAAAAAGTGCATTTTTGAATGGGATTCTGGAGGAAGAAGTCTACTTAGAACAACCACCTGGGTTTGAAGCTGAAGATGAGAGCAAGGTGTACAGATTGGCCAAAGTAGTGTATGGACTAAAACAAGCTCCTCGAGCTTGGTATGAGACACTGTCTACATTCTTACTTCAATCTAGATTCAAACGAGGATCAGTTGACAAGACATTATTCACCATCAAAGTTCAAGACTATATCCTTTTAGTCCAAATTTATGTTGATGATATCATTTTTGGATCCAAATCTGAATTCCTTTGCAACAAGTTTAGTAAGCTAATGCACGACAAGTACAAGATGTCAATGATGGGAGAAATGAATTTCTTCCTAGGCTTACAAGTCAAGCAATCTGCTGATGGGATCCTAATTAATCAATCCAAATACATCAACGATCTCATCACAAAGTTTGGAGTTAAAGATTGCAAACCAAGAAAAATTCCAATGCAAACCAATGGGCAGATTGGCCCTGATGCACTCGAGAAAACAATAGATGTAAAACTGTATCGTGGTATTATCGGTTCACTTTTATATCTAACTGCTAGTTGACCTGATATTACTTTTGCAGTTGGTGTTTGTGCTAGGTATCAAGCAAGTCCAAGGGAATCCCACTTGGAAGCAGCCAAACGAATATTGCGTTATCTCAAAGGGACCATAGAAATAGGTTTATGGTATCCATGTAATGATAACTTTGAATTAACGGGTTACTCTGATTCTGATTATGCAGGTTGCAAGCTTGATAGAAAATCCACATCTAGGACTTGTCAATTTCTTGGAAGCAAGCTCATCTCGTGGTTCTCTAAAAAGCAAACTTCGGTTGCAACCTCAACAACAGAAGCAGAGTACATGGCTGCAGGGAGTTGCACAGCACAAATCTTGTGGATCAAACAACAACTAAAAGATTATGAAGTATACATGGATAGCGTGCCAATATTCTGTGACAGCTCCAGCGCAATTGCCATCACCCAAAATCCTGTCCTACACACTCGCTGCAAACATGTTGATATTCGTCATCACTTTATACGTGACCATGTTAAAAAGAAGAACATCAAGACAGAGAAAATTCACACGGATGTGCAGCGAGCTGATGTTCTCACAAAAGCATTACCTGAAGACAGATTCAAAATGCTTTGTGGAAAATTGGGATTAATAAACCTTGAAATTGGTACAAGTGTTGATAACAGCTAGCTGGTGGTAAAAAGCAATCTGTTATCACACCTCTAAATCTAGCTCCTTATTTACAAAGTTAAAATGTGCTGCTAAACTGTGCTTAACTTCAAATCAAACTGCTCAAATTTTGAGTATTAACAGCTAGCTGATTAAGTTGAACGTACACAGCAGATCGTTTAAAGAAGAAAACGACCTGCTATCTATCAACGAAAGCGAGCTGCTACCATCAACAAAAGCAACGAACAGCGAGCTGCTTGAAAGAAAAAGCGACCAAATGATGTTATTAAGAACAGCAGATCGCTCAAAAGATAAAGACGATCTGATTACCACAGCAGCAAGCTACAAATGTGAAAATTAGCAGCTAGCTGCCAAAATCAAGAAAGAGCAGATCGTTATCGTCCTACAACGATCTGCTAGAGCATTAATCAAGGGGGAATCAAGTTCATTTATTTCTCCAACTCCTTGATTATTTAATTCTAATGATTGCTTATAAATACTTTTTAATTGCTAGGTAATCTCGAACGCCTATGTGTCAGAAAAGTGACGAATAAAAGCACAAATCATTTAATGATGCAGACCTCGATTAGTGTATCGAGACAACGATGTGACTACCATAAATGCAGAATCAATGGCGTATGAGCTTCACTCATTTTTGGGCGGCAAATCATTAAACAAGGGAGTAATCTCAACCGTTACTAGTTATTACTTTTACATATTTTAATCTGGTTCGTTCATGATGTATCTATAAATATGTGAATGTTTGACTGTTCCTCTTACACTTTCAAATATTTCCTCTCTCAAATACCCTAGCCCGCCATTGTTGCACTAGTTATTTTGAACTAAGCTTTTCTGCAACTTTATATTTCTTCAAAATCTCTCCAATCTTTCTCCAAATGACTGCTTCAGAAACTAGCTCTTCATCTTCTCAAGCAAAACCGATTTCCTTATCGGAGATGCTTCACACTATTGAGGAAAAATTGTCGCCTGAGCCCCGTGTGGTACTCACACATCACGGGTTTAGAACCCTCGATGTTTTATTTAGCAAAATCGAGGCTTGCACAGGGTTTCACAAAATTATCATTACGGAACCAGACTACTTTCTCCCACGTCAAATAGCATTATTTTACTGTTCATGGATAGTGGATGATAGAGATGAATATACCATGGAGATACCCCTTGGAAAGACGAAGGAAGAAAATGTCCACACCCCAGTTATTCAAATGATTATGCAAACCTATCATCTGGATGATGAAGGAGATCTTGTGATTGAAGAGGTCACTGATGACCATATTCAAAGAACTCTTGATATAATTCTTGCGCATTCATTTACATGGACGGGAAAAGCTTTCAATCGGGCACTCATTCTACCCAGTTACAGACTACTCCTTGATTACATTCAAAAGGTGTTTCTTGGGCACCTAGGTACCTTTGACTCAGTCACCGCAGGAAAACTCAAAGTCATGGCAGCAGTGTTGCTTAACCTAAAGATAAATTGGGCAAGATCCCTGTTGAAACTCATCGTGGATGAAGAACAGCAGATCATTATTCGACAAAATGATGATGGAAACTGCACAAGTATCAACGTCAAACGACCTCTCCGACTTTCCACCAAACTTAGCACTATCATTGCTGGTTTCTACCAAAAGAATAAGTGGCATAAATCAGTTGATTTCAGCAAGGATTGGATCCTACCTAGGACCCGTCATCAGATGGAAATGTCTTTGGGCATTGCCTCTCAAATTTTTCTCAAAGTCAGTGATAAAAAGCTGAAGGACGCACTGATTCGGGTCGGAAAATCAAATCCCGAATGGGAGATACCAACAAAGAAACCAGACACAGTTGGTGCAGCAGCAGCAGCCGCACAAGAAAAGGAAGCAGCAGCAGGAGATCGACCAGCAAAGAGGAAGGCAGCTGGTAATCCCAAACCAGCTGCTGCCAAAGAAACCAAGAGACCAAAGAAAACCAAAAGCAAACCCACTGCACGCAATCTAGAAGATGAATTGGAAGACACTCTTGCTCACACAATGGAGCCATCTGCTCCAGAAATTAATGAAGCTGAGGTAGAGATCAACGCTCACGAGCATCCAGCTGATGATGTTGAAGAGAGATTGAAAGGAGCTCAATTACTCTTCCAGCAGATGAAAGACAAGGCCACTGAACTGGTGCTTCAATCTCTTCCTGGAATTCGTCTAACTCCCACTGCTTTCGACATGGCTCAACGTTTCCAAACGTACTTGGAAATCCGTGATTGCAAATTCTATATTTTGGAAGCCATACTTCTTCTATTCTCTATCAGCGATCTGAAGGCTGAAGAAAGTAAGCTGGTCAACTATTTTGGTTTTCTTGATATCCCTGATGCACGTCAATATTTTCGACAATATGTATTGACAAAGATGAAGGAAGAAGCTGCCACTTTAAATGTTGATCTTGCTTCCCTATATGCAAATGAACAAGATCTCTATGATCAGGCTGTGGATCTTCAGTCTGGAGATTTTGATGATGTGTTCAATTTCGAAGAACCATCTGCCAAACAAGAGAAGATCATTGCCACTCCCTCTTCCCAGCCCGCTGATACACCCGATAAGGACAAACCATCTGCTTCGTTGGAGGAAGCAGCATATGTATTGGAACCATCTGCCTCTTAAATTGCAAAAGAAGCCGCTGATGAATCAGTCGAAGAAATCTTTACCCAAGGCACTGCTCCGGAAGATTTCAAATTTCACACTTTGGAGGAATTGCTCTCTTCGAACCTTGGTTCCCAAATGTCAGCAGATCAAATCAGCGCACTCATTCACGAAAGAATCAACAATCGATCTGCTGCTTTGGCGAACTTCATTTTTGCTGCTGCAGACAACGCTCTTCAAACTGTTGAAAATAATGTCAAGCTCGCACATTCCCAATTGACCAGCGAGCTGCATAAGGACTTGGACAGCGACCGAGTGATTTTTGACAAGTACAAGGAAGAAACCAACAGCAAGATTGCTGCGCTTCAAGAGGAAGCCAAAACTTTTGAAGAAAAGATTAATACAGCTGGTGGAAAGATGGTGGAAGAGGTCAAGAAACATGTGGAACAGCAATACGTGGACATGGAGAAAACCACTATTCCAGCAGTGGTTAAAAACACGCTGCCCACTTTACTCAAAGACCAACTGCCAAAGGCATTGGAAGCAGAAGATGTTGCAACTGGCAACGAAATTTTCCTTATCAACAAACAACTTACTGACATGAAGGTTGCTCACAGCTCGCTGGCTGTAAATTTTGGATCTCACATCAAGGATGCCTCCAAACAGTTTGATGAAGTAAATGGCAATATTTCCTCGTTCCTGCAATACAAAGAAGAATCTGAAGCAAGGTTTAAAGAACTAAATGATGAACTCTCCTCCCTTCGACTAATCATTTCAAAAGAGTTTATTGCTGATGTCGAAAAGGGGGAAGGAGTAAAGAAAGGTCAGCCCGCTGCTCCCTCTCAAATCAAAAAGAAGCCTGCTGCTATCAAGAAAAAGAAGCTAACTGCTAAACAGATTGCCGAAGCCAAGCAATTGCAAAAAGAGAATGAAGAAAAGGCCAAAAAGGCAGCAGATCGTAAAGGAAAGAAGGTCATGACTGAAGATGATGAAAATGAAGAAATGTTTTTGGATGGATGCACAGCTGAGCAGATCGCTGATCCGGAATTCAGAAATCTTTGGAGGGCCGAGAAGCAAAGGCAAGGAGTGACTGGTGCCTTAGATGACAAGGATGAATCTCATAATGAAGAAGAAGAAGAGCCAACAAATCCGGTATTCAAATTCTTTGAAAAATATCAACTTAAAGATGCTCAAAATCTCACTTGGCTACACGCAAAGAAAGCAGCAAGATGGAATCAATTGATCAAAGAGTTTGTGATACAAAACTAATATCTGATGGATGAAGACATGCAAGGTGGAAATGTGAACGAACTGTTCAGAGAATTCTTAAAGCAACACAAGAATCAAACCTTCGTGGAATATCTACATAGACAATCTGCAATGCACAATCATCCACTCACTGCACCAAAGAAAACGACTCTGCTATATCCAAGAATCCCTGGAACCACAGAAGTTGATCACACTGCTGTTTTGAATGCTATCAATCGATCTGCACATCTAATGGGTTACCCCATTGATTTCAACAATAAAGACTACCGAAGGGTTTTCAATGGAATTTATGCAAGTTTTGGCGTGCCCTCCGAATTAAGACAAAGGGAGATGGTTGAGAGGAGAAGACAACAGCTAGCTGAACAACAAAGAAGACAATCTCAACCATGAAAACATTCTTTTTGATTTTGCAGCGAACTGTCAAAAATGTATTTTGTAAAATTCTGCATCATTAATAAAGTATGAAAGTTTATTTTGGAAAAACAACCTGATGAAAATATCTCTTTGTCCAGGCAATGTTTTATGATTGTCATTTTACTATTATGCCCCTTAACTGTCTTCATAAATTAAAACTTCATATGTTAAAGAAAATCTTAGTGTAGGTTTCGACATCATCAAAAAGGGGGAAATTGTTGGGAACCCCATAAATTTATTTGTTTTGATGATGTTCCTCGAAACTACACTTTGATGTTTTGAAACCAAGTAGTTATTGTCATCTATTAAGGATTATCTTAAGTGTAAAAGAAGCAGATCGTTTTAGTACACAAATAACGATTTGTATTATTCTAGTTAAAGGTATCCTGGACACAATGATTACTATGATATCAAGTTTCTCTCTTGTAAGTCAGCTAGCTCTTAATATAAGGAGCAGATCGTTTTCTGCATTAAATAACGATCTGCTTCCCATATAAGCAGCTCGCTGACACTCGTTTGTGGTTTCTATTTGTAGTTCACATTTCAACAGATCACAAATGTAAAAGTAACTTGAAGTTTTCGAGTTGACTTATAACGATCTGGTTCTCTAGACTAGAATTAGATATTTCGTAGGATCAAAAATATGCTTGTTATATTTTACAAGCATTTGAGCAGCTTGTCCAAAAAGGAGGAACAGCCCGCTGCTCCTAACCTGCAGCAGTTCGTTCAAGTCATCATAAGAGGATGAAGCAGCTCGTTCAAAAGAAATACATCAACCAACTGTTAGCTCAAGATCGTGTTGTTTCAAAAACGATCTTATCATCTCTACCATACATATAGCAGATCGTTTTATACCAAAAATGATCTGGTCGCTTCAGTCAATGGAATATGAGATGAAGTTACAACACAAAGGACAGCGAGTTGGTATAACATCAAATTCAAGCTGCTCCTCACAGTAACTACGGTGGACTACCGACATACCTAAATTTGTCACAAGTCAACCACTCCTTGTATTGTCACATCAACAGCATGCTTTAAGGAATGAAGTACAAGAATATCAAAATTCCAGTACGGTGAATCATTCCCAGTATGGCAATACATTGGGAAATCTCATGAAAGGTGGTAACCACTCTCATTTTGACAGCGCGTGCTTCAACAACACTGCCATGCATTTAATGCAGTCATTAATGCGATGAAGAAGGACATCTTCTTCTTTCTTCTCCAACGGATAGTTTTCTTCAAAAAGGCTATATATACCACATTCACCTCCAGGAACGAGTACGAGAATTCACGATTACAAAGCTCAAACTCTGCTCAAATATCTTCAAATATTCAAAGCTCTAAAATCGCTCCTTCAAGCTCTAGAATTCTCTGAGTGCTTTATTATTCTTTTGAAGATTGTTTTATGGAAATTTGTTGTTTACAAAACCCAAGTTAGGATCTAGTTTTGATCCAAGATTTGTAAGATTTAGATTATAGTTCTTCAATCTAAGAAGTGTAATATCAAGTTGTTATCTAGTTTTGATAAAGCTTGAGGCTCGTACTCAACGAGTAAAAAGAAAGGAGACATAGTAGATTTCGATCTAGTTTTGATCGAGCAGTGGACGTAGGGAAAGTTTATCCCGAACCACGTTAAATACCTTGTGTTCTTTCTTTCTGTTTTACTTCATTATCATATCCTTCATACTCTTGCATTAACTTGGTTGTGTTAAAAGATTGACTAAAGAAAACGTTTTTAACTACAAAGAGCATTAACCACCGAATTCCGCACACAACATTAATCAAGGTTAACTTTCTTAAAGTTAATCTTATTAAGTGTTTCTTTTCACCTAAAGTTTATTTGAGCTAAGTTGTTCCTTCTTCACAAGAAGAAACCCTAAGCTAACCTAAGCTATCTTTATTTTAAAGTGTGCTTAAGCCTTATACTTAAACTTTGAACAAGAAAAACCAAAAAGTTTGAATTGGTGTATCCCCCCCCCCCCCCCCATACATCAATCTAGCTCTTTCGGGACCAACAGAAAGAAAGTCCTCCATCCATGCTCTCTCATGCCCTACAAAATAATAGCAATAAGACCTATTAAACTAGCTATTCAAACACTTAGTTATTAAGCAAGAGAAACATATCTATATAAAGGGGTAAAGGGCTGCCCCTTTGAACCGTTTATCACATACAACATTAGTGCAGCAGCCACATTCTCATTCAAGAAGAAGTAGTTAAAGTCTAAGGTAAGGAAATTTAAGCTCTAACTATACCTTCAATTCATACCTTTTATAGTTTTAACTTACAATCATTTTTAAACTATAAACTGCATTCTGCCCTCCTAATTAATCCATGAAAACAAAAAACATACATATATAAATTGTTCAGATTTCATTAAGAAGTTGAAATGATTCTAAGTCCAAAATATAACCAAACTCTAAATTTATTAGACATAAGTGATACCAAAGCTTTACACTTAGATCCATTCTCAATACACAAAACAGAATATAGCATTCTTCATCAGAAATTAAGGAGCTAAGTATGAGTACATATTTTCTGTCAAGTTAAGCAGTTATAAAAACAGAGCACAAATTTTCCAGAACAGCGGATAGATGTTCAAAGATTGAATGATTTAAAGCTTAAAATCAATCTTGGACATATGCTTGAACCTAGCAACTTCTTTATTGAAACTCTGAAAGCTAAGCACACATCATTCATGTCATAAGAAATTTACAGAAAATCAGTATGCTTCTAAAACACTATGGGACCCAAACCAGAAACTGGGAACTATCAATTGAACATTCAGTAATATAATTACACAGTAACACACTAATGCTCGAAACTTAAGAATCAAAACACAAATATTAAAAAGCAGACTTAGCTGTATGAAATTTCCTGTCATACCAAATAAGCCCTGACCATAAGCGAGCTGCAAGGCATCGCTAGGAACTTAACTACTTTAGAATACCCAACCACAACCAACCTCAGCACCTGGAACCCCGTAAGCTCCAGATATCGGGCCATCATCTCAGAAGGGGACAACATACAATTAAGTCAGTAAATAATATGGAATCAAGGTGAAAGAATGTCCAAAAATTTCCAGAAATTCGTTAGGAACGTAAAATTTAAAAGAGGTCAGAAAAGTTTTAATATCAGATTCTGAAAATGTATAGAATGATAGAGCTGTGACCAGGACCTCTTATTAAGCAGGAATATCATAAAAATCGATAGAAAGCATAACATGCAGAAGCAGGAAGGTTAGAGAATTCTGGAAAAATTTTCAAAATACAAATAAAATTGAAACAGGCAATTAAAATAAAAATCTACAAAGAGGTAAGGGAGAAAAGAAAGGGTTTTACCAAGAGGAAGAGGACACAGGGGCGGCGACGCGCTGATGCACCTCTGGGAGGAAAACCAATTGGAAATTTCTGCTTTCAAGTAAGAAATAGGAGTTAGGAAATGAAATCTAACAATTGAATCAAAAGAAATGAGAGTCAATTAGAAATTTAGACATACAAGAGAGAAAATGATAAATCTTACCGAGTAAAGAGAAGAGGCCGAGCGTAGAGATAGAAGGAGAGAAACAGCAGAGATAAGGAGAGAGCGAGAGAGAAAGAGGAGAGGAGGCGAGAAGTCTGAGAATGAGAGTGAGAGTGAAGAATTAGGATTAAGTTGGGTAGAGTAGAGTTTTCTAGAACATAGGCCGGGTAATTGGGCCGGGTTACGGGCCTGGTTGGACAAATATTGGGCTGGGATTTATTTTGTTTCTGGGCCTAAATGAATAGAATTACTGGGCCGAAATTTTAATCTTATTGGGCCGAAAATTTATTATGTGATGGGCTGGGTTCATGGGTCGATTATTTGGGCCGAGAAATAATTAGAATGGGCTCAGTTTATTAATCTTAGATAATTGATAATTGGGCTTGTCATTTTAACTAAGGTTAAGCTAAATCAATTAGTAATACTATTAATGGAAAAAGGGATATTAATATATATACATTAAGTATTAATATTTAGAGCATATAATTTAGACAATTAAAGCCTGAGTATTAAATCAAGAAAATCCAATTTATTTAGTAATTGGGTTCTAAATTAAGAGAATTAATATCTCTAATTATATTAAGGATGTATTTAAAGAAATTAATTTTTTTTGAGGATATTTAAAGGGTTAAATAATTAGAACTTACAATATTATTTGAATAATTAATTATCGAGAATTAATTATTTCATTAAGTGTTAATACACTTATTGTACTTAAAGGCACTTACCGGAATAATTGAATCGAGGATTCAACACCTTAGAAAGAATATTGATTCGAGGTATCAATATCTCAATTAACGGGTCGAAACAAGAACCGAGAATAATATATATTCTTACGATTAAATGTTTCAAATGCACTAAGGGCATTTTAACTTATACGAGATTTTCTAAAGGTTCTTACGAGAGATCTACCTCGCGTTTCGAGACCAAAGCAAGTGCAAACCGAAGCTATCCAAGTAGGCTTTCTATTACAAAGACAATTATGTGTGCACGTATACTATTTATGTTGTTTTCGAAAGGATTTCAAATTGAGAAAATATGTTTCAAAGTATTGTCTTGCCGAAATGATTTATGTTTTGTATGAAGCCTATCTGGTTAAGGTTCTAATTATGAAATCGAATTCAGGTTCCAGTGGATAGGCAACCCCACTCGAACTAGTGTACACAAGTAACCGTGAGTCATCGAAAGGGTTGACCGGTTAAAAGACCGTGAGTCATCGAGCGGGTTTGCCGGTCAGGTGTCCGTAGAAGGTGGCCACCTTCTCGGTACACATAAAGAACAGATATGGTAGAATACTAAAGAACTTAGACAGCTGTCGAAGATAGGGTTTTTCACAAAAAAGAATTTAGTGAACGTAGGTGCTTTTAAAGACAAAATCCCTATGTTTCACTCTTACGGCATTGGCAATTATATATGTATGTATGTATTTTCGGCATGTGCCTACTGAGTACGCTTGTACTCAGCCCTGCATATATTTTTAAATGTGCAGGTTGAGACGTGATGAAGGGAGATGCTATGACGGGCTTGTCGGTCTTTTATTTAAGTCTTGGGTGTCTACGTGTCTTCATACACGTAGACTTATGTCGATCCTTATTCCGCTACAAGAGGTTCCATTAGTAGGTTCTGGCGAAGGTGCCAATTATGTAAATTAACTCTTTGTCTGGAATGAACTCAGTTATCGAATTACCTATCGTTTCAGTCAAAGCTTTCAGGGTTCCACTTTACCTTTATTTATCTATTCTATAGTCGCGCACCCGGACTTTGCCACAAGGGCAGAGGACGGGGCGTCACAAAGGTACTTGATGCGAACTGGATCTCGGACACAAAGGATTCGCTTTCTACAAGTAGATATGTGTTCACGATAGGGGATGAAGCTATTTCGTGGAGATCCACAAAACAAACATGTATAGTCCGATCCACCATGGAATCTGAATTCATAGCTTTAGATAAAGCTGGTGAAGAAGCCGAGTGGCTGAGAAATTTTCTCGAAGATATTCCATGTTGGTCGAAGCCAGTGCCTCTAGTGATGATTCACTGTGATAGTCAAGCTGCTATCGGGAGGGCAAAGAGTGGCTTGTATAACGGTAAGTCTCGACATATCCGTCGGCGACATAATACCATAAGACATTTGATCACAACGGAGGTTATCACAGTCGACTATGTAAATTCGTTGGATAATCTAGCGGATCCGCTAACCAAAGGGTTAAATCGAGATCAAATGTTTAAACTGGTAGAGGGAATGGGTTTAAAATCCACAATTTAAGGAGCTGTCACAATTTAAGGAGATCCCAAGAACTTGGTTCAATGGGAAAACTAAGTTATGAGAGCTCGTGAGAAAACACTCATTAATATATCTATTCCCTAAAAGAGCACAATCGAGTGTTGAGAACTTGCCTAGTGGTGAGGTTAAGTCTAAAACTTTTAATGATTCTTTAGAGATTGAGTAGGGCAAGATACTCTAGAAAGAATCACCTATATAAGTGTGAAGTGAGGACCACTTCTAAATAAACACTTATGAATCCAAAGTGGTGTCCAGGGCCCGAAACGGACACAAAGCGTGAGAATGGAAAAGGTTTGAGTTGTTGAAGGTGTTGACATCATTGTCTAGGTACACGCCGTGGAGGAATAGTTTAAAGCATACCGCTACTAATCCGCCTGTGTATCCGATGGTGTTGGCTATGGAAGGTTCAAAGCCATAAACTACATATCCTAGGAAAATTTATAGTGGTCAATGAAGTTTGACCAAGATTTAAGTGACGTGGCATTTAATTTTAAGAAAATTAAATGACCTAGGATCGTTCTACGTTCTGATTAGATGATCGTTGTATATTTATTTTCTCTAAACCGATTCTCGGTGAGTGAGAAATAAAGGTTTAAAGTGGTCACTTAAAGTATGGAGTTAAGTGTTTGAGACTAAGTATGAAGTAAAATATTTGTCTCACATTGGTTATAAAACCAATATTCATCATGAATATAAGGAGGTTAAGAAACATATGGTTTGACAAGTTGGGTCAAAGACCATTTGGCACGCGCCAGCCCGCTGTCTTGGGGCTATTTTTTGCTAGCGGGCTGTCCCGGACCAGATGAGAGTGTGTCATCTGGGCGAGCAGGTGGTTTGTGTCATCTGGGCGAGCAGATGGTGTGTGCCAGCAGGTGGTCTGGGACAGCAGATGGTCTGTGCCACTGGACAGCTAGCTGTCCCAGACGGCCTGCTGTCCAACACGGCCTGTGCCACTAACTGTGCTAGCAGGTGGACTGGGACAGCAGCTAGCTGTCCTAGAAAACGGCATGTTGTGCCGTTGGGCAGCGACCTGCAAAACGATCTACCCAACGATCTGTCTCGGGACATGCCCAACTTAACCTTATGGAAAATTAGCTAGCTCTTTGTTGTAGAGAATGAGCTAGCTTGAGTTGAGAACGATCTCCTCATTCCCTTGTGATATCAAGCATGTCCAGGTTAGGTGGGTTAATTATAATTAATTACTACCAACATTTGTAACTCCAGTATCGTCCAAATGGCTTAATTAGAATCAATTGTTATGAATGGACATTTATCTTAATTAATTCATATAACTCCTCTTGAGTGGATTTGACCTTTATATAGGTGGTCTCCATACATTTCACATACATGAGATATACGAGAGGTACCCACTAGCATACTTTCTTCCAAAAGCATTTTAGAAGAAACTCGTTGGTTCGCGGTGCTGCCACCACCGAAACGAAATCCGTTTTATCTTTGGAGACAATACGCCTTACTCTTTCCTCGACTCGGCCTCATCTTTATCACCATTTTATTCTATTATATTTTGTAATAGAATAGCTTTAGAAATTTGTATTTTGGAACATGTAATCTTCATTTTTTCTTTCCCAAAATATTATTTTTATTTTTCTCTTCCCAATTATTTACCCAACACTCAATATCACAAAAATTAAACATTATCACTTATATATGGATATAATATATACCTACACGATTCTTTTTCATTGTGTTTGTTTTGATAGAAGAACAGTTTAGGATCAAAAAGTTCAACGAGATCTGGAAACGAAATTGAGTATCAACCGAATTACGAATCTCATTCACATCGCGTCAGGATCCTCTTCCGGATCTTCGTACTCATCCTCGTCGTCAAATTCTGAACCACTATAATTCTCGAGATCGTCGTTGGTGGCGTACGGCCGAGCAGCCACGAATCGCAGCGGCGAATAAGCGTTTGAGGAAATAAGATCTGATTTAGGGATGCCGGTTATCGGGAGCATGGAGTGGAGTAATCGATTGGGGATTGACGGAGAAAGATATTTAGCGGCGGCAGAAGGGGGGAGGCAGCGGCGGAGGAATAGGTTTTGGAGTGCGGAGTTTCGAATGTGTAGAAGCTTGGATGCAGCAGCAGAAGCTGCCATTGTTGATGAGGAGATCTGTGGTGCGAGCTATTGTGGAGAGTGGGAGAAATGTATATAAAGGGGAGGCAAATTCTAGGAGGGTTTTAGGAAGGGTTCCGCTTTCCAGAAATTTCTGTTAGAAGTAATTTCCAGTATTCAAGGATATGATTGTAAACTCTCCTCCTCTTCTTCTTTTATTTTGATAAAAATTACTCCCTCTGTCCCACTAAATTAGACTCATTTGAAAAGTAGATGAGTGTATTATTTTAATACAAATGGGTCTAATTTAGTGGGACAGAGGGAGTATAAGTAATATTTATATTTAATAAATTACAATTATATTTATCAAATTAGATAATACTGAGATCAAATAGAAATGACATAACGACCAAATCTGAGGCAAGATTAATATTCCCTTTGTCTCGATCTCAAGTAAGATAAATCTTATTTCTTTTTAGACCGTCTGGAGTAAGATGAGTCATTTATTTTGTAAAACATTTTTATTACACATAAAAATGTAAATAATATATATTGTTATTGTCACTTTATATTTTAAACTTACACTCAACATACACTTCTTAATTACTGTATCAAAAAAATATGTCGTCTTAAATGGGACGGAGGGAGTATTATTAATATTGACAATTAATTGAATGAACAGTAGTACTCACTCCGTCCCAATAAATATGGCACAAAATTTTTGGACACGGTTATTAAGAAGTGTATATAAAGTAATGTAAGAGTAATAAAGGTGGTAAAGTCCACACATTTTTAAAAGTATAACTTTTACTATTTTAAGAATGTGTCAAGCTTAATGAGACGTCCAAATAAGAGAATTATGTCAAGTTTAGTGGGACGGTTGGAATAGTTAACTAGATTTCATCCGGTTGATTTTGGCTAGGGGTGAGCATGGTTCGGTTCGGTAACCGAACCGAAAAAATTAAGAAAACCGAAAAAAAAACCGAACCGAAAAATACATAAATGAAACCGAACCGAACCGAAACTTAAAATATTAAATAAATAATTATTAAATAATATATTTAAAATTAATATTTAATATATATTTATATATTTAATAAGTAATAATAAATAAATAGTATTTAGTAAGTACTATTTAATAGTTAATAATAAATAAATAAATATTTAATATGTAATATTAGATAAATAATTATTATATAATATATTCGGTTCGATTTTTGGTATTTCGGTTTTTTTAATATCAAAACCGAAATCAAACTGAAAAATCAAAAATTTATAAAATAAAAACCGAAATCGAACCAAATTTATCAATTCAGCTCGGCTCGATTCGATTTTCGATTTTTTACCAAATTTTGCTCACCCCTAATTTTGGCAGTGAACTGACTAAACGTTCTTTAACTAAATTTCTTTTCCACAATTGGGTTTGGATGTTTTACTAAATGCACTTTTCAGTTTCAATAAGCTGTTTAATATTTTAAAATATATATCAAAATTTTATTTTTATATATATTAAATATAATTTTACATTTTAAACTCCACAATTTTTTTTTTCTCTTTTTATTCTAAAACCACACTTTTAGTTTAAGATTTATATAACTTTTTTACAACACGACCAAAGAGGGTATTTATTAAAAGTTTACTATTACTAAAATCTTCTATTATTCCATTCATATGGAAAAAAATTTACACATACAAGTAAAGGGTGTTAAATGTCAATTGATAACTAGTACTGAACCAATATTAAAGCAAGAATTTATTATCGAGTACCAATTTTTTAGTAAATAAGTTTATAACCGGCTCTTATCATTTGAAATTTTACGGTACGAAAATAATTGATACCGATTTAATATATTAATTTCATACGATCAGCTAAAAGTGATCACGTTTCCTTAAAATTGGTCGCTTTATCAAAAAAAAACAAAATTACCTTTAAAATAATAATCCCCAACTTTCTATCACACAATACTTTATTTTTTAGTTTTCACACTCTTGATTTTGTACCTATGGGATAGAGGAAGAGGAAAAATCGAAGATTTCACATAGTCCTTTTGATCGAAAAATCAATCCGATTTTTTTCGTACCCTTTGTTCAATGGTCAAATTCTACAAGATCAAACCTATGAGACTTAAGGAATGATATAAAAAAAAAAGAGGGAAAAAGAAATTAATATTAAATAAAAATGAAGTAGAAGAACCCAAATTCCAAATGAACAAATTCAAACTTGAAAATTTCTGATTCTCAAAGAATGAGGGACAAGGGGATTGATCGAGAAAGATCTCTTGTTCTTATTATAGGATCATGATTGGATCTGCATATGTTTGGTAAAGAGAATAACCTTCTCCTTTGAGAATAATCAAAAATGAAAAGTGTTCAATTGGAACATGAAAACGTGATGATATCCCTTTATGGCCGCTTTTAGGGGAACAGAAGGATATTCAAAAAAATATATATATTATACATACAAAATATTTTATAGAATATTTACCTAGCTAAATTTAAATATAAAAAACCGACTCCATAATTGATTTAAATTGATATTTTAATAATATAAAAAAGAAATAATGTAGCAAAAAAACATAAAACCGATTCCTTAATTGGTTTTACCGGTTAAACAATACTGAACTGATCCGTAACCAGTTAAACGATAAAACTGACAAGTCTACCTAGATTCGTGAAATACCACTTTTCCGGTTCATGTACTTAGGGGGGTGTTTAACTAAGCTTATAAGTTTCTTAAAAGAGCTTATAAGTTGTTTAGTTTATTCAAAGTGTTTAGCAAATTAAGCTCTTTGAGAGCTTATAAGTTGTAAAAATAAACTCTTGAAACTTATAAGCTATTAAAAAAAATAAGTAGCTCAACCCAACTTATAAACTCTTGCAATAGCCGCTCCTTAAAATAAGCTTAGCTAAACACCATCTTAATCTTAATCCATAAAACAAACATAAACATAAATTGAAGCAACACAATCTAAATTCAAAAGGACAAAGCTTAAAATGATGAAATATTTGGATGATACCATAAAATTAGTTATTATAGAACCACCAACACAGAGATTAAATAGAATTCACAGCATTTTCCTCCAAAAAAAAAAGAAAAAAAAAAGTGAATGCGAATTCACAGCATAGTTCAACTGTTCAACTTAAAGCTTAAATTGACTAGCACTGGTCTATAGATATGCCTCGTGTTTATATAAACACTGGCATTCTAATATCAAAAGAAGGAAATGCTGCTGTTGTACCTTCTAAATCAATCGACACAAATCAGTTGCAAAGAGAAACCCGAGGCGAACACGTCTTGTAGGTAAAATTCAAGTCATGAATCTGCATTTGAGGTCAGCCTACATGTAACACGGAAGTGGTGCGGCTGGGCCCGGTGGAATTACCTTTTGAGATAAAGAGCGGAACTCTTCACAGTCCTTGGCTCCGATCTTAGTAAACGCTTCGACCAGTGTGTTGATGTACCCAGCCAAGCTGTATCTGAAATGCTTCGAGCAGCTCTTGTCACCCTCATCAACGTCCTGAACGCCCCCTTTCACGAGACAGCCGACTTGAGCTCCATCCAAGTAGGCCTTGCAAGACACCAGGATCTCTCGTGCACGCTTGCAGAAGTGGCCTATGACAAATGCTTCGAAATTCTACAACAGAGCAAGAATGCCATTCAGAGGACCAAATATAAACCGAGAGGTCCGAGACAATAGATAGAAATAAGAAACATTATCGCATAACTGAGCACTTGCCATGGGTATTTGAATTGTTGTAAATCCATAAGCCATACACCCGAATTCTGTACTTCCCACGTTACGGGATTAACTTTTTTTTACAATGCATCTCAAACATGTCACCATTCTAGAATCTTCCACAATTTTGAATTCCGGCCGACTCAAAGCTTAGATGGCATCGGATATTAAAGACATAACTTTGTTGGGCAGAGACTTAAACTACGTACGGACGTAGTATTCAATTAACACGAAAACAACGTCATATATAAGTTGTTGCCCAACAAAGCCACATCTTCAATATACAATCACATTCGATTTGGGGGATTCAAATTAGTGGAATATTTCGAAATGACGAGCTAGCATATTTATATACCTTTCACTTATCATGGAGAAAACTCAGGAGCGGTGTATAGTCTATGGATTTACATCAAATTAATCCAATTTTTTATATAGGTTAATAGGTGAAATTACACATTTTCATAAAATAGAAATAACCATTAAAATAAAAAAATACCCACGTTTAGACAAGTACATGAGAAAATTATTCATGTGCTCATGTAAATCCCATAACTGAATAAAATGCATGATTGCATGATGAATTTTATCATGTACTGGTATAATTCAAAATGTTTAGTGAATAGATACACGAGAGATTTTTTCATGTACTCATGTTATTCCATACAATAAATGAGCACATGATAGCAAGGGTAATCTCCCCATGTAAAAGTGGATAGTTTTTAACTTTTATTTTTAAATTGGATAGATGTTAACTTTTGCCCCTTTTATTTTATCATTAGCCAGTGCAATGCAATTCATGTTCCGTGTAAAAAGAGTAAATCATCAGTTCCCCTTACCTTTGGAGGCCTTGTCATGCTGTATACCATCGTTTGCAAGGAATAGATATAAGTAGTCTCGTTGTAGGCCAAGGACCTCTCTTCACCTAGTTTGGTGCCACCCAAGTTCGCATAATCAGGCTCATTAAAGTACGGTTTTGCATTCAAAATCAACCCTTGAATCGAGACCAAAACTTGTAACATTGTTGAAACTCCACTGATCCATTTCTCATGGGCAGTACCACTCCAAGTATGTAGAAGGCTCAAGCATACTTTGCCGCAATTGTACAAATTTGGATTTAATCGAAGGCCACCAGAATGGTAATGAACTTTCTGTCAACAACATAATCAAGTAAGAACTCCGAAATAAACCTCACATTCACCGTCTCGTGTTTGTATGAAGAAACTTACAGGAGGAACACTGGGATAATTGCTGGGGAAGAAGGCATCAAAAAAGAAGAGACCGTCGTGGTATGGAGTTCCCTCTGCTCCGATAATGACAGCTCTTAAAAGATCCATCCTTGATTCATATACCCTCACAAATATTGTATCTGTTGGAGCAACAAAAGAGGAATACAAGGTGCAATTCCGTTCACATAACCGCAAGAAACATGAGAAAATTTGGTAAAACATATACTAATACGGACATCATTGCATTAAATACGCGTAATTCCTTCAATTAACAAATCTATGATTATCAAAACTCACAAAATGTTCTATGGATGAAATAAACAGTTAAGAAGAGAGAAAAAGTATGTGGTTAAGAAAATTTTGTGCATAATTGTTTTAGTATCAACCTGGTAAGTCCTTTTCAAGTATCCTCCATTCTTCTTGTATTTTCTTGGTCCAATTCTTCGGTGGCTGTACCATATAATACTAATTCAATTACAGAAGAAAGCCAAAGTAAAAAAACGCCACCTCATACATACAACCGTGGGTCCAACCTAGAGAAGAATAAAGGGGAAGAGGGGGGGGTGAAAGAAAACCTCCTTAAGATGCACTCACCACTATTGTTGAAGTATCTTGTCTGGAAAAGTGGTGATCTGAATAATCATCAACAGTATCAAATTTCTTAAAACCTTCAAAGTCCTGCAGTATCTTATCCATAATTCTCTGATCTACCCGTGCAGAAGTTACTCCAGTGTGATTATCAGCAGATTGTTGCATTGATGAGGTAAATCCACTTCCATTCATAAATGTAGATGAACCATTAGGAGATACCGGCACATTCAAGTTCAAATTTGACCAAAAAGGCATGTGTACTCCTGGTTCCATTAAACTAGAATAAAAACTTAAATTTGGATAGCCGCTGTGAATGTTTACATTGCTTAAAAGAGGTGAAGCTGGAGGGAAGTGGGTGTGTGAACTTGAACTAACATAAGACCTTTTACTCTTTCTTGAAGACGATATATTTCCAGGAGTCGGGACACCACCAGAGGTTTTTGAAGTCAAATAAGCTGTACTACTAGAAGTGGTAGCTTTCCTTAGACCAGAACCACTTTCAAGCCAATTAGAAGATAATTTCTTCATCTGATTCTGATTTGCTGCTTCATTACCTATCTTTGAAGATAAAGTTGTCAGATTTCTAGCCTGAAAAGTTTAAATGACAAAGAAGAGTCAGCCACAAGCAAGTCATAAAAAATATTTGCAGCATTTAACTCAATTTGTGAGGTTGAACTAGTTGAAAGTTCTAATCAATCAAACCTCTGTATCATTTTCACGGTTACTCGACAAGAGAGGAAATGGCATTTCAATTCCAGGTGGAAAATCCATTTGATCAAAATGTGATTCCAAGACTGAATGGTCGTCAAATACTATGTCATCGTAATATGCATTTATCCACTCATCCTCATCACAAACCATATTAGAATTGACATCATCAGGAGTTCCATGCCCTGATTTCTGAATACCACTTCCAGAGTCATAAATAACTAATTTATTACGTCCCGCTGAAGATTTGGAGATAGCTTTCTACATGTTAGGATAAATAAAATATAAATATGCATTCCCAGACAACAAAATCAACTGTGGTTCTATCATGAGAGACAGAGAGAGAGCTATAAGTACCTTGCCTTTGCTACTCCCTTCAATATGCAGGGCATCATCATTATCTTCTTCGACGTCAACATCTATTATTTCATGACAAATCACCTTCAACATATTTGGCAATATTGGAGGTTAGCATAAATCTAGTGGCATGATTTCCAGAAAATCATTGACACGGAGGAACAAAAAAAAACATAAACGGCACAATATCCATCACATTAAGACATCACACACACTGTTCCTCGATAGATGACATTTTAACATAGAATTCAAAAAATACTATGCATCAAAAACATCATACCAACAGATCAAAGCCAATCAAGAGAACAGCAATTGCTATATGTTACTAGTCTATCATCACTTTTCTACCTTCAATGCAAGAAGCCACCCCTTTAGAACCTAGCACTACCCTCCATGCGCCGCAAGCTCGTCACTCTACAGCAATTTGGTTCGAGAAAGTTTCAAGTGCTACTAAGATTATATATATTTATTTTCGTAGGGGAAAACACATAGGAATGAACTCACAAGAGTGCTAAAAATGAAGTAAACCAAATTATCAGATTCTGAGCCAAGAAATTATCGCAATTATCCAAATTATCATCGAGGATCCAGGATCCTCAAAATAAATGTTGTGATCACAAAAGATATTGAATCCAATAGCACTTCCCTCCATGCCTCCAAACAAGCTTTTTATTATACAACAATTTGATTTGAAAAAGATCCATATACTACTAAGAAGATATATATTTTATTTTATAGAAGTAACCAGCCAGGAATGAGCACACAAAACTGCTCAAAAAGACCAGCAATATTATTTACTCCAACAGAAACCTCTCAACAAGGATCATGCAGAAAAACTATCCCAAATTATCACATTTCAAGCGACCAATAAAAGGAGAAAAAATGAAACATTTTTAAGTAAGCGCCACAATACATAGATTGAATCGTCAACAAAGAAACCCAAAGAATTATGCATCCTAAACAATTCATTAAACCCCAAGACGAAACAAGCATCACAAATTAGAACTCATTTTTTAAAATCTATCGCGAGTATGGAGTCATTCATGAACCTCTTTCTGCTTGGAGGCGCTGGGTTTCGAAGCGAGATTGATCGTCGTCGGTGGCGGAATCTCTAAAACCTCGACATCCTCAAACATTGACGATGAGAACACCCTTTTCCTGAACCCAATAACACAGCACCCAATCAAAATTAACACCCAAAAGCATAGAACAGAAAATGAAAAAAAAAAAAAAAAAAAAGAGAAAATTACTTGGAGCTCTGAGCGGCGTATCGAGAAACCGGCGCCGGCGACTCCATTGCGATCGGCTCAAAGAAAAACAAAACAAATTAAATATAAAAAAAAGAAACAAAAATTGATGAAATGAAAGTAGGGCCGGAGCTATAAACGACGGAGTGATCGATTAAGCTTGTCGAAGACGGCTGAAATTCGGTTTTAATAAAGGCTTTGAGTTTGCAAAAGGGATTGCAGATAAAGATTGATAGATATAAAGATGTAGGTAGAAATGGGAATTGGAAAGTGAGAAGTCTAAAATGAGCTAAAATAGGTAAGGAATTGCATTTGCTAACAGAGGAGACGAGATGAGAGGAGAGAGGCGTTCAGTCAGTGCAAGACTTTCTTTGGTAAAGATGCGAGCTTTATATATACACATATATGTGTGTGTGTGAGAGAGAGAGAGACTGTGAGAGAATGAGAGTCCTCCGTAACTAATTTAAACAAAACAATTGGAAATGGAAATGGAAATGATTAAAATATATTATGAATTTGCCACTTATGGTTGTAAAAGAATAGTGTTAATCCCGAGATCATCTAGGTTAGATTCGAAAAAAGTTTGTTCGAATCTCGATTTAATAATAAATGAGCCGACTCAGCTCGAATCAGATTATAGTTCCTTTGTTGAGTTTGTAAACGTGTTCCAATTCGTTTGTTCTCAAACATGTTATCCAGCAAGTTCGCGAGTCTTAAATAAAATCTTTAATCGAGCATTCAATTTGGTATCAAGCTAAAATAACTTACTATAATAAAGAGTTTATACGAGTTTGAGGTTAAGCTCGAGTACGATCCGAATCTGAACTAGAATTTAAAAATTATTAATATAAATATCAAGCAAGGAACTTAACGTCGAGAATAATATTATAAGGTAATATATTAGTCAAGCTCAAATTGATAATTAGATAACAACACTACAAGAAAAAAGAATATTTTTAGTGATGAAAGTATTAATAAAAGGGCATATACCCTCACTAATTGAAGAAAAATATTTTTAGTGACAATAAAAAATGTAGCTCAAAGTTAAAATTTCATCACTAATGACTTTTAATGACAAAAATTTTCGGCCATCACCACCTCTCATTATTGCATCTCTAGTTAAAAATCAATAAAAACAAAATAGTGTATCTTTTACTCTCGTTAAAAGTATTTTTTCTTATAGTGCAAATCAAGTTCGCACAATTTCTGATGCTCGAATCGAACTCAAACAACTTAACAACTTAATATTTTAAATGAGTCAAACTCAACTGAACAGGCAAAGGCATCTTAAAGGTAGCCTTATAGAGGATGTATTGACTAATGAGCAAGTGTTGCTGTGTTGGTGCTGATGTTTCTCTTTAATTTTATTTTAAAATTTTAGAACAATTTGTCTCTGTCTCTTTTGTCTGTTCTAATATGTTATGGTGGAAAGTAATTAATTAGGGGTTGGTTGGGATGAGATGGAATTTAGGGTTTGACCTTAAGATAGCATTTATTTTGGGTGAGCAGATAAAGAAAGGATGTTGCTTTACAGTTAGTAGATAAACTTGAGTATTTTTTTTATCTGCACATACTTCAATCTTAATGAGGGGTATACAAGAAGAATACGAGGATCAAATGCGAGTTGGGGTTTCTAATAAGTTCAGCAAAAAATGATAAAAATCGAAAATCGAACCGAACCGATAAATTCGATTCGATTTTTCTCTTTTCGGTTCGGTTTCGGTTTTGACATCAAAAAAATCGAAATGCCAAAAACCGAACCAAAACATATTATTAAATAATTATTTATTTAATATTGCTTATTAAATATATAAATAGATATTAAAATTGCTTATTAAATAATTATTTAATTAATATTAAATATTAAATATATAAATATATATATATATATTAAATGTTACCTATTAAATATATTTTTAATAATTATTTATTCAATATTTCCGGTTTCGATTTTTTCGGTTTTTAACGGGAACCGAACCGAAAATTTCGGTTCGATTTTTTTTCGGTTCAAGGTTATTTCGGTTTGGTTTTGATTTTATATTTTTCGGTTAGATTTTTTTTTTCTGTTTTCATTATTTTTTTGGTTCCGTAACCGAACCGAACCATGCTCACCCCTAGTTTCTACTCACTACAAGAAATTGTAAAATGGCCGACGGAATTCCCGAGGGAATCTGATTCCTCGGTAATAACCGACGGATTACCGATAAATTTTTTATAAAATATTTATTTATATATTAAATAATTATTGCCGACGGATTTAATTTTATTAAATATTTATTTTTTACTTTAAATATTATCGAGGGAAACAATCCGTCGGCAATAAAAAATTAATTTATTATAAAATTAAGTTACTTTATTATTTCATTATAATTAATATTGCCGATGGATAATTTCCTCAGCAATTAATAATTAATTTAATTAAAAATTCAATAATTTATTTATTTAAAAATTAAACAATTTCTTATTTTTTTTATAACTAATATATATTTTAATAAATATTTATTTTTTTACTTTATATATTACCGAGGGAAAAATCCCTCGGCAAAAAAAAATTAATTTATTTAAAAAATAAAATTTATTATTTTATTATAATTAATATTGCCGAGGGATATTTCCGTCGACAATAAATAATTGATTTAATTGAAAATAAATAATTTATTTATTTAAAAATTAAATAATTTCTTGTTTTAAAAAAATAATATTTAATTTCATTTAATATTTATTTTTTTACTTTAAATATTACCGAGGAAAAAATCCGTATGCAACAAAACTAATTTATATAAAAATTCATGAATTTATTATTTTATTAAATTTAATATTACCGAGGGATATTTCCGTCGGCAATCAACTTATGTCCCACATCGGAAAAAAATATTACTTTTTATAAATGAGATTCTATAAATAAGAAGATATAATATTTTGGCTAAGATTAAGTGTAGTATTTTGGGTCTTTTGATTAAGATCCAAGTGTAGTACTTTTTTGTTATGAGTTTAATATTTGTACTACATTAATAAATTTGAATTTTCGTATTTTGATAATTTAAAGTAAAACTTGGATAAAAAATTAAAAAATTAAAAAATTAAAAAATTAAAAAATTAAAAATAATTAATTTCCCGAGGGAAATAATTATTAATTAATATTTAATTCTTTTTTTACCGAGGGATTACCGAGGGAAAATATATTAATTAATATTTAATTCTTTTTTTATCGAGGAATTACTGAGGGAAAATAAAATAATTAAATTAATTATTTCATTATATTACCGACGGATTGCCGACAGAATAATTAAAAATATAATATAATATCAATTTTTATTGTCGACAGATTATTCCCTTGGTAATCTTTATACCGACGAAGGTATTGCCGATGAATGAATTTTGTTGGCAATTTCTCGGTATTTTGTATAGCCGACGGATTTTTAATTTTTACCGAGGGATTTTTTCCGTCGGTAATTAACTAAATGTTTGTGGTGACTAGAGCTGTCAAAATCGGTCCGAAATGGCTCGGCTCGATGGGCTGGCCCGGCCTACCCGCATTTAGGGCTGGGTTGGGCTCAAAATTTGATGGCCCAAATAATCCCGGGCCTAAATTACCCGGCACGGTGGCCCGAAAGGCCAAACGGGCCATGGGCCAAAAAAACCCTATAAGTTATGGACCAATTAAGTCCGGTAATTAAGTATATATATTTTATTTATTTAGAAAGTTAATTTTAGGGTTAACTAAATTTTATGCTATTTGTTTTGTAACTTTTGTTTTAGAAAAATAATATCATGTGTTTTTTTTTATTACTCTCCATCTTTATTTTATTTTGATAATAATAATTTTTACATAATATTTAATTTTATAACCATTAATAAATCAAATATCACTAATATTGTAGCTTTGTAGATGTCGTTTCATTACTCTAAATAATTTATTTGGACACCAAAATTATTAATTTAAAAATAAAATATTATATGGGCCTTTTTGGCCCGGTGGCCCGTAAAGGGCTGGCTGGGCTAAGATTTTGCAGGCCCATCAAATTTCCGAGCTGGCTCAGCCCGGCCCAAAATGAAATGTTGGCCCGTTGGGCTGGGTCGGCCCGGCTCGGCCCGACAAATTTGACAGCTCTAGTTTCTACATATTTACCCATCTCAGGTTTGTATAGATAATTATTTTAATATTTTTTTTCCGTTTTAATAAATATTCTAAAAGTCGCTAGGCGCTAGCTAGGCGATGGAGGGAAAAAGCGCCTAAGCGGCTGGCGTGAGCTTAGGCAGGACGGGGCCTAAGTGGATCGAATTATAATACTTATTTTTAAAATTTTTACATCATATATATTTTATATTGCATATTATAAACGTACATTATTTATAATTTAATTTTCTAATTTATAATAAAAAATTAAAAACATATAATAAGCTAAATAAAATATAATATTCATAGTTTTGAAAGTTAAAAACATATATTTGTAATTAAATTTTCAATATCTTCATTGTTGTAGTTTAATATTTTTAATAAATATTAGAAAATCTTAAAAATTGTTCAATCCGTCCAGACCATCGACTAGCCCGTCTAGACTGCCGATTAACCCGCCCAGCCCATCTAGTATATAATTGAGTCGGTAATGCTCCGCCTAGCGCCTAGACGATCACTTAGACCGATTTTTAGAACATACGGATTCTAATAATGTAGTTTTACTTTCTTGATTAAATTATCTCGATCGTTTCATTTCTATTTGTGATAAAAAATAAATAAAAAAATTGATGGATTAAAGTCATGAATTCACTTTTAACATTTGCATTGATTAGCGTGTCAAAAAAAACTATAAAAATAGTAATGATTTAACTTTTAAAATTTTCATGAAATGAAGATAAACAGTTATTGAAGAGTCTTCAATTTTTCAAATTTTCTATACATATTTTTTTTATAATGCTAGTTTTTTTCTTAAAAAAGATACTTTTAGATATTATCCCTATTAAAGAGTTAACTACGACAAAATTATACTTCCAATTTTTCTAATAATTTTTCAATTTGGTCAATAAATATATAAAGTTATACTCATATTTACTTATTTTTTTATATAGATCTTTTTTGATAATGTCAATTAAAATTAATGTAGGATATATTTGACTGTAATATATTTATTAGCATGTGGTATCAATACTACAATTGCTTGGTTTTATTAAAATATACGAGACATATACTTCACTTCTTTGGTTAAATGAATCAAATCATGTGTAGAATTATTATTAACTAATTTATGATGACGCAAATAGAGACAATTCTAAAACAATATTTGGTAATTGCTTCTTCTTTACCCTTTACCTTATTTTGTTAGTCACGAATTCGATCTCTCTTAATGCGTCTTAACACATTTTAATTATTTACATAAAATTTAATTTTTAATAAATTTCACATATCGAAATAAGTACATTTTAAACCTTATTCATTTAAGAAAAGAACTTACTCATACTGATTCTTATATATCAAAACACGAAACTTATAACTTTTTTTTTTCATCATTCATACCCATTAAATTAAGATTGAAAATTAGTGTGCATTTTAAACCTCATCCGAACATAATTTTTCCAAATGAAAAAAAAAAAAAAAATCTCACTATTCGATTTTATTGTGATATAAATAAAAATACGCACTTAAAAATTTCCCCGAACACAAAAATCCTGGTTTCATTCACAATTAAATATATGACACTTCATCTTACCCTACAGAGGAACCCTAATTAACAACATTTAATACAAATGAAATGAAGTCATGAGTTATGAGCATTGTTGTTGTTTTATTGAGACAAGATGAGTAACAAGATTGTGCAGTCTGTCTGCACCATCTCCTGGTTCGAGCTTCATTACATTCCCAACCTCAGAGCAATGAGGTTCGCCTGCACACCACCCACCGGGAGTGATGCTCCCATTTCTCTTACCTAGTAATTCTGCATCAATTTTGTTCAAAATGGGTGAGTCTTGGGTGAACTTCCGAGCAAAGGCAGCACCACTTGAGATCATGTCCTTAGCATCGTCGAGGGAGATTGCACGAGGATGTTGTCTGGGTGGATTGTCCCAACGAATGAAGTGCAGGTCATGGTTCACCACTGTGTGTGAGAATTTAGGGGTGTTGCATATCACTGTGTGGAAATAGCCCTCCGGTGAGGAAACGAAGTTGGAGTAGTACATGAGGAGAGTTCGAGGGAGGTTGTCCCAGCCCCACACGCAGTGTTCGATGAAATCGCGCGACAAGATCATCCAAGCCGAACCTGCGTTGACCGAGTGTCGGAAGTTAGTTGCTTTGGATGTTCTGCGACCTGATTATGTGACATCTTGTGTTGTGGGATGACACGTGACGTGACGTGATTAATTGAAGAATTTAGAATATATACTTTACTAATTATACATATATATAGGGTTATAGGTGAAGTAAAAAGAAATTCATTAAAATTAATGCAATAGAAATGTTGCACCATTAAACAATACATGATTTCGTTCCTTTAAAAATAACAACAAATCTGAATAGTAAACCATGTTTACGATCCGAATTTATGATGCATCAAATTATGCAAAAAAATATTCATAATTATATATATGAAAGTGCATTATCATGACTAAGTATTATATCAATGCATAGAATATTCAAAATGATATGCACAATGCATTTTTTTACTTCATAAATAAAGATGCCTTTTGACATAAATCAACTCACATACATACACACATATATATATACATATATATATATATCATGAACTTTAATAACGACATGTGTTACCTATTATCAAAACAGTACAAAATGTCACATAATTAAATAAGTTCTCATTAGGAATTTGATAATAAATAGAAATATCTTACACGTGACCGAACATGTTCAAGTTCAAGGTCAAGGTCAATTAGATAACAATCATGTGCCGTGCGCACGTATATGTGTGTGTGTGTAATACATCATGAATTTTAGTGATGACACATGTTACCTTTTATCGAAAGAGTACAAAATATCACTCAATTAAATAAGATCTTATTAGGAATATGATAATAAATAAAAGTATTTTACACGTGACCGAATATATTCAAGTTCAAGTTCAATTGAATAGCAATCATGTGTCCACATTTGTATCTAGAAAAAAGTTTATCTAATTTAATGAGAGGGAGATAGTACAATGAAAGGTCCATAGATAAAATTAATAACTAAAGGCTAGGGTTAAAACATCGAGCCATATATATATTTAGTAACATTTTCATATTCATTCCAGTTTAGATTAAGGTACAAAAAGGACAAATTAATAAATAATTTGAATAAGATAATTAATTATTATCCGTTCCCAAAAACAATAATCCCTCTAAAATAATACTTATTAATTTAAATAGGTTATATTGAATAATGAATACTAACCAGTAAATAATTTGAAGGCCGTGGGTAACATTCTCTTTTCCGGCAACCTTATAATGTCAGACTTATTTTTATCAAAGAGGCCCGGATCTATTATCAAAGGCATTGCTCTTGCAAATCTGCAATACTCATCCACAATATTTAGATCAATTATTACACACATCATTGCCTTAATTTCAACATAAATCAAATAATGTATATGCTTAATTTAGATGATGATTAATTAAGCAAAATATATATATATATATATATATATATATATATAGGGAGTGGTTCTAATAAAAAGGGACATTAAAGTATAAAATAGGAAATGATCTGGGCCATTAGATCAACACCATCCGACGGCTATGATTAAAACAAAAATCGCGCCATTATATATACATAAGGTTATTTTCGTAAAATTTGAAGTGGGCGGTTATGCGTTCAAAAAACAATGCATTTCATAGTTAAATACAATGCATTTCATAGTTAAATGCAATGCATGACTCAAATTACATTTTCACAATGCATTTCATAGTTAAAAGCAATGCATTTTTCGGTCAAGATCTCAACCGTCCGATCATGAAAATCTAAGGCCCAGATCATTTCCTATTTTATACTTTAATCTTCCTTTTTATTTGAACTCCATCCTATATATATATATATATATCTAGTCAAACTTACTTTTTCCATCCAATATTGCTCGTGTGTTCTACGAAATTGAGATCTCGTTTCAAACTTGAGAATGTATGCATGAGATCTAAAACATCAAAATATAGCTCAATTAATCCTACTACATTATACAAAAACTATTTAATTTTGAACTTCTACTTTAAGAGGTGAGTATAGTTTATGACCCAAACATTTGATAACTTTTGCAAAAATGTCACTAACTTCATTTTATTCGCAAAAGGCTCTAAACTTTCAGAAAATTGCAATAATGTCCCACGTCGTCAAACACGTGGTATTTTTGCAACTTCTTGTAAAGTTTACGGTCTTTTATGTGAAGGTACAAAATTTGTCAAATTTCAGATACATATATACATATATATAACCGTGTTTTTTTTAATAATAATAATATCACACTTTTTTACTTTTTGACAAATTGGTACATAAAACTACATACATTGGTGACATTATTACAAAAGTCACGTTAATAAGACAAACATATTAATTTAAAAATAAATCAAAAGTCATGACTTTTTATGAATAAGGGTTGTTATCCAATCTTTAGTATAAGAGAAAGTTATCTGGTAAGAGAGAGAAATAAATATTAAAATAAAGGTTGAGTTATAAGAAAGTATTGTAATCTAACCTTTCAACAAATTCATACCAATTCACCAAAAAAAACTAAAAAAGTGACATTATATTACTAAAAGGAATATAAAAAGAAAAGAAGGAAAATTACCATCTTGAGTAACCAAAGGATAGTCGGAGGCACTAAGATTAATAAACCAATCCCAATCTTTGTATCTCTTGAGAAGAATAGCACATGCATGCAAAGTATTAGCCACCATGGTAGGCCCTCTATAGGTGACCATATTTGCCTTCTCATGCATATACACATTCCCAACTTTCACGAAAATCGGATGCTCTCTCACACGAGACTCGAGCTCCGACCTCTCCTGCTCAGACGATTCAAGATCCAGATGCACCACGTAGTAGTTCAATGGGTGGTAGGATGCTTCGAGAGTCCTCCATAGTTTGTGCAGGTCTCCCTTTGATCCCGAGATGAGATAGGCGAATCTCGGGATCGAAGGGAGAGGAGGAGGGGGATTTGTGTTTGAAGAAAAAGAAAAGGTCACTGGAGAGTGGAAGAGTGTTATGACTGTGTTTATAGAGCAAACCACACTTAAATTCAAGATAGTGGCCACAAAGATAATGCCCACTAGTGAGGCCATACAAAGAGGGATCATCCATTTCTTCTTCTCTGTGTTTAACCATCCCATTGCAAAATTCTTACAATTTGATGTTTAATTAGCAACTCACAAGTTCAGTTTAAGTACTAAGTTAAGTGCTGACTCCTATTCTGCAAGAATCAGAAGAAAAAAGGGTCAACGGCTGGTGTTTGTTTGACTTCAATCAATGATGTTTGGGTAAAAGTCAAGTTTGGCCTCTAAAGTCTTAACTTATTAGGTAAGAAACATTATTCTCTTAATTGAGTGGTAGCAGTACTAGCAAGCAACTTTGATCATCTATTGTAATTTTAAAATTCAGGCTACTCATGAAGATTAAAACAGTGATATTTCACAAATAGGGATTTATAACAATTCAGAGTATTTCTAATAAGAACAATAAATTATAAATTATACTAAAAGGGTTAATTTTTGTGGTAACTTGAACCCGATCCAATTAATTTTGGTTGGGCTTTTGAATAAAGCCTGCTGGGTTATGTATTTGGGCTTTTTACAAAATAAATAAGCCCAATAGGGCCCAAAAAGCAAAATTGATGCGGGCCAGGGAATAAGTATGGGCCTGAAAATAAGGCTAAGTAGGGCCCACTTAAATGAGGAGGTCCGTTTAGAAAAAGAATTTGTAAATAAAAACAGACATATAAAGCCAAGTTTGTAGCTTCCAATGTTTATAACTTTATACCCTTCCCTTCCATCCCATGGTGAATAACGAAGACTGCTATCAGTGCTATGTCATACTTCAATCTAGCATATAAATGACAAAATTTGGACGGATGAAGTATACGCTACGAGATGGGAATTTGGTTAGTAGTGGCGAACGCAAAAATATAGTCTAAGTGAGCAAAAATCGAACACGTAAAGGTGGAAAATTTGCACACTTTAAAATTTTGAAAATATAACTTATAAGTAGTCAAGACATGGTATAACGTAATATGATTAAATATGTCTAAAACTATGCATTGCTTAATAACAATAATTGGCTTTGGAATTTCGCCATTTTAGAAGTCTAATTGAATTTGATCAACTCAGTCAGAGTATATATGTCTAGTTCATTAGGCTCAGGCCGACCCAATCATCAATATTCATACTAAAGTTACTATTTTGGATTTAGTAAGCATTTTTGTGGTCTGATTGATTTTTAGGCCGACCTGATTTCAACCTATTTTTTTGACGTGGCTCATCTCGAACATTTTGACAACTCTCGAAAAGAAATTCAAATAGTTTCGTGAAAAGAATAAGATATCAACTAATATGATCAATTAATAAGAAAGATGACACATATTTCGAACTTCCATTACTCTTTAGATGATCAAGATTTGTATAGAAACTCAACAACTCCAACTAGTAAAGTCCAAAGTGGAAGGAGGATGATGAAGAAGAAATTCTCAAAGAAGAGAAAGATCAAAGGAAACAAGAAGAAAAAGCTAACCTTTTCTTTGTTGTGGATTTCTTGAGAGATTCAATTCAAGTGCAGCAGCATAAGAAATAGTGGTGAAGGGAAAAGCATATATAGTGTGTGTCTCTAACAATTCTCAATATTCATATTGGACTATAAATGCTGTCTTTTTTCATTTCGTTTACTTTTGAAGTTTGCACTAATTATATATAGTATAGGCCTCGTTTGGATTTCGTGATGTGATAAATTAGATTTAAAATAAAATAAAATAAACCACAATTGATATTTCACAAATTTACTTTTAGTTACTCCATTTTTATTATTGCATATTATTAATTATGCAAGAATTAACACTCTCTTCAAAACATGCACAACTTATGTTTGTAACTTATGTGATATGTCATATAAATAATTAATATTTTTTTATAAAAATTTATTAATTTATTAATTATAATTTATTGATTATGATGTATTTTACTATTTACTTTGTAAAAAAAAATAATAAATAATAAAATTATAATGAGTAATATGTTTATGTGGTATTGCAGACATGTTATGTTGTATATGTTGCGAATTAGATAACGATTCTAGTAATTAAGTATGGTTGACTTGTTATTTAATTTGCTATATTTTTCTAATTAAATAAATATTAGATATACCTCATACAATAATTTGTCAGTCTACTGTATATTTTCTTTATTTATTCTCAATTCATTACACACACTTGTTAGATTATATATCTACTACCAAAAATTCATCTCAATTTACTCACAAACACTTTAGATTATATATCTACTACCAAAAATTCAAAACGTAAATTCATCATTTAATGTTTATTTCCAAAAATTTAATTTTTCAATTATTCAACCATCTCATTTGATCAAATTCAACATAAGCCAAAATGGTCAACTTCCATATATTTTTTTTGGATAAAAATTGTTAAAATTAAATTCTCAATTATTCAACTTGATGAGTAGCTCTTTAATTAATGGTATAGAGATGTATGTAATGTAGCTTTTCAAAATATGGCACTGCATTATTTTACAATTAATACTCCTTTGAAAATTTTGGGTTTAAATTCCATATACAATTAATAATACTATAATATGTAATCTAAACATTTGACCAAAGTACTTACTAATAATGGTTTTTTTTATTCTTCGTCAAAAAATAGTATATATCCAATTTTATTCATGGATAGAAGAATTTATTCATAATTAGGGATGATTCAAAACTAATAAGTGAGATATGGCCTTTTTTCCCAAATGGTTTTCCGGTAAAATGTTTCCTTACAAGTGAGAACTAAAAAGTGATTTTGAAAGGTATTGTGATATTATTAATTAAGAAAGACATTTTGAATTTTGGGCAAATTAAAGGGTATGTATTTTGGTTTTGTATGAATTTATAGAATTGTACTCACTTCCACCTAATAAATATTAGAGGTGTTCAAAAGAATCTAAACTATCGAAATCGAATCATGAGATCTCCGACGATTTAGATATGATTTCAAATATTCGGAACTATAAACCGGCGGTTCATCAACATTTTTAATAAGCTTTTTAATTCCCATATCATTTTTATCTTCTATACTTATTATATAAAGTCATTGTTTATGACTCATAAAATTACATTTTAACTTTTAAATTCATGTAAAAGTAAATATTTTTCAAAATGTATCGCCTTGGATATTTTAGGTTTTGAACTGTGAACCATTATAATCACAATTCGGTTACAGTTCAAGTAGTAACAATAAACACCTCATGAATAAACATTGACACAATTTTTAGATACACTTTTTAGAAAAGGTTTATAAAATAAAGTAAAAATTATAAATGTAGAAATCTACACCTTTTAAATATTTAACTTTTTGATATTTTTAAATTGTGAAAAGTTATTGAAACAAAAATAAAAATGAAATTACCAAGTTTAGTGAGACTAGAAAAATAACTTTTATGTTGGTTGTCTCATTTATTTTTGTTCACTTTGAACAACAAAGGTATAGCTCAAAAGAAATACTCTCTCTATTCCAACTAAGATGAGACATTATATTTGGGCACAAATTTTTAGGAGAGTTGAAAAGTAATGTGAAATAGTGATATGAATATATATTATTTAAAATCATGTATGTATAAAAATGTACTAAAAATGAAATGCCTCAACTTAATTGGAACGACCTAAAAAGGAATACGTCTCATTTTAGTTGGGACAGAGGGAATAAAAGATAGAGAGACGTGTGGAACACTCTAATGAATTTGCATTTGATAGATATGCATTCATAAGAACATGATACTCCCGCTGTCCATGAAAGTGTTTAACACTTTGACTTGACACATGTTTTAATGTAGTGCTTTTTTGTCTTTAACTTTATGTAGAAAAATGTAGTTAATTGAGTTTAAGTCTCACTTATTATTATTTTTTAATTGGAATGTGTGTATTGAGTGGATTTTAAATCTCACATTATTTATAATTTATAATTGGATTATGTGTATAGAATAATTATTATAAACGGAAAGTTTTAGTGTGAAAATTATTGGTGGACGGATAAAATAGTTTTATAAGATATTGGAAAGTAGTACTAGGGATTTGGTTGACATTATTAAAATTATGTTTTGGTTGTGGATTTCAAATTTTAGTTATAGTGTTTATTTTCAGTAATTAGATTTTATCCTGTTTTGTAGAATTGTGATATCTTAGCGTGTTTCTTTTGTAAATTCTTATTGTAATACTTCCTTTCTTTACAAAATTTTGTTATTTTTATCTAACACGAATTTTAATTATGAATTTTAATTTTGTGTAAAAGTGTGTAGTGAATGGAGTTTGATACGCATAATTTATTATTTTTATCTGATTGTGCGTATTGAGTGGAGTAACTCCCCTCATTATAAATGAAAATTTTAGTGTAAAATCTTTGTGAACGGACTGAAAGCAAAAAAATTTTAAAAAAAATATCGTGGGCGAAGGGTAGGGGTGAGAATTGGGACGGGGCTAGGTACTCGTTTCGAAGTTTCGATCCCGAAATTCTTCAATTTTGTGGTCCTGGTACCGATCAGGATTTCGGGAGTTTCGAGTCCCGAAATTAAAAAATTTAAATCCTGATTCTGGCCCTGAATAGTTCTAAATTTTCGAACGGGATCAAAATGTCTCAAATTTATTAAATAAATTTCAAGAAATCTAGAGTGACGATCGGAATTTGGGACTCTCGAGTCCCGAAAATTTCCAAAATTCTACTGATTCCGATCCCAAAAAATTTGAAATCAAAATCCTAAATCTCGCTAAAATCGGAAAAGTCCCAAACTCCAATTCCAAATTCTCACCTCAATTAAATTAAGAGAGTATCAAGTTTAGCCCTCGTGTGTTTTAAATAAATTTTATGTAAATATTGTAATTAGAGTAGAGCAGTACACCTTTTAATTGGCGGGGTACTAAAAAAAACTACATTAAATTTCAATTAAAGTCATATTACAATGGACTCGAATCCAAAAGTTAATTTTTTTCAAACTTTAATCTTTTATTATTAAGCTAACACACGGAAGACTAACTTTTAATGATGTGGAAAATATCCCCTTTTATGTAATTACATTTTGTAATTCATTACTCTCAAATTAGAGGGTAAAAAAAATGATGATTAGTTTGAATGATTAGTTTATCAATGTATAAGAAGATAATACTATTAAAATACTCCATCACGTATTTCTTATCTCTTCTTATAAATTGCATTCATTCTTAGACCTTTTAATCATTCAAATAAGTGATTATATTATTTCAATTGAATTATTCCGTCGCTAATTTCGTTATTAAAATTGAACAACACAATCCATAATAATTCCGTTGTTGATCAGTTAAAATTTAGAAACGGAAAATTTTTCCGTCACTATTCCGTTGCTATAAAATGCATTTTTTGTAGTGAATAAAAATGAATAATTTTATCCATCAAACCCAACAAGGAATTTTGAACAAGAGAAGTTAATTTAACATCTTGAACCATATTTGTATTAGGGTCTGTATTTTAACTTTAGCTAAGGATCATTAGTATACACATGACTAACCCTAGGAATGACATATTAATTGCATAGGATGAGTACAGATAATAACTAAGCATACACATACATGTAAACTAAATAAATATTAATTCTACCTACGAAATTACTTGTTGATATATATCATCACTCAAATTTACCATCTGATGGGTACTCACAAGCCCTACACCATTCGGATACCGCCATCCACCACTCATTGGTTTGTGTCAACCCGTCACTCGTAGGTATACAATACCAGTAAAACCTATAATTTTAATAAGTTCGTTAATTTATTTGCTCTTAGTATAGTTGGTTATCTTCATAATAATATTTTTTTTAACATCACCTTTTCATTTTATATATATATATATATATATATTAATGTGTACTTCATGTGGCATTATTTATAGTAAAAAAGTCAATAAAATACTTCCAGTTTTGATTAAATAGAGTTATGAACAATGTTACTACTGCTATAAGCCTACATACACCTGAAGATAGATGATGATTTTAATAAATTAAGTCTAAGCTAAATGTTTTGTTAATATTGGAATGGATGATCGTTTCAGCCTAATATTCCTACTAATAGCACCTTTTTGGTAAATTTATGTGAAGACCGCATTTTTCATCAATAATCAATTGAATGATTTTTTTGGTGTTGCAAGTTATTGTTTCTAATATTGCAAATGAGAGATTTTTTTTTTGTGTAACTATGCGAATGTTCTACTGTTAGCTATTAAAGGTATTTACATCACCGATTGAAATATTAATTATATGGACAAAGGTAACAAATTTAATAAGATAAATACGCTTAGATAAAAATGTATCACATTTATATTGATCTAATTATATGATTATTTTCATATGTACTGTTGAGAACATTTTTTATAATTGCGGAAATCATTATTTATATGTTTTGATAATGCGAAATCTTAATATATATGCATGATATTAAACGGTGATTACGTTTTAATGTATATTGATGCTTAGGTATTTACGCTTTATTTCTGTCTAGATTAGATAGATAACAGATAGTTAAGTGTAAGGACAGATCGATGAAAGACAGATCGTGTCCATAGGAACCATTTGCGTTCTCAATAGTAGATCAGCTAACTTGTAAGACCAGATTGAGTTAACGACCTGTGTCATAGAGCTTGATCTTATTTTGTCTATCTATTAGAAGGGAGATCAACCTGTAAGGCCAGATTAAATTAACGATCTGTGCTATAAAGATTGACCTTATCATGTAGCAGGTTAAGTCAAAATGTGAGAACAGATTGATGTAACGATCTATTCATAGGACTAACCAAATATATCTAGACTTAGTTTTTATAGCATCTATTTTATCGAACAGGAGGCCAACATACTTACCAAGGATAGATCGTTAGATCGAGGACAGATCATTAGATCGATGACAGGTCGATAAGAAGACCAAGAAGCAGCGCGATAAGATCAACTTTGTATCAAACAGGTTGACATCAAGCTGCATAAGAAGATATACAAGGAACAACTCGATACAAACGATCTGTGTCTAACAGATCGATCAACAACTACCCAAACAAGCTGCATTATGAGATGGACAACTAGTTGTGCAAGAAGAAACTCAAGAAAAACGATGTGTGTGTAACAGATCGATCAACAGATAGATAGTAGAACGATCTGTTGTTCATGGGGAGTCAGCTCAATGTTTTAATCCACCTGTTCATATGAGGTCCAAACGAGCTGCTCATCTCAGTTGGAGGAAGCTAGAATCTATCTAAATTGATAAGCTACCTGTCATATGCCACATCAACATCCACGTAGGACTAACTACAACGACTAGAAGTACAGTCAGTAGTCAACGGTCAAAAGAGCATTTAATGCTTACTGCAAAAGCTGCAAAGACTTCCAACGGCTATAAATATGCCTATAAATACTTCAAGCCTTCTTCAGAAATGGTGTTCATGAATTCAAAATATTGCCCAGAAAGAGCTTCAACAGCACAAGATTCTCTCCAGTTTTTCATTGATTTATTCAACACTTGATATAGATTATATAGATTATAGTGTTGTAAATTAGAGAGAAATCACCATTATTTTGAAGATAAACTCGTAAGAACTTATCTTAGATTTGAGCCTTCATAGCCAATAGTTCTAGTTTCCTCCATAGTCAAAAACTTGGAGGAAAAACAATTATCACACCGAACTCATCTCGTAATCGGCGAGTTTAAATAAAAGAGTTGTAATCTCGTACTCAACGAGTATTTGGCTCGTACTCAACGAGGATAAATAAGCGAGGGATCCAAGGTTAAGGGATTTATCGATTTAGTTTTGATCGATCGTGGACGTAGGGGGTTTCCCGAACCACGTTAAATATTGTGTGTTCTTTTATACTTTGCATTGCATTGCTTTGATTCTTTGTTTATCACTCACCAGCGAGCTGTGCATCCTGAATCAATCTCTTAAAGAACACTCGGTATAAACAAAATACATTTTCTAAGTATAAGAGCAGCCACCAAAATATACACAGCTTCCGCACACGATCTGTAGTTGGACAGATCGTCTAGTATGCTCCAGCTAGCTGCTAGTCTATCTGTTCATTGACAGATTATATTCACTCTGTGTTGAGAACTTACTTGAGCAGCTGGATCTCTCTCTACATCAGAGGAGATTGACTGCTATTGCAAGCGAGCTGTTTTGGCATAAACAACGAGTTGCTTCTCAACCTGGACCCAACATGTACCGAGTAAATATGCTAATAATACAATAATGCAAAACACATACTTTGCGCCTCTTAAGAAGGAATTGCGCTCGAGCTATGGTGCTTTGCGCTCAAGCGCAATTTAGCTATCTTCGAGCGCAATTCAATTTTACGGAGTGCAAAGTATTTGTTTTGCATTATTGTGATATTTGTAAATTTTCAGTAACTTTACATAATTTTATGATTAATAGTTTTAGAAGAATCCATATAAAATATTATGATTGAAAGATAAAAATATATATGAAATAGAAGATGTAAAATAAATGTGAGAATGAAGAGAATAAACTAATTGATAAACTTTTACATACCTTTGGAGCACAAAATTTTCAAATTGAAATATTGATGTGAGAATGAAGAGTCTCGTAGACACTACAATTAATGAAATAAATGGTAAGGTGTATTTGACATTTATATTAGATAGGTGCAAAAATTTATTAGGGAAATAGTCTCTAAGGTCCACTTCAGTAAACTTGTAGTCAAATAAAACCACCTTTTTTTCTCATTGACATATAGGTCCATTCTAATACACTTTTGTTTAATTAAACCCAAAATATTGATGTGGTTTCACGTTTTTAACCTTAGTGTATTAAATATATTTTTTAATTTTTTATTTATGGGAATATCAATAACGGAATCCGGCGCCGGTCTCCGGCGACCAGTAGCTGCTGCCGGCGGCCGGTGACCGGCGGCGGAATCCGGCGACCGGCTACCAGCAGCTGCTGCCGGTGACCGGCGGCCGGTGGTGGCGACCGGCGGCAACGGCAACGAGGCAAAGGGTGGTGGCAGAGGGAGAGAGAGAAAGAGAGAGAGAGAGAGATGCATAATGAACCATCAGTACAGAGGTAATGAACCATCTAGCTTGATGACATGAACCATTACATCAGACATAATGAACCATCAGCACATAAGTAATGAACCAGCTAGTTTGAAATCCAAAACCACTACATCAGAACTAATGAACCACCCATTAAATGGAACCAAAAAAGGAACATTTAACCACTGCATTAAATGCACCATTGAAGAACTAAATTCTGTGCTAAAACCATTATATCAGACATAATGAACCATCAGCACATAAGTAATGAACCATCTAGTTTGAAATCCAAAACCATTACTGTTTTCATTCGGTTGTGAAATATAATCTACAGCGAGAACTGGTTGGTCGCCAACCACCCATCGCGGAGGCGCTGCCCTAGCCCGCCGTTAGCCAGGTACGGACACATATCACTCCATTTAAATAACCGCTTGCACTGCTTGATGTAATCGACGTTGAATCGGCTGGGAATTTCATGGATGTATATATATCTGCCCTTGCACAATCCCCTCCTCTCCTCGCTGCCATCGACGGCGGAGGTGTTACTATCACTAGCAGAGGAAGATTGGGTCCTGGCGACGGCGAGGGATGGCAGAGACGAGCGATCGAAAGCGTAGATAAGGAGATACCAGAAGACGAAAATAGTGCAAGCGATCCAGAATTTTTTGAGTGATTTGGGAGTCTCCATGGCTCTTCTAGAGGGTGCGGCTGAGTGAGAGAGAGAGGGGGGGAAGAAGGAGGGTTTTTTGTCCATTCACTTGTAATTTGGGCCTCTACAATAATAAGTTTTTTTGATGGTTTTTTTTGCCCAACATTTGGTCATAATGGACCGGCCTGTCTTTTTCCCAATTTATTAATACCAAGAGCAACGTTTGAGAAAAACTTTTTCTTCGATTACTTTTAAATATACCAACTTTTCTTTAAAATTATTTTTGTGTTACGTGTAATGTGGGTCCATTTTTATCTTCTAATATAAATTATAACATTTTTTAATACTTGTGGACATTTTATACATACACACTTCATAAATAGTATTTCTTACATATGTTTACAGAAATAAGTATTTTAATATTTAACCCTTACCTAAAATACTCGATTTATGAATAAATGGATCTAGTCTTGAAAATAATTACTATACCATACACCAATGCAACCGCACGTAGGATTGAGAATCAAGACAGTACTGGGTACCCTTCCAAAAGTCATGAAGTCCCGATTACGAAAAACATCAATTTTTATATTTCGGAATTTTGGGAGTCATGAATTTTGAAATTAGAAAATTTTAAGTTTCAATCCCGAATAAAAATATTTCTAATAGTCGCGAAATTTCGAACGTGACCAAAATTTTAAGAATTTTAAAATAAATTTCAAAAAATCTAGAATGCCGATCGCTAGACTCCTAAATTTAAAAAATTCAAGACTCGAAATAATTCTAAATCTGAATAACCGAAAAGTCTCAAGTTCCGGTCTAAAGTTCTAACCCCACCGCACGAGACTTTGTGCGCACGAGTCACGACTTGTAATTTTGTATCTGGAGAAACAAGTTAGAGGTATCAGAGTTTAGATAACTGCATCCCATTTCCCTCCCACTGCCTTCTTCCCCCATCTTCCTTTGCATAAATCTTCCATGAAACACACCATTTCTTGTTAATTTTCTTAATTATTTGCACGTAGCCACCCCACTTTATTTATTTACTTTGGGTTTTATTCCCTGCTCGCTAATTGCTTTAATTCGGAAGAACGAGGAACAAGGTAGTCGAATCTCTATAAACAAAATAGAGAAGAATGGGAAGCAGATCTTCCTCTAAAAGGAAGTCCAAACGCGACAAGATTTCATCAAAGGTTCCTCCTTTTTCTATATATTCATTTTCATGATTAAAGATTCTTGATTTGTATGCCAAATTAGGTCTTATTCCCCTGAAAATTAAATTTCCATTGAAGGGATTGTGTTTAATTATATGCTTGAGTATGGATTTACCTCTTCAAGAACCTTAATTCATGTTTATTCCTTGCACTTTTACTTGTTTAGTTAATATAATGTGAGAAAATTAAATCTTTGAGAAACCCTGTTCTAAAATTGAAATTGGGATTTTAGATTGTCTCTTATTGCAATCTTTTTCTTTTTGCCTTTTATGTGCTCCTTTGTTCCTTTCTACATTGACAAAATTTGTATAATGAGGTTCAATGGATTTTCCTGCACTTTTATGAATAAACTGTGCTTTGGGTGATCTATGTCAAATCTCAGAAGAAGAGTAGAAGGAAGGAATCAAAGAAGCGTCTTGTGGATTCAGATTCATTTAGTTCATCTTGCAATGACGACTCGCTGGACTTGGAACGTAGATCGTCCTCGAGAAGGATAACTAAGAATAAAAGGCGTCGTCATGACACTCCACTGTTGGATAACTCTGATTATGAATCTGCAAGTTCAGATTCCGACTCTTCATCAGCAGATGACTACAATTACAAGGCTAGGAAGTCCCGACAGTCACGAGTGGGGTCAAAAGATACAAAAAGAAAAGGTCGCAAGAGATCTATAAGCTCTGACGATGTAGATGCAACTAGGAGGAGGAAAAGGAGAAGGTTGGGTAAAGATCACGACGTTAGGCCAACGAAGAAATCTTCGAAAAAGAAATCGAGAAAAGTTCTTCTGAGCAGTTCTTCTGGCTCGGATTCAGAAAGCTGCTCCGATACTCAAAGTAGAAGTAGCAGCAGTAGCGGAGATGAGAAGCGTCGAAAGAGTATAGTAGTTATTGATAGGAAGAAAGAAAGGGTGAGACATAGGAGATCAGGAAAGGATAAGCAGAAGCACGACGATAGGAGTCCGATTTGTACTTCAATTGATAGTGGCCTCGGACCCCATTTTGATTTAGGTTATGAAGAGGAGGTTATTCCTGTAGATAACCCTAGACGTCTGAAGTCAATTATTACTTTTGTTAATCAACCCCGTGATGAAGAAGAGGAGAATGTGTGGGAGAAGGACCCGAATAAAGAAGAGATTGTGTATGATGCAAATGATTATCCTTCTCCTAGAAGTTTCGACAGTAACGAGGGGGGAAGTAAGATAGAAAATATTGCTGGTGAAGCTGTACATCAGTCGGAAAAGTCTAGAATTGACGGTGGTGATCGTCTCCCTGAAGGAGATTGCATGAAAAACTCTGAGGAGATCGACACTTCTGCTCCCGTCGCTGCTCTGGAAGGGGACGTTCTGGAATCGATTCTTAGGCAGAAGGCATTAGAAAATTTAAGGAAGTTACGAGTAAAACCCCAAGCATGTGATACAGTAAAGATACATGATGAGACTAATGTGGTGACATTGTCGAATACGACAGTTGATATTGTTCATAACAAATCGATCAAGATCGAGCAGGGTGCCTCAGATGCTGAAGAAATTAATCAGAGAACCACAGAGGTGGTGAAACTCTCAGGTAGTGAACATGTCGAGAAGAAACCTCGAATTGCTGATCTGAGTGTCACACAGTCACACAATGAATCAGCACTCTTGGAATGTTCCAAGGAAGATAAAAGCTCCCTTTCTCAAGCTGCTGAAGCCGAAGTTGTGTCGGGAAACGACACTAGTCATGTAGCTGGATTAGCTGGAGATGCTAAAGCACGTTCATCTAATGTCGAACTGAGTTCTTCGATCAAACCTACCTCTGAGGAGCATAGCTCTGAGAAAGCAAAGGACAGTTCTCAGTTTGAGCAGAAAACAATGACAGTGATTAGAGGAGGAGAACAAGTACAGGTAATCACTACTTTTGGAATATTATATGGAATGCATGACCTATGGTACTACTTTTGGCAAAGTTTGAGGTCTTTCACGAATAAAATGTAGATAATGATAATTTTGCAAATGTAGTCAAAATTCAGTGGAAATAGAATCCCTATAGCAAACAAATTGTACTCTATACGTCTACGAATTTTTTCCTCACTTTGACTCGGCACGAATCTGAAGAAAACAGTTTGATTTTGTGTGTATTGTGCATTGTGTAGAGTTTGAGTCTCTTTTGATTTATTTCTTTCAATTGAATTGTGTGTATTGAGTGGACGAGTTCACTTACTATAAATGGAAAAAAGGAATTGCGTAACGAATTGATGAATGGACCGAAATGACAGAATGAATAATAATTTTGTGGACGAAGAGAATATTTGATCTTATCATAATGTTTTGATGTTTATTTAGGTGAGCTACAAGGTCTATATCCCGAAAAAGGCGCCGGCAATGGTGAGAAGGCAACTTAAGAGGTAAGGAAAAGTGGATTTTTGGCTATAGGGAAAGATCTCTTGTTTGTTTGGAAGCCTTGTGTGATTCATTTTTAGATATATAAGTTTTCTGAAGGTGTTTTCAGATAAATTTAGCAAGTTTTTGTTGCTTCCTTTGTCTCTCTTACCCTAAAACTCTGTTGTTTCAATTATGTTTGATTTTTATTTGGTTGTTTTGGTTTTGTAGACTCAATATCAAGTTATCAACATTGTGCTTAAGTTATTATTCTCATTGTTGTTATGTTTGGAATTTGGATGCTTCAAGCTTCAAATTTTCTAGCTCTGATATGTAAATTAAGATGAAGTGTAAAAAATAATAAAGGTACACAATTTTAAAGTAGGAATAATTGGTACTAAAATACAATTGAATTTTCATATAGAAACATACTTTCATTTTTACATTTTAAATTTCCATTATAAATAATAATGTTTTTAAAATCTTTTTTAACACATTCATGTAACTCCAAGTTCATTTCATAATATATATATATATATATATATATATATATATATATATATATATGAAAGAGATTCAAATAAAATGGTTTTGTATGAGTAAACTAAAAATAAATCTTGATTGTTAAATTATTTAGATTAATGGTACAAATTAAAAAATATTTTGTATATATCTTATTTAAAATATTTATCCATGAATTTGTTATTCTTTCTAACTAGGGTTTATTGATTAGAGTATAGCTTAATTATATCAATTGAATGAAAAATATGGATGCTTTAGATTTATTTTTAGTTAACACAAACAGCTCTATTTTCATTTTAATCATCCTCGTGTGTGTGTGTGTGTATATATATATATATTTCTTTTTTTAGGAAAATATTTAAATTTTCTTTTTCTTTTGTAACTAATTGAGCTTCCAATTTTCTAATAACCGTCTGTTGTGACTGTATTAGTTCACTCGGATTTTCTTTAGCTACATCAGCAAAACTTTTAACTTTTAGGGTTCTATGTAAAAATTAAGTCCCAAAGATTCTCTAGCACTGGCTAGAGCTTCTTTAAAACTATAAAAACTTTTAAAAATAGGGCTTGGGCACATAATATGTTTTCTTACTGTATTAGAATCATTAAAAAGCCCAATTTTTGTCCCTCTAAAAATAACATAATGTGAAAACTTTCTTTTATTTTCAGGAACAATATTCTTTTGTTCACTAAAATAAAATTATAAAGCATTTAAAACTTGAACTTTGAAAGAAGTGGCTTGTGAAACTGTTTTAATATGCCACAAATTGTCAAGCAAACATTGCTACTTTTTTGTAACTTCAGATCCATAAACTATTCTAAATTTTTTCAAAGGATCGAAGCATATTGGTAATGTAACATTACCAAATTGGAAACTTTCTTCATTTTCTTGGTGTTTTAATTGTAACTCATTTTTTGTAACCTTTGTAATAGAAGTTTCTTCTTCTCCAGAAGAAGTCTGCATAGAAGATATACTTTTGTTTGTTACATTTGAAGATTCCTCACTGTATAAGCTTTTAGAAGTATTTCCTTTAAAAAGAATTTTCTCTTTTGAAGCTGTATTAACTTTCTCTAGATGAATTTTTTTACAAATATAGTACTCCCTCCGTCCCAAGATTGTTATCCTGTTTCTTTTTTGCACGTAGAATAAGAAGCTTTTGTTTAGTGTTTTAATGATGTATTTGTAACCCTTAACCATTTGTTATACTCCATTTTTGATTGATTTATTTATTTTACTATAAATTCATTTTACTAACAAAATTATTTAATTTTAATTATCTGAATATATTTTAAATTATTTAATTTAATTATATGAATTAATAACATGTTAACTAAAATTAAAAATTCGAATAAGTAGAAAGCTTTATATGAAATTAATAATTTAAAAGCTATTAAAGGTGGGGTCACAAACATGTTAATTAAAATTATTAAAACAAGAAAGATAAATAATTGCATAAGCACAATTACAGAAATTATAATAACCTGCTTTAAATTAGTAAAACAGGAAACTTAAAGAAGTGCATCATCACAAATCTGAACTGATATTAAGCGGCAAATCTGTGTATTTGTACAAAAATTTTTGGGAATTCAAAATTCCCTCTAAAAGTACACTAAACATATCTATAAATTAAACCAACACACCATCATTCACAATTTTTACATTCTGCATAGAAACTCCATAGGGCTCGTGTAGTGCAGTTTCTGTTCTAGCTATACAGTTTGAAGTTGCCAACAAAATTAGATTACAAAATGGTGATTAAAGACTTAACAACTACGGAGAGGAACTCCGTAGTGCAGTTTCTGCTGCAGCATTCGAAGAGCGCGAAACCAATTCGAGGCAAAATGAAAGAGGTTGCGGCGATCTTCAACACGAGCCCTAGAAATGTAAGTTGACTTTGGGCGGCTGCAAAGAAACAACGAGATCAAGGTGAGATAATATTTCTAGAAAGCAAGAAGCCAAAAGCACAAAGAAGGAAGACAGTCATATTAGATTTGCAAGTTGTTCAAGACTTGGATTATTTTAAAAGATCGACAATTAGAAAGCTTGCAAAAGGGATTTCGTGTAGTAAAAGCACTGTTTGGAGATGGGTGAATAGTGGCTTGATCAAAGCTCACGCTTCAGCCATTAAACCCGATCTCACAGCCCCCAATAAGTTGCTTAGACTCTCATTTACCCTAGAAGCACTAGAGCTTGATCGTATCATGAATATTTTGAGGTTCAAAAGCATGCACAACATAGTTCACATCGACGAAAAGTGGTTTTATATCACAAGGGCAACACACAGATTCTATCTTACCCCGGGAGAGTTGGAGCCACATAGAACATGCAAGAATAAGAAGTTCATTAAGAAGGTAATGTTCATGTGTGCAGTAAGCCGACCACTCTTTGATGATATGGGAAACGTAATTTTCGATGGCAAGATAGGGATTTTTCCTTTCACAGAACAGATACCGGCCAAAAGAAAGTCAAAAAACAGGGCAGCAGGTTTTGGTGCCTATATTACACATTACTGCATTCTGTATAAATGCAGTGAAGGTAACAGATTCTTAAGTGAAGATTACAGGTCATAACCCCCCCCCACAACAGATTCCAGTGCAACCAACAAATTACAGGTCATGAACATCACAAAAACCAACAAATTACAGGTCAGTCAACAGGTCATGAACATCACAAAAACCAACAAATTACACTTCACAACCCCCAACAACAGATTCCAGTACACTAAAACTAAAGATTTCTGACCACAGAAACACCAACATTTCAATTTCAGTTCACAAAACCTCAACTTCAGATCACAAACCTCAACATTTCAATGTCAAAACACAAAACCCTAATTTCAGATCACAAAAACATCAAGTTTTCAATTTCAGTACACAAAGCCTCAATTTCAGATCACAAAAACATCAAGATTTCAATTTCAGTACACCAAAACTAAAGATTACAGAGCACCAAAATTACAGATTAGAGATCACGATAATCAGCATTACAGATGACAATAGTACAGACTTCATCATTTCGAAATCGTATTAAAGGTGAGCAAAATCTTATCATCTCAAGACTTTCACCACTTCTCCAACACAGTGCTCTTACCACATAAAAAAACACATAAAAATACATGCATAAACCGACGTAGGCAGGAAAGATCTCACCAGATCCAGATCCAAGTACCCCATCCCAGAACCGAGCTCCGCACCTCCAACATCCGAAGCAGCGCTGGTTACCTCAGGCTCCTCACCCCAATCCAAGTATCCCATCCCAGATCCAAGCAGTCCACCGCTCAGAATCTCTGTATCATAAATAACGACTGTTGTCGAGTAAGCAGACCCCAAGGATGTACAAATGGATAGTTCATACGGTGGATCAGATTCCACATAGGGGTAGAAAAAGTTTTCAGGATGAGAAGGGTGAAAGATCTTAATCACAGCGGGGAAAGTGGTAGGGTTCAGATTGGGGGGAGTCTGAGCTTTTTCAGATCGGGGAAAGGGGGTAGGGTTTAGCTCGGCGCTGCGGGGGGCGAGGACAGAAGGCAGTAACACCATAGTAGCGCCGCTTCGGGGGAGGCAGTGGAGAGGTTGGTTAGGGTTTAGGGCGACGCTTCAGAGGAGGCGGGTGAGATGTTGGAGAAGATGGGTGGGATGTAATGGAGTATTCGAGAATGGGGTTTCCAGAGAGTAGGGCAACAACACTTGGGGTTGGTATTGGGCTATGGAGTAGGAAAAATGGGATTTGGGTATTGGGTTTGGGTTTGGGATTGGGTATTGGGTTTGGTTGTGGGTTTAATTGTAATTAGTAGTTAAATGTAGTATTATGTTAGTTTAATTATTGTATTATCCTCCCTTATTATTTCCCAAAATGGAAACAGGATAACAATAGTGGGACGTTCCAAAATGGAATACAGGACAACAATAGTGGGACGGAGGGAGTAATTTTTTTACAAATTAGTTGGACTTTTATATAGTAAAACAACTAAAAATGGGCAAAAAATTTTAATAAAGAAGATATTAATTTGATTAGAAAAATTAAAGTAGTAAAACAAATTAAACCCTTAGAATTGCCATTAATAACTGATTACATTGTAATTGAGTGCGATGGTTTTAAAGAAGGATGGGGAGCAGTATTAATTTGTAAACCCAATAAATACAGTTTAAAAAATGAAGAAAAAATAGCTGGATATGCTAGTGGAAATTTTGGAAAAATAGGTCAAAATTGGACTACATTAGATTTTGAAATACAAGCTTTAATATATTCTTTATAAAAGTTTAAAATTTATTTAAACAAAGAATTTACATTAAGAACTGATTGTGAAGCAATTGTAAAATTTATTAAAAATTATAATAGTAAAAAAGTAAATAGAACTTGATGGGTAAATTTACAAAATATAATCCAGGGAAGTGGATATAAAATAAATTTTGAACATATAAAAGGAAAAAATAATAGCCTAGCAGATTTATTATCTAGAAATATTAATAAATTTATTAATGCAGCAGAAAATGGAGAAAATGTTACTTAAACCTAAAGGGAAAGAGAAAGTTAATACAGCTTCAAAGGAGGAAATTCCTTTTAAAGGAAATACTTCTAAAAGCTTATACAGTGAGAAATCTTCAAAGGTAACAAATAGAAGTATATCTCCTATGCAGACTTCTTCTGGAGAAGAAGAAACTTCTATTACAAAGGTTACAAAAAAGGAGTTAAAATTAAAACACCAAGAAAATGAAGAAAGTTTCCAATTTGGTAATGTTACATTACCAATATGCTTCGATCCTTTGAAAAAATTTAGAACAACTTATGGATCTGAAGTTACAAAAAAGCAGCAATGTTTGCTTGACAATTTGTGGTATATTAAAACAGTTTCACAAGCCACTTCTTTCAAAGTTCAAGTTTTAAATGCTCTATGTTTTTATTTTAGTGAACAAAAGAATATTGTTCCTGAAAATAAAAGAAAGTTTTCACATTATATTTAAAGGTTTTTATAGTTTTAAAGAAGCTTTAGCCAGTGCTAGAGAATCTTTGGAACTTAATTTTTACATAGAACCCGAAAAGATTAAAAGTTTTGCTGATGTAGCTAAAGAAAATCCGAGTGAACTAATACAGTCACAACAGACTGTTATTAGAAAATTGGAAGCTCAATTAGTTACAAAAGAAAAAGAAAATCTAAATATTTTCCTAGAAAAAAAAAATAAAGAATGAAAATTTATCTAAAAATAAAGAGATTTTAGATTTAAAAAATGAAATCTCTAAATTGGAAAAAATTACTATATTGGATCCAATAGTTGAGCTTAGATGTTAATTATGATCTATTATAATCCGTTGTTGATTAAGATATAAGTAATTTATTATTTGGATTTAATTTTAAAATATTTGCAAATTTTTTTGATAAGATGTTAATTATAAAATAGTAAATTTAAATTATTTCATATCTTTTTTGAAATATGGGATATTAGATTTGCGGTTGATGCGTTAGTGTCACGAATACTACACAAACATATGATTTATTATACTTTTTTTTTATTATTTTGTATATATTGAATAAATATTAAATTATACATTAATTCATAAATTCTAGTAGAAAAATTAAAATTAATAAACTTCTATCAAATATTTATTATTTATCAAATTAATTTCTTACTCACAGATACGCGAGTTATAAAATAACAAATTCGAAAATAATTCAAGCTAAAAATGTATAGTGCAACAGAGAGAAATGAATATGTTTTTTAATTTATATATTATTATTAAAAAGTAACTCTATTAGATATAGTATGGTTATAATAATAATATCAAAATTACTTTTATAACCTTTAGAAATATAAGATAATAGAATTAATATAAATTTTAGTATGAAAATGGGAAAATTCACAAAATTATGATTTATAATCTAAATTTGAAAGTTTTGTGTGATATATTTTGGCAATACCAAAAATCATTATTCAATTATTTGACAATATGAAAAAGTTAAAAGTTATGTCGTGTCGTCTCTCTTTATCTATCCATTAGATGAAAGGGTAGAGCCTAGTGGCTCATTATGTCATTCACATTAAAAAATTGGATCTTCACAATTACAGACGATAATAAAATTTTCTCGCATGTCTTTCTTCGTTCAAGTTTAATATTTTGGTGTCCCAAAGTGTAGATGAACCATATTAATCCATCCTGAATTTGAGAGTATGATGTTACTTTATTATAAAAAAAAGTTTGTGCTACACTAAAGAACATCAAAGACTGCTACTTCCTTTGTACTCTCTCCATTTATCGAACTTTTTTACAGTTTGATTCTATGCGAGTTTTAATGTAATATTTTGACTTTGTACAAAAAATTGCTTAATTTATTATATATAATTGAATTGATATGCATCAATTATGTGTTTGGTGACCAAAAAAAGGAAAACAAACATTAGGATAATAAATTCGAACACAAATTACAATGACAAAATAGATAATAAATTCGTGTATAAAGAGATTACTATAAATTATATATTCTCCCTTTGGTTGACTAATGTAATGAATTGCTGAAAAAATCTTAATGATAATACACTGATATATCCAAAAAAACTTATAATACAAAACAAACTTAAAGGCTTCATTGAAATAGAAAATAAATTATAGTTTCTTGGAACCACTAATACAAGCCCAATCGTCCATCATCGACACATTAATGTCTTCAAGTAATTGAGAATAGCGTTCCATCACAATTGGGACCTGTACAATGATGATAAATCTGTTGTAATAATTATTCAAACTAAATAAGATTCAGTTCTTGTATATGGAGTGATCAAATAATATAAAAATGAGCCTTAGTGTGAGAAATATGAACAATTCAATTGTTAATCTTTGTATGATCTATAATTGCCATAATTATATATACATTATAATAATAGGAAACGTGAAAATTAATCTTGGCCAACCATTCTATCCAATTCTAGGTACCAGATATGTTCATATTTCCAACATGCTGCATGATTCTTAATATTTATATAATAGGGTTATGTTCATATGATAAATAAACATTATATCCAAAGTCTCGTATCAAAGTTTTTGTCTTTTCTTGAGTTGGGGAATGAAGTTATTAAAATTGTTAGCTTCATCTCTCTCCCTTATAAAGAGAAGTAATTAAAATTTAATACCACTAATAAGCTAGGATGCTTGTGCTTACTAAAAAGGTCAGCAGCGGGAAAGTCTGCAAGCAATTATGCTAACATCACTAGAAACCATAAAAATGGAACATAAAAAAGCAAACAGCTTTACCTGTTGAGATATAATGCCGGAGACGGCAACTGTGGCACCGGGCTTGGCGTAAGAGACGATTTGGTCAGCCAAATCCAGCAGCGGATTCAGCAGTATATTAGCAACGATCACATCATATTTTTCTTTCTCGTCAATGATCTTAAAGTCGTATAAATCCTCATCATGAGCACCATTATTGTTAGGAACGAGGCTCAGCTGCAGTTTCTCCGGCCCTATGCTGTTGAGAGTGGCGTTGTGCCGTGCTGATGCAATTGCCTGCGCCTCTATGTCGAATCCAACTGAAACATCTGCTCCGAACTAAGCCAGAGGAATGAGAGAGAATGCAGGAATTGAATCTATTACAAATCATAAATATATATCAAATGAAAATACCGTGACATTTCACATATTGTTCTAGTTTTGTACCTTGAGTGCTGCTATTGCAAGAACACCAGATCCCGTACCATAGTCGAGGAAGTATTCCCCTCCTTTTATCAGTTGACGCAGCAGCAGTAGGCACAACTTTGTCGTAGGATGGTCCCCAGTTCCAAATGCCAAACCGGGGTTTAAGATTATGTTCATCGCTTGAAGATCCTATTCGTCAAATTGGAATAGTTACATAAATTTTATATCCCTCAAATAATTGCCAGCCTTTAAGATGTAAGAATTGGAATCTCACTGGGGGGTTTCTCCATTCAGGCACAATCCAGAAGCCCTCTGTGATTTCCACTGGATTGAAAGATTCCTGGGATTCACGAAGAAAAAGCAGTTAAAGATTCATCAAGAAGTCCCACTCGATGACATGAGAGGAACTGTGTTAAATTGTTAATATTAAGAAAAGGAACTGATAAACAAATAGAGAAAGATCCAACACGAGAGTGGAATTCTTGACTGCGAAGTGCAAACTCGAATTGTACACACAATCTTTCATTATACGTTGCAACAAACTACTCACCATAGTTCTTCACTTTGTGAAAGTTATCAAATAAACTTGGCCCTTGGGTGCACCATGCACACTAGATTACTTCTTTATGGTGCGAAATATCATTTCTATATCCATGTTTAAGTAGTCGACTCTTTCATCTAAGATTTGACTAGAGTCACTAAATAGACGAAAACTTTATACTCGAGATGTAGGTTTATAGATATCTACAAAAATTCATTAATATATCTGTTCTATTTCAAATAAACTGAAGAGTCTACTAAATAATCAATTACCAACAGAAAGATTAGTTGAAGCTATTAAATGTTCGAAATGCAAATTTTATACACATAAAGCACATCTCTCAACATATAGATTTAAACACATAAGCTGAAGTATAACAGACGCATAATTACCCGACTTTGTTCGATCCAATCAAGGTGATCTTGTGTTTCAACTTCGTAATTAGGTATCTCTTTCAATCCAACATAGTTTGCAGCTCGTGAAATGCAGTCTTTAACATCCTGGTCTATGTCGAATGTAGAACCGATCCATATCTGTCAAAGCAAATAACCATATTTGGGCATCACGATTCACTAGAGCAATTCACAATGAAACACAGCAAGTTTAAGATAAAGAGATAACGTCATTACCACAGCACTGACCCAAAAATAAAAGTATAATTTTCTTAGCAATTTGCCTAGTTTCCCTCTTCCTCTTAGCAACAATTCACTAAAACTTAATGCAAGACATGACTGGTCATATTTTCCAGGAGTTGAAATTCAATTATATTAAGGGGGTGTTTGACTAAGCTTATAACCTCCTAGACTATTGAAAAGTGTTTCGCAAAATAGGATCTCAAAATATAAGCTCTAAACACAAGTTCATCTACCCCAGTGATTTTTTAGAATCTCATAAACAACAATCATTTTCAGCCAAACGCCTCCTAACTTAGAACCAATGACAAATTGAGCTAACAAAGGAATGCAAGACTATAAGAGAAGCTTAGCCAAATGCCCCCCTAAGTTAGTAGCAATAAAAAATCGAGCTAACAAAGGAATGCAATGGTATAAAGTGCTACCTCCTCATCAGAGTTGGGGCCGCCTTGTTCCTCGACGGTAGTAGAATTCGCTCCGAAACACATAAGAGATTCCGACATTGCATCCTATCATCAAAAATTAACTTCAAAATAAATAAAAAGGAAAAACATAAACACAAACACTCACAAATAGCGCGTGCAGATGATACAGAGGGGATGCGAGAAGAACATACAGATAGATATTTGGGGCAGCGAATTTGTACGGAGAGGTAAGGCGAAGTGAATGAATTGTAGTTGGCAGCATTTTTGGATGGGAGTGTGGAATAATTGGCGGCGGCGGTGAAGAATCTCTGCTTCTGTAGCGGTGGTAAGCGGCTCGGTGGAGCGTGGCGATGAATGGGGCGATGGAAGGAGAGCAAAGTAGTGGCGCGATAGTTGAAGTCAAGGTGTTTGAAGAAATGATTGCGAAGAGAAGTGAGTGAGAGTGTCATGGTTGAAATTGGAGATATGATTTGCCTTAAAAGCTTTGAACCTTTAAATTTTAGATGTTAATTACTGCCATTGATTTATGCGTGAGAATGGGTTCAGTTCCGGGTACCCGGAATCGAAAATTATTAAATTGTAAGAATCAGTTGAGTTTCGACTAGAATCGTTTCAGTTTCGACTAGAATCGATTTTTTTATAAAAAAATATTCTTTTTTATCAATTATTTCATGTTCTGGGTTCTTCGACTAATTCAAATAAAATTAAGAATATTAATTTTATAAAAACATTTATTTTTTATTTATATCATAAAATTTTAATTTAACATAAAAATATTTAAATTTTGATTTTTTTTATTAAATTTCTACAATCAAATTCTCATTTTTATCTAAATAAGATCTGAGCTAGCAAATTAGCAATCAAAAATTTCGACATGTCTATATTTTCAAAATTTTAAACGATATATTTCTATATTTAATTAAATAAATAAATATATTTAATTAAATATATGAAATATTTAACCAAATAAAAATAATTTAAATTGAACACAAAATATGTTATTTAATTAAGCTATTTTTTAATTTATGTTGAAGTAAATAAACTATATTTAATACTATCAAATGTAATGTGACATACTTACGTCTAATTTAACTTAAATATAAAGAATAGTTATAAGCAAATAAATCTATATATATATAAAAGCTAAACTATTTTGCCACTTTTTTCCCAATATGTCCCTTCTCTTTTATTCTATTTACCTTATTGTCTTTTCATTTTTTTTTCTTCATATTATAAATAATTATTTTTCTTTAATTCCATTTATTATTTTATATATTTTATAAAATTATACATAATTAATGGAAATATATATTTTTTATTATATTTATCTTATTATCTTTTCACTTATTATTTTTATTTGTTTAAGTTATAATATTATAAATGAATAAAAGTAAATAAACACAAATATAGTTATATACATTATTTTTCTTTAATTTTATTTATTATATTGTATTTATTATTTTATTAATTTATATATTTTATAAATATATAAAAACTAATTTGAAACTATTAATTCCCGAATGTTTTCACTACTTAATTATTATCTCTTTAATTAATTTATTAATTTATATCATTTCTAATTAATTATAATAATAATTTAAATTTATTTATATTATTTAATGGTAATAAATTTGTATATATATATGTATGGATAGAGTGGGTGAGATTATTCATTTCCCGACTCTACCACTTCCTAATTATCATGGATAGGGTCGCATTATTTAGGAGCTTAGGCTACATCATTTGTTACATGCATGTTCAACAGCTGCATTTGTATTTATGTTCGCATTATACCATAATTTAGCATGATTTCTCCAAATAGAGCGAATTGATAGGATTTGAAATATTGCAAAACATTACAAAATGATCATCATACACAATATCAATAGATACTTTAATATTTACTAATATATCTAGCAGCATATGTAAGATCTCTTTAAATAAATATAAATATTATTAGGCATTTGGTTTGAATTTAATAAAATTATTTTTGTCTGATTTATTTAATTTTATTAAACATTGTCAAATTTATATATTTTATAATAATAAAAAATATACTATAAAAATAATTTTCCCGTGCAACTGCACGGCTAAAAACAATAATTTATATTTAAATGCATACAAAAAACATGTCTAATATAAAATAAATATAATATGCATATCAAATGAATATAATATTTTTAAATAAACATACAAAAGTTTAATATTTTAAAAAATATTTAAACGTTTAAGTAGTTAAACTATATTTAAAAAGTAGATAATAATTAATGGTTTAAGTGAATAAATTTAATTTTAAAAGGAAAAAATATTATACTTAATTAAAAAATAAAATTAAATTTGAGAGTAAAAAATTTCGGTTCTACCCGATCGGTTCCGGGTAGAACCGTTACCCGGATATTTGGTGGAATTGGAAACCGATTCCAGTACCAAAACCGAGAAAAATGGTTCTCGATTCTAAAAAAACCGACAGTTCTGGTCCGTTTCTGGTTAGAACCGAGAACCGGTATCAATTTGCTCACTCCTAGATTTAGGAGTGTGTTCGCTCTCATTTTTTTTCTAGAATTGAATCAAATTAAAATTTAAAAAATAATTAAATCAAATTGAAAATTAAATTAGATAAACTAAAATAATTAAATGCAATCTGATTTGATTTAATTTATCTGAATATTTTATTATAATTATTTATTTATATATATTTCAAACAATTTTTATGTATTAAAAAATAAAAAAATAACTATAAAATTTTGAAATCAAAATTTATAATAACAATTAAATCAAAAAATCGTTTACGATTTACATGTTTTCAATAATGTTCAAGTTTTAAAGATAATAAAAATTGCATAATATATTGAATCTTATGCTTCTACTTAGAGCTAGAGATGTTCAAATTTTTTTTAATCATTGTAACCGAACCATGATCAAATCGTAAGCGGCAATTTTGGGAATTGTAATAATCCCTAACGGGTCGTTAATCATGACTGTGTGGAGAATGATTCGGTTTCGAATTCAAATGTCCAGAAGAGACTTCTCCATTGGAGATATTAGATAAATGCAAATAAAGTTTTCTGAAAGATCTGTTTAAAAACCTTGGGTTCTAGAAACAGTGGTTGTTTAAACACACTTCTCTGATACCACTTGTTGGTCCTGAAACGAGTATACTGCGTGTATGGGGGGG
>JAPKLX010000057.1:1528083-1540334 GCA_026898415.1 Leonotis leonurus
TAGTCTTGTACCTTCAGATTGTACCTGCAAACTGAACTCCTTAACAAATGAGTTCTAAAATAAGACTAAGACTTCAATTTTGGACTTATTACATCTTTCAGAGGAGGTTTTAGGATCTGATTCAAAACACTTATAAATATTTCCCAACAATTTCCCCCTTTTTGATGATGCCAAAATCTAACCTGAAAACATCTATCTAAGATAAAGAATTCCCCCTAAACTGGAGAACACCTAATCTATAGGATGAGATGGGTTAGTTAAGCAGTTAATATCAAACCAAAAAAAGATAATCAGAGCCTGGACAACTAGAGTATTGTCATCAGGTTGAGATCAAGAGATAGACAAAAATATGTATTTCATTCATATGGACATTTAGTACAGAAGTTGTTCGGAAAGTGAATGAAATACAACAAATAGATTAAGAAGCTGCCTTCTTCTTCTCTTCTCTTCTCTTGTTTTCTGAACCATTTCCATCTGAGCTTCAGGAGAGATAGCGTTGAACATTAGATATGTGTCATCTCGAAGCTTTCTATATGGTCCCTTCAGATTCAGATCAAGGCCAAGCACTTGAGCAGCAATGATTGCATCAGACTCTATTGGCTTCTTATTAACAAAATGACTTCCAGGCAGATTTGGTCTGTCAATTTTTTTCCTGTCTGGAGCAATGATAGTGACTTCAGAATTTGTAGTATCTTCTCTAATCATCTTAATGAATTCTGAATCTGGATAGTCATCCATGAAGTTCTGAAATAGCTTATCTCGATCAGTTTCTCCGCATGCTCCATAGATAGTCCAGTGATCGAGCATTTTTATGAAGTCGTCCTTCAGATCTTCCCATTCATCATTCAAAATTGGGCGAACCCATGAGTCAGTGTGAGGGTGTGTGGGAGGATCAGCTTGACTAGTTCTCTTTTTCTTTCCTTGTAGTCTGAGAAAATATAGTTTTGATGCTCGTTGGGTGTCAGTTCTTCTCCATTCAGTTTGTTGAGCATCAAATAGATCCTTCAGCTCTTGCATCTTTTCTCTGGCTTCTGGAGGAATAACAACTTGAATCAGTAATCTATCATCTTCTTCTCCAGAGCCTGGACTCAACTCTCTTTCATATATATCATCCTCATTCAGTTCAGCTTCATTGAGAGATGGCAGAGCATCTTTTTCTTTTGACATTTCAACATCATTAGGAACAGAGTGAGAAGTTTCATACACTGAAGTGAGAACGCGACAGTGAGAGAGGCGAACGCGGCAGTGAGAAATGATTAGATCCACCTGTGTTTGGTGATCATGAGAAGATTCAGAAGATGAAGAAGGAAGGCCAGTGGAAGTGTGAGCTCGAGAATGAGAGGCTGTGGCACTTAGGCGAGCAACCTCAGCAATAGTTTTGGCCTTTTCAGCCAGTGCAGAGGCAGAATCAGCAGCATCTTTAGCCTTCTCAGCAAGGACACAGCCGGAGTCAGCGCGTTTTAGAGCTTGGCTGATTCGCTTGCGTTGCCTGGACAGTGATTTCCCATGTGAAGAGCATTCAATAGTGAGCTTATCAATGCTGGTGCGTATAACAGACAAATCCTAAACCGCATCATCAAAATCTGAGCGGAGGGAGTTTGTCTTGGCGCGATTGCTATTGCAGGAAAGCACCAGATCATTGACCTTTTTACTTGAAGGCACTTTGAAATGTTACAGATGAGTAGGGAATGTGGAGCGCATATCTTTCTTTACAAAATTCTGAAGGTCTAAATAATGTGCCTTAATAGCTTCTTCAATTTTGGCATCAAGAGCATCAGATGAAGAAAGAAAGGAGGTGGCGGCGTTCAGATCTGCCCTTAGAGTGGCGTTTTCTGTAGTGACAACATCAATTGATTTCTGAAGGTCAGTAACATGACCTTCAAGATTTTTAGTGTATGAGGCCTGTAGGGCATTGATCATGGATGCAGAGGAGTTTGTGAGGCACTGGCTCTCAGAATCGGTATGCAGTTTGAGCTCAGAGATGGTTGCCTTATAGAGAGAGCGGTGAGCAGCCAAGAGAGCACCATCTGAAGTCAGAGCTTCAGGTAGAGAGGAGTCAAAAGAAGACTGAGTAGCAGTTACGGCGGCAGAGGATGTGGAAGCACGACGTGTATACGAGCGGCCGGCTACAGCTTCATCAAAAGAAATTTGGTCTTCAATGTAAGCCTCAGCATTGAGAAATTCATTCTTGGCATTCGTAAATTGAAAATGAGTCTGAAGCTCAGCTTCCTCAACCAAAATAGAGCTCAATCCAGATACTTCAATTTTGTATTGGAGAGCAGTGGTATCGAGAAAACGATATGAGCCCCATGTCCAGAGACGCTGGCAGAGAGAGTTGAGAGAGGGATGGTTAAAGAGTTCAGGGAAAGTGGAGCTTAGAAATTGAAAAGTTTGAAGCTCCAGATTGTTAAGAAAAAGTTGGGCTGGAGAAGAAAGCACGATGGCTTGGGATTCAGAGGGCTGGGAGGTAGAGGCATGTAAGTGAGTTTCAGTTCGAGGGATTTCAGGTTGAGGTTCAGGTTGAGGGGGAGAGGATGGGAGTTGGATTGGGATTGGCTGAGTAGTTTTGGTTTTAGGTTTGGGGAGAGTGGGTTCAGTAGGTGACTTGGTTTTGGAGAGGGAGGAGAGCTTGGTAGGTGAGATATCTATGAAGGTAGGTGAAGGTTGGAATTCAGAGGGGTCAATGGTGGTGATAGGTTGGGGGCTAAGAAAGGTAGAGGGTTGGACATGTTTGCGGGGGCGTTTGGAGAGTTGAAATTGATCTTGGAGGTCCTCATCAGTGGATGAGTCGAGAACCTCCTTGAGCACTGGTTTAGTTTGGGGTGGGGGGATTCTCTCTGAACGCTTGGTCTTCAGGGGACCTGAAGGGCGTTTTGATGGGTTGCGCTTCCTCTTGAGAGGCTTGGGAGGAGAGGGAGGTGGAACTTCAGATCATCATCAGATGCTTCCTCCTCGTCATAGTCCTCCACCGCGTGGATAGGATCCACATCTTCTTCAGTAATAACCTTCTTGGCCTTCAATCGCTCCTTAGGGAGCTCTATCTGAAGGGCCATCGTTTTCCCGTGCATACAAGCTTGCACATCAAAATCAGTGGAGAACATCCACTTTTCATTGTAGGCCACAGAAGTTGGGAAGGCAGACTGCAAACTGATAGGACTCCTCTATCAAAATAGAAACCTTGGTAGCAAGGTTTAGAGTGTCAGTCCCTGTCATGGTCACCCCACCGGGGACTTCCTTTAGCTTGTTAGCTTCTCCCATCAGAAGCTCTTCCATTACAGCCACCCAGTTGGCTCCTTCGTTCCCGTAGATGCTTTTCATCAAAGCCAACTTTTGCCAACTGAGCTGTTCATGGGAAGATTTCTTTCCCAGGATGCAGTGTTGAACTACATCGAGCAAAATTTTGAATTCAGGGCGAATCAAGTCCTTGTTGTTGTTGGCAGTTGAGAATAGACGCGGGGGATCTTCCACTTGAATCTCCGCAAAGAAGGATTGAATGGCATATTTATCCTTCAGGAATTAGATGGGTTTGTTGTTACCCACATTCCTCAGCTTGAAAACAGACTGTAGCAGCTCAATAACATTAAACTGCAGCTTTTCAACTTGAACTGCTCCAGAGACTGGTTCCCTGATGGAAATCTCCAGGGAAAACTTCAGGTCAGAACCATCATACCCCAGGTTAATATAGAATTGAACCACCTGGTCTGGATAGATGTTCTTAGGGCGAAGAGAAGTCAGAGTCTCCAGGCCATTGGATTTGATGATCTCGAACATAGTTTTGGCTTGATCAACATCCGTTTGTGAGTAAACAGCAGTGGGCTTTGCATGAAGACGAGCACGGAGTTGAGATAGCTTCATTGCTGGTCCAAGGATAGCTTTCTTACCCATGATGTTGATAACTGTTTGAAAAATAAAAATACAGATTAGCTATCTTATAAATTAGGTTTTCAAAAACAAAGTATCCAGTAAATAGAAAGCATGCATAGAGTTATAAAGTCATACATTGATCGATAAGTAGCAATCCGCAACAATGAATTTGGAAAGGCATACATTGATCGATAGGAAACAGAGAAATAGATTATCAACAAGTAAGATCACTAAGTAGCAATCCGCAATAATGAATTTGGAAAGTTTTTTTAGCGAGAGGCTTTAAGTGTAGCAGATTGTGAAAGGTTTAATTGATCGGAGAAGAAAGGATTTTATAGAGAAATGAACGGTTAGATCTTTCTCCGAGAAATTAGAAATCAGTGGTTAGGAGAAGGCCACGCGACTGAGTTGTCGTTTGGGCGGGAAATAGTATAGCGGTGAGAAGCACGCGCGATAGTTTGACTTTCGAGAGTTGAAAAGCACTGTGGCTTTCACTGTTGATATCAGAAAGTGATGATGTAAATGGTAAGGCGTATTATGGAAGAGTTATGGTACCGAGGTACGATGAGTACTATATTACGAGAATGGTATCAATTAATAATTAGAAGTAAAATGCTTAGAGAAATAAATGTGACAATAAATGTCAAGTGTAAATTTTCAGTTGTTGATACTAGCAACTGAATATCTTCCTTTTAGCAAAGAGTGTCCTTCAGATTTTGACACAAATCTGAAGTCTTGTTTTCAAAACTTCAGTTGACTTGAGATCTTCAGATTTTCACCATATTCTTTATACAAGTAAGTGGTCCTTCAGTATATTACTCAGTGTGAGTACTCTGTGACTTCAGTGACCTGCATGGTTAGTTCAATATATAGATTGAAATGTATGATGGTTTGATGTCTGTGATAACTATGTAGAGTCACTCAGGGTTTATCCATCATATTATTTTATGTCTTATTGAGATCATAACTTCAGTACACTAAGGGAACTGAGTCAAAGAATCTTTAAGACAACAGGTAGCTAGATAGGAATTTAGGATTGTACCTTCAGTGAATACATTTATGAGAGGTCTGGACTCAGTAAGCCAAGTCTTCCACTTAACATCTTGAATCTAGCTTCTTCTAGTGGCTTGGTGGGAATATCAGCTCGTTGAATGTCAGTGTGAATCTTTTCTTTAATAACATCATTCTTTTCAACGTGATCTCTTATGAAGTGATGCCTGATGTCCACGTGCTTGCATCTTGTGTGTAGAACTGGATTCTGAGCAATAGCAATTGCACGGGAACTGTCACAAAATATTGCAACCTGAGTGGTAGGCACTTCATAATCTCTGAGTTGTTGCTTTAACTAGAGAATCTGAGAGCAGCAACTTCCCGCAGCCATGTATTCAGCTTCATTAGTGGAAGTAGCACCTGAAGTCTGTTTCTTGGAGAATCAACTAATAAGCTTGTTGCCCAAGAACTGACAGGTACCTGAGGTGGATTTCCTATCCAGTTTGCAACCTGAAAAATTAGCATCAGAATAGCCCGTGAGTACTAAGTTATTATCTGAAGGATACCATAAGCCAAGATTGGGTGTGCCCTTCAGGTAGAGCAGAATCTTCTTTGCAGCTTCCATGTGTGACTCCTTTGGATTAGCTTGATAGCGTGCACACACGCCAACAACAAATGTGATGTCTGACATGCTGGCAGTGAGATATAAAAGAGATCCTATAATCCCTCTATACTCAGTCTGGCTGACTGACTTCCCTTCAGGATCTGGTTCTATCCTTCCATTTGTGTTCATGAGAATTTTCACAGCTTTGCTATTCTGAACGCCAAACTTGCTGATCAGTTCCTTTGTGTATTTGACTTGGTTGATGAAGATGCCTTCATGGAACTGCTTGATCTGGAATCCTAGAAAGAATCTCATCTCTCCCATCATTGACATTTGATACTGAGTCTTCATCAACTTGGAAAATTTGTCACAAAGCATTTGAGACTTGGAACCAAATATAATATCATCGACATAAATCTGAACGATTAATATGTCTCCTTTATACTTGATTGTGAAGAGAGTTCTATCCACTGATTCTCACTTGAAACCTGATTCAATAAAAAAAAAAGAAAAGATAAAGTGTCATACCAAGCTCTATGAGCTTGTTTTAGCCCATAAAGAGCCTTATGTAGCTTGTACACTTTGGTGTAGTCATTCTCAAAGCCTGGTGGTTGTTCTACGTAGACTTCTTTTTTTAGGATGCCGTTCAGGAATGCACTCTTGACGTCCATCTGGTAGACTTTGAACTTCATGTGAGCATCATAGGCAAGGAAAAGTCTAATAGCCTCTAATCTAGCTACTGGAGCAAAGGTTTCATCGAAGTCTATTCCTTCTTCTTGATAATAACATTTGGCAACCAGTCTAGCTTTATTTCGAATAACTTCTCCTAGTTCGTCTTTCTTGTTCTTAAAGATCCATTTAACACCAATGACACCCTGATGCTTAAGACGATCAACAAGTTCTCAAACTTGATTCCTTGTGAATTCATTCAGTTCCTCTTGCATCGCGGACACCCAATTCACATCTTGAAGGGCTTCCTAAGCGTCTCTGGGTTTAATGTTGGAGAGATAGCAGCTATTTAGGAAGTTTTCATCCGAAAACAGCACAATGTCTGCTTTTAGCCTTAGTTGTTCGTCAGTGATGGAGTCAGTGGGAAGTTGAACGGTTGCTAATGGCTGGACCATTTCAGCTTGGATTTGATTCTTCGTTTGAACTCCTCTCTCCAGAATACCAATCACTGAGTCAGAGGGATGATCTTCAATCCATCTTCTTCTTCTTTGCATATCCTCCTCAGTGATGATCATAAGATCAAGTCTTTGAGGGGCAGGAGGCACCGAAGGCCTTGAATGGAATGGATCATCTTCTTCTTCATTCTGAGGGCTTGTTCCCCCTTGATTGTTGGCTCTTACATATTCAGTTTGTTGAATTTCCTGCAAGATAGCTTTATCTGAACTGGCCATGATATCATTAGTAGCAACAGTTATAGGAATATTAAATAAATTAGGACTGCTACTTCCTGAATTTGGTGAAGGTATCTCAGTGGTAAGATTTTCAGTGAGCATTTGATCTTCAGATTGAATCTGAATGTCAACTAGAGTTTCAGATTGGGTATCTTCCTCTCTTAATGGAATCTCATAAGTGAGATTGTCAGGTTCAGTTTGAGGAAGACTTTCAGTTTCCAGTTCTTGAGTCCTATCGTCAGTAGGCTCTATTTCTTATTCCAATCTGATGGTTGTGTCTTCAGTTGGAGTGTTCTCTTCATCATCATCTTCTAAATTCCAGATGTGAATCTCCTTTGTACTTTGAACTGAAGGTTGTAAGTTCAGATTCTGAAGTCTTTGAGTAATAGCTTCAGTTTCCTTTAACATGTACTCAAAAATAGATTAATCAAATATAACATGAAGTGTTATTTCCACTATAAGGTTACGCTTGTTAAAAACTCTATAGGCAGCACTTTCCTCTGAGTAACCAAGGAAAAATCTTGGATCAGCTTTGTCATCAAAAGTCTTTAAGTGAGTTTTACCATTATTGTGAATATAACACTTGCAACTAAAAACACGAAAATATTTAAAAGTAGGTTTCCTATCATTCCATAGTTCATATGGAGTTTTACCTTGGCGTGTGGTCAATAGTGATATGTTCTGAGTGTAGCAAGCAGTGTTGATGGCTTCAGCCCAGAACTTCTTTGGAATTCCTGAACTATTAAGCATAGTTCTTGCAGCTTCCTTCAATGACTTGTTTCTTCTTTCTGCTACGCCATTTTGTTGTGGAGTTCTTGCAGCTGAAGTCTGATGTTCAATTCCCATTTGTGCAAAAAATTCTGAAATCTTTGCATTGAGAAACTCAGTTCCTCGATCAGTGCGTATGGTGATAACATTGGTTGACTTCTGATTCTTCAGTTTTGTGAGTAATGCAGGTAAGCGCTCCATGGTTTCATTCTTGTGATAGAGAAATACTGTCCATGTATAAGGAGAAAAATCATCAGTAATAACAAGACAATACTTCCTACCATTGGCACTTAGTGGAGTCACTGGTCCAAATAGATCCATGTGCAAAAGTTGAAGAATCTTCTCAGTGGATGGAGCTTCTTTGGTCTTGAATGAAGCTTTGATTTGCTTTCCACTTTGACAAGCTCCGCAAATGTGGTCTTTGTCAAAGATCAGGTTTGGCAATTCACGCACTAGACTGTGTCTTGAAAGTCTATTGATGACTTTGAAGTTCAGATGACTGAGTCTATTGTGCCATAGCCAGCTTTGTTCTGAAGTGCTCTTTGAGACCAAACATGTTTCAGGGGAGGAGGCTTTCCAGTCTGTAGCATAAATATTTCCCACCTTGAATCCTCTCATTACAGTGGTCTCATCAGTGAGCTTATTAATCCTGCACTCATCAGAACTAAACACAACATTAAAACCTTTGTCACACAACTGACTTACTGAAAGTAAGTTGTGCTTCAGGCTAGAAACATAGGAAACATTATCAATAGAAACATTCCATATATTGAGAGTACCATATCCTTTAGTGAAACCTTTTGAGTTATCACCAAAGGTTACCTGAGGACCATTTTTCTCAGTGTAGTTGGAGAGAACTTCTTTCTGAAATGTCATGTGCCTTGAGCATCCACTGTTTATGATCCAGCTTGAATGCTCCTTTTGTGCATCTCTCCTTGGTCCTTAATCCTGCAATTACTGAGTCTTATGATCCAGTTGAGAACTAGACCCAGATTCAGTATGCATGCTATGCTTTGGCACCCAATGTTGCCTTATGATGTGAGTGTTTGATGCATCATTTGTCTTTCTTTTCTAAAAGTCAGTATTGACTTCCTTCCTTTTTGAAACATACTTCTTGCTTACTTTAGGCTTGGGATTAACCTTAAAGTTAGCTTTAGTATTTTGTTGGCTTTTAGTCCAACGCTTCTCAGTGTTTACTAACCCTCGTGGTCTTTGATAGTAAACATTTGTTCGCCTAGAACTGTTTGAGTATGAACTAGGTGATGAATTCCTATGTTCATTTCTGTAATAGATATTGTTTGAGTATGATTCCCAACGTTGTGTTTTATGACTACGTGAATCATAACTTCTAGGACTTGAATCATTTGATGAACACGTGCAATGTAAGCACTTTATTTTGTAATAACGTGGTTCAGGAGACTGAAATTGTCTCTTAAGCTCACGCCTTCCTTTAGTTTTATGCTTTTCAGTAGCATGATGTTCATGATGTTGGTTCTTGTTAGCCTTTTGCTTTTCAGGGGCTTTATACTTTCTGAAGGTCTTCCTTTCAGTTCGTGTGTTGCCTTCAGGAGAAGCATTCTTCCTGAAAGCCTATTTAGGTTTCTCAGTGGCAACAGGTTTTTCAGTGGTAACATTCTTTGCCTTAACCTTTTCAAGTGTAGCATTTACTGCATGATGAGTAAAGACCTTTTTAGCCTTCAGTTTAGGCTATTTTTCAGTCATTAGCTTCTTCCCTTGGGACTTAGAAACCTTTTCAGTGGCTTTGACAGCCTCAATGACAATCATTTCTTCTTTATCATGATTTGGTCCTTGCACAAAGGATATAATAGGAAATGATGGTTTAGGTACAGTCATACAAGGCACTTTTGCCTTATCCTGATTGAAACCAAGGCCTTTTCCTTAAGTTCATTGAGATTCACTCAACATATGATTTGTGTATCCAGATTTGGTCCAAGTTTCAACCTTCATCTTGTACTATTCTATCCTTTCAGATAGAAGTGTATTTCGATCAGTAAGTTCTCATATTTGAGAATCCTTGAACAATATCTCATTGTTCTTAGCATCAAGATCTTTCTTGAGATGAAGCATCTCATATGTTTCAGTATTAGATGGTCTTTTAGTTAGGCCTTCAGTTTGTACATCCAACTTGGATGTTAGCTCTTCGTTTTCTTTCTTTATCAGTAGAAAGATAGCTTGTAGATTGCAAAAATCTTCAGCTAAAGATTCATAGTCCTCCATTGAGACAATAGCCTCATTATCATCCATGTTCACATCATCCTCAACTGAAGAATTCTCAGTTTTGGATGGTGTGTCAGTTTGTGTATTTTCAGATAAAATCTGAATCTCAGGTTTAGATGGAATGGATGGAATGGATGCATATGATGTAGAGTTCTTGATTTTAGGATCAATGTATCCTTCAGGCATAACATGCGCATAGATTACCTGATGGATGAATTCTCCATTGCCCATCAAGCAGAAGACTTCAGTTGACTCCTCTTCTTCAGTAGCATAGAGTCCTAGATCCTCATCATCTGAAGAGTCAGAGAAGTGCTTCTCATAGCTTGATTTGGAAGGAGTGTTGATTTGATCTCATCATCAACAAGCATGGCTTTTCTTTCAGCATTTCTTTGATCTCTTATAAGTCTTAGTTCATCCCTTTCTTTCTTACTAAGGTCTGGGCAGTCTGACTTAAAGTGATCAGAGGCTCCACATTCATAGCAAACACCTTTGCTATATTGCTTTTCAGGCTTGGACTGAGTGATAGTCCCTTCCTGAGTGGATGTGGAAGATTCAGTGGCTGGTGGTGTGGTTCTTCTAGTACGATTCTCTCTATGAAATTTTCCGAATCTACTATTCTTCAGATCTGCACGTTCAAAATGTTTTGCCATTAGAACATATTGTTTCATTAGTTCAGCCTTGGTCATACCTTCGAGGTCAAGTGCCTCTGGCTTGGTTTCTTTGATTGAGCTTTTGTCTGCCTTGAAAGCGACAATATCTTGAGACGTTGATGGACATGAATGGCTTCTCTAATTGGATTTGAGATGTCCAATATCTTCTGCCTTGTCTCGTGACTCTTCAGTATGCTGAAGATGGCAGCAGTTGTAAGTGTGTTGAAAGCTGGACGCTCACTTATTTGTATTTGGTAGGGCAGTCATTCTTCACGTCGAAGACACCACACAATCTTAAGATTGATCTCTCGTTGTGTGTACTTTTCAAGCTTCAAAGCTCTAACAGCAGTTAGAATTTGCATGAACTTGAGTTCCACTTCACTAATAGATTCTCCATGTATCTGCAAGAAAGCATCATATTTTTGGCATTCAAGGGTTAGATTCTCCACTTCAGAACCTGCACACATTTGCTCGAGTGTTTCTCACATCTCTCTTGCAGTCTCGCAGTGTTGGATGTGTACGAGCATTGGTCTTTCCAATGTGCCTGAGATGATGTGCTTGGCATAGTCATATAGACCTCCAATCTTCTTCTCATCGGCTGAGTATTCACTGAGTGACTGGTTCTCTTACGTCGGTTGTTTCTTGAGGAAACGTTTTCATAATCTTGATTGGTCCTGTTGTGATGACTTGCCACATCATCACATGATGTGCTTTCAGGTAAGAAGTCATCCTGTACTTCTAGTAGTCATAATCCTCAACTGAGAACATGGGCAAAACAAGAGACTTCTCCATTGGATATATTAGATAAATGCAAATAAAGTTTTCTGAAAGATCTGTTTAAAAACCTTGGGTTCTAGAAACAGTGGTTGTTTAAACACACTTCTCTGATACCACTTGTTGGTCCCGAAACGAGTATACTGCGTGTATGGGGAGGGGGGGGGGGATACACTAGTTTAGAATTTTCAAGCTAAAAACTTTAGTAACTTCTGAACTGAAGGGAGGGACTTCAGTAAGAGTTGAGTTGATACTTTAGATAACAATCCTTCAGTCTACACTCTGTGTTGGATTGATGGACTAATATCTTAAGTGTACGTGCGGAAGTGGTGGTTTTAAATCTTACTCGTTTGTTCAGAAAAACTTAATGCAATCTTTCTCTTTTCAATTAATCAGTATTCAAATATGATAATCACAGAAAGATAAATACTGAATGTAAGAGAGAGAGAGAGAGACAAGATTTGGTTTGCGTGGTTCGGAGATAAAAACTCATACGTCCACGAGTCTCGATGTTAGTCGAGGGTTTCCAAGTTAATGGAGTAATAATAATCTTACAGTGATCAACCACTAGGGCTGTCAAAATAGGCCCGAACAGGCCCGGCCCGACGGGCTAACCCGACCCGCCCGATGTTTGGGCTGGGTTGGGCTGCGTTTTTTAAAGGCCCGAAAAAGACCGGGCCTACTTGGCCCGGCCCGAGTGGCCCGGCGGGCCAACCGGGCCACGGGCCTAAATAGCCCGACGGGCTTCGGGCCAAATTGGCCCGGTACTAATTTATATTAATTTTTTTAAATTTTCAGATTTAATATATTTGTTTTATATTTTCAGATTTAATATTTGTTTTATATTTTCAGATTTAATATTTGTTTTATATTTTTAGATTTAATATTTCTTTTATATTTTCAGATTTAATATTTGTTTTATATTTTCAGATTTAATTTTCAGATTTAATATTTGTTTTATAT
>JAPKLX010000057.1:1540344-1605949 GCA_026898415.1 Leonotis leonurus
TTTTATATTTTCAGATTTAATATTTGTTTTATATTTTCAGATTTAATTTCCAGATTTAATATTTGTTTTATATTTTCAGATTTAATATTTCTTTTATTTCCAGATCCGGGCCGGGTTGGCCCGGTCGGCCCGGCAGCCCGCACAGGGCCGGGTTGGGCCATCATTTTTGGTGGCCCGAGGAATTTTCGGGCTGGCCCGACCCGGCCCGAAAAATTGGTTTTGGCCCGATGGGCCGGGCCGGGTTGGCCCGGCCCGAACACTTTGACAGCCCTATCAACCACAAAGGGTTAGATAGACAATATATCTGATCACTTCTAGCTTCGAACTTAATCTAATGCTAAGACTATTCTTCGGTTACACATGCAGTCGCTAAGAACACTAAAGGATATAATCTGAATGCTTGAGTGTTCTAGACAGAGAGCTTGGAAGCTTGAACTTTGAGAGCGATGGTAGCGATAGTAAGTTGTAAGATTGGGTAATCGGTCCTTGAAGCGTTTGAAGCAGCGGGTTATTTATAGGTCTCTCACATAATGTATCCGTTGTGAGAAAGAGCTCGTTTGAATTCTTCCCGTTGGAGTCGTGGTCCTTTTTGCCATTTTTTGTGTCTACAACAAGATTCAGTTTTACCTACTGAGATCTTTTCCCAAAATGGTAACTCCTATAGAGTAGCTTGGAACTCAGTGGAGAATCTTCAGATATGACTTCAGATGCAGAGTTTTAGAGTGAATTTCAGTGGCAAGGAACATTTGCTTCATGTTGGCTTCAACTTCAAAACTTCAGGCCATACTTCAAGTAACATGGTTCTTCAGTTTTGGAATATGAACTGAGTTCTAAAGAGAACTTCAGTCACTGACTTGAGTCTTTAGTCTTGTACCTTCAGATTGTACCTGCAAACCGAACTCCTTAACAAGTGAGTTCTAAAATAAAACTAAGACTTTAGTTTTGGACTTATAACATCTTTCAGGGAAGGTTTTGGGATCTGAATCAAAACACTTATAAATATTTCTCAACATTTTCTATACCTAATTTGATTTTATCTTTTATATTATATAAAATCATATTTTATAACTTATAAAATTACATTCTAACTTGTTAATTTATATAAAAATACACAATTTTTAAAGCGGTTTTAAAAGAACCGCAATTTGAAATCGAAATCGTAGATTTTAAAATTGAATCCATCTTGAATGGTTCTGGTTCCGAACCGTGTACCATTATAATGAAATTATGCACACCTTTTAAGTCTATTTGTTGTTAAGCTAAAAAAAGTTACATTAGACAATTATATTTAATTTGTTACATAATTTAAAATTTAAAACAAGATAAAATATAACTAAAAATAAAATAAAATAAAATATATGATGAAATAAATTTTATTTAATAAAAATAAAATATATTATAATATTAATAAACTAATCCATCTTTTTGATATTTTCAATTTGATTTTTTGAATTAAATCAAATTAAAATATAATTTGAAAAACAAGACCAAACAAAATTTTAAATTTTAAATAATTAAATCAAATTTAATATTTTTCTTTGATTTTATTTAATTTTTCGAATTCAGTTAACCTTATAAAATTGTGTGGTTGAAAATTAAAACTTACGCACTCTCCTAACTATATTCATCTTCATAAAATGCTCAAATCATATATAAAGTATTTTCTTTGTCTATAAATTTTGTATACATTTTTTTTTATCTGGAACGCATCTTAAAAATAATAATTTGACTTAAATTACCTTATTTATTGTATTTAGTTAAATTGTGTGTATATAATACATGATTGATTTAAAAAAATATAAATCAAATTACAAATTTATAAACTCTTCAAAATGAATATTTGTGGACGGAAAGAGAGGGAGTAACTAATACCCTCATAAAACTTAATTATGGATAAAATATGAGGGATATAAAATTGAAGATTATGAATATAAAGATAAATATTTAATGGGAATAATCCAATTAACCCTATTGATCAAACCAAACGAGCTAAATGAGACATAATTAATATTTTCTTTTCTACAATCATTCTATTGTTTTGTTTTTTGTATCAAATAGATTTATTTTATGTTATTATTTTTATTTGAGTTATATATGAAGAGTACCATTTTTGTAACTAAAAAATGAAAAGTACCATTAATTGTAAAATTATCTAAAAAGTACCCAATTTATGTGTTTTTGACCTTTATACCCTTTCTTAACATAATTTCTCTATTATTAATATAGTTAAAATTAATTAATACCTCAAATGGAATAAAACATGCATTTCTATCAGGCCCATCACACTTTTGTAACATGTAAACCAACTTTATACCTTTTTTACTAATAAGCTACCGGGTTTTTGTTTTAACTTATTTTATTAAGTTACTCGCAAGAGAACGAGTTCGTTATAGATTAATAAGTTAACCCTAAGTCGTATTCTCAAGGAAGGTTAAGCAGAGCTTTATCTAAGTTGCAGAACAGAAAGCAATTAAAAAGAAGGGGTTTTGATTTTTTAACTAATCTAATTAATCTATCTAGGCGAATGAAATTAAAGAATTTAAAATACGAATTACCTAGGCGAAAATTAATAAAGCAATTAAATCCTAAATCTAAGAAGGAAGAATTAAGGAAACTGAATTTAAATATGCATTGAATTGATTAATTAACATGATTGAAATGTTTGGATTAACGAATTGTGCATTAATCAAGAAAAGAACAAGAAGAAAAGAGATCATAAAGTAATAAAGAAAGCAGTAAAAGAACTCACGAATTTAAAAGAGAAATAATGCATTAAAGAACACCAGGTTTGAATCACGAACGAATCCACAATGGAAAGACGAACAACGGAGTGAAAAATCTAGACTAGTAGTGTTTTATCTCGTGGTCTAAACCCTAGAAAAATTAAAAGCGAAGAAGAAGCTCTAACAATCGGCGTGAAGAGTTTAAATAGGAAAAAAGGAATTCGGCCAAGGTAGCGACCGCTAGGGGGTAGCGTTCGCTACCCTCGTGTTCTATCTTGAGAAGGTTGAGGAGGGGTAGCGGGCGCTGGGGGGTAGCGCTCGCTCCCCCAACGTTCTGCCCAATATTGATCATCCAAGGGGCGATCGCTACACACTTGTTCTGCCCGGCTCAGCACCCTTGACCTAGCGAGCGCTAGGGGCTAGCGCCCGCTAGGTCAACTCTCGGCCACATGCTCAATTTTCCAACGTTTCTTTGTCTTTTCGTCTCGTTTCTTTTGTCGAGCCTCGTTAATCCTTTTTGTGGATCCTCACCTACAATATAGCATAAAGAAGACCAAAGCATCAACTCGAACGACAATAATCAACATCATAGGTCCAAAAACACAATAGAAACGAGACTGAAAATGAATAAAACAATTTTATCCACCAGAAGTTTTAGGGATCACGTCCAACCACCCGGAGCATCGTATGTTTTCCAGTCGTAGATTCCTTCAGCAGACTTCAGCGTAGCCCTCGTTCGTTTCCTACTCGGGGCGTAACATTATTTTATTGGTAAAGAAAATACGATATTGGATGAGCAAAATCCCGATATTTTATTAAGGAATTATATAATATTTATTACAATATAAGTAAATCTCCTTTAGGGTGGAGAAAAACTTGTTTAGCTACCTATGGTAGTTGGAATTGAAACTCGGATAAACTAGAAAAGGAAATACAATGTTTATTTTGAAGAAAACTTAGAAGATTTTTCGATGCCCTAAACTTCCTCCATAGTCTGGTTTATATAGGAGTCTCTAAGCCTCATATCCTTGCAGAATTATTAACGCAGATTCCTTATCTTGTGGATGATCATTTTTTCACGTGAAGCTGGGTTCAGATAAGGTTGCCAACACAATTATCTTGTAGTGGTCGGACCCCTTCCTTGAATTATTTTATGAAGTTAGTGGTCCGTCTCCATTATTGTTCCACCGACGATTCCTTTTTGGGTGGAACGTCTCTTTCTGCCACCCACCTTTATCTTTTTCTTTTTGGCAAGTGCTTCTCGATCACATGCTCTCTTTTATTGAAAGCATCTTCTGCTAAACCTTAACATGACTTCTTTATTTTTGTTGGCCATCATCTTTTTTTGGAGGAGCCCTTGGAGCTCGTCCTTTCAAAGAAGTATTCTTCTCCCCATACTCATTGGCTTGGAATTTCTTCCTATCTTGTTTAGGTAAGAAGCTTTTTCCGAACTCAAGTTCTCGTTGGGATGGGCAGTCCGAACAGATGTTGGACTCCCAATGGCCAAAGTGAGCCATGTTGCAGAATTTGCGATGAGTTTCTTTACTCATTGCCATCTTGTTTTCCCACAGAAGAATTCTTTTTCTTTCAAACGACTCTTCCACGAACTTGGTTGTTTTTTCAATCATGGTATTTAACAAGAATGTTCCATTCGTCGAGTTCTGGAAGAACTTGAATGGAAACTTAACTTTGTCCATCTCCGTGAGACAGAACCATAATCCCCATACTCGCCTTGTTGTGATTTGATCATCAGAAATTGAGGCAATCATTGGAACATTATTAGATGGTGCCTTAATTTGGTTTAAGGCATCCATTCGGGGTTGTCGTAGCCTTATGTAGTGAAAGGCTTCATGATCCCCCTTCCCTACTGGTTCTGGTGCTGCACTTATGAAATACAACTCCAATGTATCACCTCGACAAAGTTGTTCATTATTTGCCCAAGTTTCATGCACTGCTTCCTGGATCCATCGAGGTAGACCCTTGATCTCTGAAAACGATGGAGATTTAGTATAAACTGAGGCAAGCGCCCCAAATTCATACCACTGCTTGACATCTTGGGGTTTTGATCCCGGCATCATCCATACCCGTGGATATTTTCCCGAGACATCAACCCTGCTAAAATTAGGATTGTTACCTACTCTTGTAAGTAGTTTCTCCCAGTTCGCCTGGTATGCCTGTTCAGAGGAGGAGAAAACAATCATGTTAGTATTAGCCTCAAATTTTCCTGTCATTGGCCTGAGACTAATCTCTCCCTCTTTTTCCCCAGAGGTGGCGGGTTGACATGATGGTTCAGGTGGTGAAGCCTTTGCTTCATCTTTTTCTTGAGTCAATGGTTCAGACTCCACTGACTTAGAACTTGCTTGAGGGGTTTTCGATTCCCCTTCTGCCGGTTTAGGTGCCAGAACACGAAACTCTACTTTTTCCAGAGGTTTTCTAGAATCCCGCAGGATTGGCTTTTCCAATGCTGACCCTAACTAAGTAAAGGTCAACAAACAGACTCGTATTCTACTGGAGACTTTGGTCTTATCGGTAGATTGCATTTTTCCCATCTGATCAGCATGGAGAGTGCACTCGTCCCACTCCTCAAGAAGCATTTCCAGGTTTTCTCGGAGATGCATCTGGGCTAGAATGATGGATCCAATCTCAGCAGGCTCCATCCCTTGCTAAAAAATCTCTTTTGATCTCACCATGATTCCTTACCAAAAATCCTGGACTACTGTGAGGAGAATTGGCTGGCTCAATCAACTTCAAATCAAGGTGTTCCTTGATAATGATTCTCATATCCTTCTGATCTTTTAAGTTCATCAGGATTGGTCGAAACCTTACGAACTCATGCACCCTTTCTGGCTTTACTTTTAAGGTTGCTTTGGGTTGATTCTTCCCCCATCATGCTAAAGGATTCTCATTGTAGCATCTTGAGATTTTCCTTTTAACATCTGCAAGAGAAACCTGCATTTCAACTTTAATTTCTATGTTAGAAATTAAAGATGTCTTAAGGATATGGATTTCTTTAATTTGAAGATCCCTTTCTCGGATACAGCTAAGCACTGCTTCACTGAACCTTCTTTGATCTTTCATTTGGTTGACGAAGTTTGCCTTCATCCTCACCATGTTTGCTGCGAAAAACTACTGGTATTTGGCGATTAAAAGCCCCTTGCAGCCGTTGAACAATGATTTTATGCTCAAAATTGGTTGTGAACACCAATCTTCTCCTTTCATTGTCCTGTGTGTATCTTTTAAACATCTGTAGAAAATTATTTCCCAACAGAATATCTGCTTTAGTATCATGAAAATAGATTGGTGGAGTTTTAACCTTATACTAAGGTGTTTGACCCGCTCCCCTAATTAATATTTCCATCTCTTTTACTCCTTTGGATAAGAGTAAAATTCTTTTAGAGAAATCTCTTCCAGCAATTTGTGGTAACGTATCCTCAACTTCTGCTGAGAAGATTCCTCTTCTTCCTGTGCAAATTCCTGCTCCGGAATCAATATAGGCAGCGAAGTATTCTGCATTATATTTTTCATATAACACCCCGATCGGAATGTATATAGAGAATGGACTTGTCATGCGATTAGGAGTCCTTTTTCCTCTATCGTAATTCTCATTTCATTGTCAACTTGTTTCCAAAGTTTGTACCTAGAACCAGAACATCTTCGTATCCTGCTCTACCTTTGATCTCTACAATAAAACCCCAAATGTCTAGGGTTCCATTGTAATGATTGATCTCTGGCTGTTGCAGATAATACAAGACACTGCATTGAAAGTTATTTTCTCATCTTGTAGTATCAAATTTGATCGTCATTCCTCTCCATCCTTTTGGGCACTTCAGATTGACTGAAACATGTACCTTCCATGGTGATTGAGGTTGACTCTCTTGGATATGTTTCCTTCCAAAAGATTGAGATATAATTCTATCTCCTTGGAATGATAATCTTCCTATGCTTATCCTAAGACTTTGATCATGTCTTATGACCGGCCTTTCTTGAATTTGAATGGGGACTTCCCTTCTTTGTGGAATCTCCATTCTGTCGGGACCAATGACTGTTGTCACCTTCTTGAAAATATCAGGTATTTCGATGAATTGTTTTCCTAAGAATAACTCTGTATGATGAGAGTTTGAAAGCGCATACAAAATCTTATATGTTATTGAATAAGGTGTGTTTCCCTCATCCAATAACTCATTTCGTTTGAAATCCTGATTAAGGGTCAGGGCTTTACTGAAGACCGAATCATTGAGATTGTAGGCAATCTTGGGATAAATAATCCCAACGACTTGGCCCGCACAAAGATTACCCGCGATGGTTCCCATCACTGAATCTTGCAAGTTTCAGATCCTCTTATCACATATCACTATGTCAATTGGAGCGTCAATTCCCTTGAAAGTCATTGATTTGAGCACCAGCTGTATTGCCCCAATATGTATCCATTTCATTTTCTCGGCAATCTCTGGTTTAAGCTTTTCCAAATCCCCGCGTTTGTCGCTTGCTGGAATCAATTGCATCTCCACCTGATTTCCACTAAACTTGATCGAAAGTGACATCTCTCGTCTGGTAATTTCGTAGATGATGTGATGTTTTCTTCTTCCTAGACTGAAGTTCCTAAGAACATTGTCTAGATTTCTTGCATTAAAGCCTTGATAATTTTGAATGTTCAAGCTTTTCTTCATGATTTTGTCGATCAGGCTTGGAGAGATCATAGTTTGACTGGAAAATCCAGTCCGATCTTCTCTTTCTTGATGACAAGATTCTGCTTCAATCTGACGATTCTGTAGATCCATCAGATTCTTCTTCTTTACTAAGGATTTTGTCCTGCTCGTATATACTCTCGTCTGAGGGTATATCTTCGAACTGGTAAACTTGTACCAACTCTTGGTAGTAGATGACATCTTCGATGTCTTGTGTAGACTCGAACTTTTGCATGTCTCTTTGTTCATTGTCTGGACAATTTGTTGAAATGTGCCCCTTTGCCCCACAGGTCCAGCAATTGCAATCCTTAAAACTTTCGTTAGCTCTAGTATAAGCTTTTCTGAAAGTTTTTCTTGCTAGAGTTCTTCCCTGGAAACGATTTGAGCTGGATCCCTAGAATGAACTCCTGCTTCTAGCTGGTCCGCTTCTTTGTCCGGTTTTGTAGGATCTAGCCTTGGGTCTAGAGTCTAGACCACATTGTCCTTGGTTTCTAAGATTTTCTTCTTGGGTTTCTTTCTTTGGAATAAGGTTGGTACCTATTCCTCTTACTTTTTGTTATTGATGGCTCGCCTCCAATAACCACTGGAAGATCATTATCTTCGCAATTTAGAGGATTGTTGATTCTTCGCAGCTTCTTCAGATTTTTCTGAGCGGTGACTTGTTGACACCACTCTGAAAGCTTTTGATGTACATAAGACATCCTCTTGGCAATGTTGTCATTAGCTTTTGGGATATATTCCCTGATTAGCATCTCTCTCCATGGGCTTGGAAATTTTAAGAAGAAAATTTCCTTTGCAATTGTTTCATCAACTTTTGACTGATGTTGATAGATCGTGAAGAGTTGAAGGAACTTATTGAGCGCCATTTGATCTAAGACATCAAGCCTTAGATTATAAAGCGCCAATAAATACTTTCTTCTTTTCTCTTTATCGAATCCTTCATAATATCATTCGCCGATGAAATGATCTTTGAATAAGACATTCATCCTTCGGATAATTTCGGTGTAAGATTCCTCGATGAAGCATTGATTTTTCAACTCAATGTGGAATCCCTCCCAAGTGATTTTCACCACGCCTGCAAGACTAGTTTCAAGAAGTTTCATTAGTCCTTATTTGTCGAGGTCGAGTGTTGTTGCTGCAATTCACATCGATCCTCCCCATTTATCTATTACTGATTCACTATCCTTGAAACTAACTTCATCAAGATCGAGCATCACTCCATATGGATAAATGGGATCAAGAGTGGCCTTTCCAACCGGTGAATCTTGGATTATGGGTTGTCGCCTCCTTCTTGTTCTTTCCATTAGTACGGCCTCATCTGGTACAGTTGAGGTATACGATGGTCCCACATGGAAATCACGGGCTTCCCTCATGACTTCTTCGGGTAGCGCTTGTTGATTTAGTGGGACTGTTATGTGTGAAGGAGTATTGACATCCACCTATGATGTTGGTTCATCTTGAGATCAACCACCTTCATGTTAGCAAACGATTCTGCTAGCTCTTGTAGATCATCAAGTCCGAGTCTTTCAAGATGATTCATGATTTTTCACCTTGAAACATTCGAACATATCCTTCTACTTGAGAATCTTTACCCTTTTCTTTACAGGTAAATGATATTTTGGACCTTCAGTAAATAACATCTTGTTCCTCTTTTCTGATCGAGATATGTTCTCCAATTGGCCTACTCGACTCTGAATATCTTTCAAGATGGTTATGATTTCATCTTGTTGAGTAGATATTCGTTTTATCTCCTGGGGTACTCTGTACATGCAGTTGCCATAGTTTTGCACCGTCTTCTGGATCTCCCTTAAATCAATCGAGAGTTTGAATTATCAGGGTTGATTTCTTGGAAAACTGGAGTGAACTCCCTTCTTTCTTGGCTCATTCGAAATGGGTAGGATGAACCATTTCCCTCTGCATTTCCACCTCTATTTGAAGTGAACGGCCTACTCGGAGTAGATCTTGGTATCTACTAATCATGACGATAGTCCACAAACTTTCATTTACGGATACAGGACCATGAGTCTTTTTGTCTAACTTGTCAGCCCAAAAAAGAAATTTTTCTTGGTGCTTACTTTCAGTATTCTCCAAATTTTGGAGAAAATACCTGTAACAAAACCATCTCGGACAATTGTCCGAATCCATATTTTCTTTAATGTCTCATCCGTTAGGATAAATACTATTATGTAATAAATAAGATATAATTCCTTAATAAACCTAGGGCTCTGATACCATTTTAAGATCTTTTATCATGTCAAGATTTATATCAAACATGATAAGATTTTGGTAACAAAATATCAACATATTCTAATTTCAATGAGTAATATGCTCAAAAAATTTCATAAAAATTCGGTCGTGAAAAACAAAAACCCGGTTGGTACATATTTAAAACCTGGTCATAGAAAACACAAAACTTGTTCATTATTTTTCGACCAGATTTTGGTTTAATATGAAAACCTTCCATATTTTAATTTTTCACTACCATTTTAAAATATTTTGTGCATCTTAAAATTGAAATACTAATTATTAACCATATATGTAATAGAGAAATTTTGTTCTTAATTAAACATTTTGAATAAATAAACGTAAATAAAATAGTTTTGTTAAACACTTTTCGTATCTTTTTACAAAAATGGCACTTCTTATTTTAATAGTATGGAAGATGACATTTTTCATAAATAACTCTTTTAATTTTTACTAAGTATTGCACCTGTACTATGCACGAGTTTATAATCTATTTATAAATAATTTATAATATAGATATTTAAAGAAATCAAAAATATTGTAATCCAATTTTATTTGGTGGTTTTAAAACCGTAATCGATAGTACTCTTCTCAATTGTCACTATGACGGGGACAATTCGGTTACAGTTTCAAAATTTAAGAATAGAATCAACGATTTGATACAATAACTTCGATTTATTTTACCTCATTCAATTTCTTATTTTATAAAGAGTTATATCACACTAATTTTAACAGTCAAAATTGAAAGTTGAGAGTCGGCTGTGAGCCAAGTGAGCCAAGGCAAGGGAAGATTCTCCCTATCACAATTCACGCCAGCACAAAGTTAGTTCTCTCTCCCGCAAAGCAGCACGCGCTAAACACAAAGCAGATGTTCGACCCGAACCCCTTATCCCTAAGCGTACCCGAACCCGAATTCGAGTCATGGCTCCGCGACTCCGGCTACCTCGAAATCCTCGACCAGCGCTCCACCGACCTCCACCGTCTCTCCTCCTCCGCCGCCAAGCCCCCTGATTCCGACGCCGCCGCCGCCGAATCCACCACCGCCGCTTCAATTGGTTCATTGCTCGTCTCGGAACTCCTCTCACGCGCCTGGACTCTGCTATCGTTGCTCACCTTCAACCCTCTCTCGAAGCTCGCCACCGCTGACTTTTCAGGCGACACACCGCCGTGGACCCTCGCGTTCTTCGGCTCTTCCGATTCTTACTCGTTCCCTTCCTCTCCCTCTCAGGCGCGCCTACGTGTCCAGGAGAACGTCAAGCGCTTTGCTCGCAACTACACCACTCTCTTCGTTGTCTTCTTCGCCTGTTCTCTGTGAGTAATTGGCAGCATAATTTGTTCGAGTTCGTCTTATTTTCGCACCTTTTGATGATTGAATTTTGAGGAATTGTGTCCGTGTGTTCTGTTTTTGTGCTTTACTTGTTTTATGTGAGTAATTTGTAGCATAATTAGTTCCGAGTTTCATGTTATATTTCACACCTTTTGGAGATGGAATTTAGAGGAATTACAGAGCGGAGTGTGTTCTATTATCGTGCTTTACTTGTTTTCTGTAATCGATAAAGCTTTAGGAGTCCTTTTCCTATTGAAATTTGAACACCAGACAATTCATGTTAATTAGGGTTAAACTGCTTTGAAATTTCAGTTCTTAACATGAACTATGAATCTTATTTTTAAGAAATACAAAATTTCTGGAATTTCCCCAATATCAAATTCCAGCCAGATAGAGATCTTGTTTTTAACTTTTAAGGAACCAGAATCTCGATAATCGAATTACTGCACCATGTTGGTTTCGGTATTCCGGAATTTGATTTTGGGAAAATTCTGGAAAAACTGGTAGTTTATGCATTTGAAAAGCAGATTCATGGTGGAAAAATCGAAATCAAATGCTTTTTGGATTTATACCAACCCCCTCTTTTTTGCCTACTATGTCTGAGTAATTAGTAGAATATCTTGGTTGATTTCATATTATGTTTTGCACCTTTGGAGTTTAAATTTTGAGGAATTGTGAGTAGTGTGTACTATTTTTGTGCTTTACTTGTTTTCTATAATTGAAGGTTAAGAGCCATTCCTCATTAAATTTGAACACTTGAGAATTCGTGAGTTACATCGCTTGCCTGTTTTATGAAATCAGTGGATTATTTCATGCAGATTCATAAACTATTTCCCAAATTTTGTTTGTTGCATAAACTATGAATTTGATTTTGAGATACATGAAGTGCATATCTTTCTGAATTTTCCCAAAATCAAATTCTGGCCGAATAGAAATAATTTTGGGGAAATTTACAAATACTTGGTAATTCATTGTTCGTGGGGAAAATCAGAATTAATTAATTAAATAAATTAACCCTTGTAATAATCAAATGCGTCATACTTCCGACTTGGATTGATATGTGTTGGTTATAATGCAGGTATCAGTTGCCTATAGCTCTTTTAGGTATTCTTTCGTGCTTGGCTATTTGGGATGCGTTTAAGTTGAGCAGTAATCGATGGGGATTGGACAGACACCCTCTGTTAAGACAAATTTTGATCCGTGCTGCTCAATGCTGTGAGTTGATTCTCCTCTCATGGAATCTTGTTAGCATTTTCCTGTGTAGTCATTTGCATCTAAGAGATGCACGAACAGAAAAGCTAAATGCCTGTATTATTTTTTTGTTTTGCCTCCTGATGTTATTACTTGTTATGTTAAACTCCACTAGCATAATTATACGATGTGCTAGCCAGATGTATAAAGCGACAAGTATCTGCGAAGTGTCATTCTTGGCACTTTAAATACTAAAATATTAGAGAAACGAAAAGCTAAGCAGATTATTTCAATCTTTATCCGATATTGTTATTCCCATGTTTTCAGAGGGTAAGAAAAAAGAATATGACATGAACATGGTTGAGGAGAAATCATAATTCAGTAACTTTAAATTATGGTGCTCTTCCTCATCATAATCGATCATTATTGAAGCCATACTCATCGCATCTTTGACATTCTTTAGTAACCACGTTTCTCTTCATGAAGATTGTTGGATTTTACGAGTTAACTTTCTTAATGAGTTTATGAAGGATTATTCCTCATGCTTGTCGTCTTTTCTTTTATGATAACATAGATTATGTGTCTTTTACCAATTGAAGAGATTTTTACCTTGGTATGTTGATGCATTTTGCTACTTAACTTATTCAATGAGTCGATAATTGGCACATATAATACGTCCTGTCGCTTCTCAAGGATTAGTTCGTGTCTTCTGGCAACTTATGAGATTGTTATGATAAACCACTTTACACCATGAATAAACTTCGTTTGCTATTATGTGCCTTCGGAACATTAACTAGTCTCACTTCTTGCAGTGGCCGCAATAATTCTGTTTATTTCCAATATCCAATTCGCCTTACTCTGCGCTACCGGTGTCAGTTACATAGGTAAACGAATTCTCATTCAATGTGTCGCTAAATCATACGGGATTATTAGTTCACTTTCTAACTTATATTTCTGCAGTCATGATTCTCCATGCTTCATTTAGGAAATTGACTCCTGCAAAGCAACCTGATCAAAGAGGTGGATTTAGGAAGGTGATTAGACGGCAAGGTTAAGCGATTTCTTTTTCTTCCCGAGTCAATAATCTCCCTATGCCGTAGAATGGCCTTCTCAGCTGCTGGCGATTGCAGATAAAGAAATACACGTCGCATCTCAGAGAACTCATAGCTCGACAAGCGTCGGGTTTGTCTTTAATCTCCTTCATCTCTGTGATAAAATGCCACATGCTATCATATTCCTGAAATGATAAATCAATTTTTAGATGTATAATGTATTTTTAATACTATAACTTATGCATTAGGATGTACTTTCTGATCCCTACGTTAGATGCTAAATCAAATGTGTTTCGTTGTCATAAATAGGTAAAGTTAATGATAATACTAATAATTAAAGAAGAATAATAATGTGGAGAGTAGCACCTAAGTCAATGTCTTTTTTTTTTAGATCTAATTATTTCATATATATTAATCATATGTAGATAATTTATAACTGAATAAAAATAATATTAATATCTCTTAATTTTCTTCATGTACGTTAATTTCTGTGAAATGGTTTAGTCCAAAAAAGAACTTATAAGTTAAGAGAATCATCTTTTTCTTGTATGGAGGATTAAGACGGTGTTTGGCTGAGCTTATAAGCACCTTAAAACAACTTATAAGTTGTTTAGGAGTTTATAAGCTCATTGAAAGTGTGACAAATTAAGATTTTTGAGAACTTATAAGCTGCAACAAAATTACATAAATAATTTTAGAATATTTTGTTATCACATATGAAGTACTTAAAATGTTAAATACTTTATCATCTGATAACCTCTTTAAAAGAGCTTATAAGCTCATTTATCGAAATACCTTGACAACTTATAAACTCTTAAGGTATGACATTTTATAAGCTCTTTAAAATAAGTTTAGTCAAACAGCCTCTAAAGCTACGGTAAAACACAGTAAAAATACTAACTTGTACATTTCCGTCATGTGGTGATGAATTTGTGATAGATTATGTAAACTAAACCTAGCAATGGATACAACAACGAACTAGTGACGGATAGTGGTGGAATCTACAACGGATGTAACGACTATCAATCCGTCATTGAGTTTTAGATGTTGAGTGCGATCTTCGCCTCTGTTCACTCTTTCTTTCCGTCCTTGGAGATGTATTCTCTCTGTCTATTAAAGATGTTTACACTTTGAGTTTGTGTGGAAGAATAAAGAGTGCGAAAGGTATGCAGTTTGAATGTTTGTTGGAGATGGTGTAAATAGTATTATATGTTTAATAATAAAAATATTTCTTAAAATGCCAAATTTTAATCGTAAAGAACTACAAATATTGTCTGAGTTTAGGATTGAAAAGTGTAAGCGTGGTTAAGGTGTATAGGAATGTATAAAACCCAAACATGCCAGAACTATTCATGACCCATTACCATGTTGTTCCGATTCTAGTTTTGAATATGAAACGTTCAAAATCAAAACTCAGTCGGTCCAGATCAGGCCTACCCACGGCTAAGATCTAATTCAGAACCCTTGTTATTTCACATTTTATTGATCTCCTCCGGATGTTTTTACGGTTACGATTACAATTAGAACCGTAACTGAATTTCCAGTTTACTGGTTCACAATTTAGAAACCATAATTGAATTCACTACAAAAAAACACATTTTATAATAATGGAATAGTGACAGAAAAATTTTCCGTTTCTAAATTTTAACGGATTAACAACGAAATTTTTATAGAATTGTTGTTCAATTTTTAGTAACGAAATTAGTGACATAATAATATGTTATTAAAATTTAGTAACGAAATTTTTCATTACAATTATGTTACTAAAATTGAAGAAACCATTTTAAAAACGGAAATTTCGTTACAGTTTCATTTTTAAATTTTTTTTAAGCAACTATCGATATTACTACGAATAAATCTGTTACTAACATTTTTAGTAACCGGATTTCTTGTTTTAATAACGGAATATATATTCTGTGATATTTTCAAAACTTAATTGAATATCTCATGTTGTTAGGTAACATGTTCTTATTGACCGAATATTCTTAAGTTAGTGTCTATATAAAAAGATCAATTTATCAATTGAAATAAAACCAAGTAGATATCAAATGGACAATTTAGTATTTTCCTTTACTATTTCATTGATCTTGCTATTAATCGATGATCTAAGTTTCGTTGGATCCGCTATTTAACATGTCGGTGCTTGATCCAGGACCGCGAGTCTTTTATTCATTTTGGTCCGGATTTTATCCATCTATTGATATTCATAATTGCGTAATTTCGTAAAAACATTGACTTTGTAGAAAATTTAAAAATGTGAAAAAATATATATATATATTTACAATAATTTTTGATAGATTATAAGAAAATCCCGAATTTTCTAAAGTTTATATACTTATACCAAGTTATCTCTTTAGTTTTTTTTATATCCAAGCTTTGTATTAATCAAGTTAGATGAACTAGGAAGTTCTATAATGGCAACATAATGACATGACATACAATGAGCACAAAAAATTCAAAGAAAAAGTGTAGATACACTCAAAAAACAAGAAAATTCACAATTAGTTTCACAGCACAATCCCTAACCAAACCTTGCAAACCCCAAATTCTCAAAGTTTTGAAGGCTCATGTTTTGATCGCATGACACTCTTTGCATGCAGAGAGAAACGTCTTCAAGAACCTTTTCACAAACCGAGACTTGGAGGCCTCACATTCCTCATTCTTGCATCCTTTTGGATCAACATCTCTCTCGGTAATCTTCCTCGATCTCGACCCCGATCTCGATCCCTGGTGCTTCAGTGACGGGGCCGCTGCGATCAGTTGCCACCGCCGCGACGATCCATACTGTCTAACAATCCTCTCTTTTCTCCCGGCGAGAGTAATGCCGCCGCCATATGCAGGCGGCGGTAGCCTCCTTTCCGATGCCTCACTTGTGCTTGTTCGGGCACTGGTGCTGGTGCTAGTACTGGTGCTGCTCCTGCTGTTGGTGCTGTTGCTTCGGGACGTCGACATTGAGGAGCCCTTGCTGCTGGCGGAGCGCGAGTAGGCGAAGATGTTGGTGGTTTGGATCGGGAAGGTATGAGGCAGAAGCTTGCCGTTGTAGAAGAGGTGGTCGGCCGGGGACGCCGGGGATGACGTGACGCTCCTGAATTCGAAGTCGTTGGATGACGTCATGACCGGGAACGAGAACTTGTCGATGGAGGAGATGGGTCCCATGTAAATGTGGTGTAGTTTGTAGGTTTTGGGGTGATATATATTGGGGTTCCATGGCCTCTAACAAGTTATATATAGATAGATAGAGATGTGTATGTTTGTGAGAGTGTAGAAGTACATTAAAGGGTGATAATGTTATGCATGTGAATATAATTAAAAGAAAGGTATAGAGAGGGGTTGTATCTTTATGAGGCAAAAGGGGTCCCTATGTTTGGAGGGTTACAATTAGGCTTCGGTGGAATGCATTATTTGGTTAGGGTGTTAATGATACTAGGAGCGTGCTCGTGCGGCTTAGGAACACCACAATTTCTTACTTTAACTTACATATTTGGACATAGGGGTTGGACCCACTATTCAACCAAAACCTATCATTTATTGTATTCCCTCCCTCAACGAAGTACCTTCCTGCTTTTGATCAGACATAAATTTTAATAAATTGCTTTCACTTTAGTTGGTATTTGGTAATGTGTAGTGTATAGTGTGTAGTGAGTATAGAATGAGACTCGCATTAATGATGATGTGTAGTGTGTAGTGAGTGGAGAATAAGACACAGTAAAGGCATTTATGAAAATAATGTTTCAATTTAATGATATATGGGTAAATATATTTGTTGTCAAAATTAGAAGTTTAAAGTGAGAAAATAGTTTGTGGACGGACGGATAAGACAATATGTGAAATTATTTCGTGAACGAAGGGAATGATACATTTCTATGTATTAATCAATATATCATCATTTCAATGTTTTCGATGCATAAATTTGATGTATCAATATGCATATAATGATAAACGATTTAGATTTATTTCTATTTTTTTGTCTAAGTTATCATTTAAATCTAATTACTTTGGACATATGCATATTGAATAGTGGTGTCAATTAGTTAACCAGTACCGAAAAAGTCAAAATTTTAAGAACCGGTACCGCAATTGGGTATTTAATCGGGTACCGATCAGTTCGCTACCGGTTAAGGTATCTGTTTTTATAATTTTAAAATATTTTTTTATTTTTTAAATATATTAATTTAAATCAATAAGAATTCAATATAAATACAATTTAATTTAATTTGATAAAAAATATAAAACATAAAATAAATATATAAAATATATATTTTTAATATTTAATTTTATAAACCGGTACCCGGTTCGATACCGGTTACCGGGTACCGGTAATTTTTAAAACCTAGAACCGACAACCGGCTTATTTCCCGAAAAACCGATTCCTTGTCCGGTACCGAGAACTGATTACTGATTGACACCCCTAATATTGATCGTTTAAATGCATTCACAACTGCATATTTGATATTGAGGTACATTTTTTAGAGATGCACCACTTGGAATACTCCTAAAGAATTTGATGATGTTGATGTAGATTTGTGTAATTCCAGTTTTGTGGATATTCTATATAAGTGATTTCATTGTATATATAATCAACATATGAATGAATTGATGATGACTTAATAGTGAGACTTGACTCGAGTGGATTCACAATCGGCTCATAACATAATTAAGAAAATCCTAACTATACTATACTATACTATTAATAATAAAAGAGCAACTAAGACTAATGATAGGTTCCACTTTTGAGTCTCATTTTTCCTATACAGAATTAATATTAATCCATTCCTCAGCTGTTCTCAAACTCCATGTTTGTATAGAATTAAAAATAAACCAATAAAGAAACATAGTAATGCTGTAAATTAAATATAGTGAATCCCATGATGAAACATGAAGGGCAAGTGATGTAGTTGAATAAAGATTAATGTTCCCCATTTGGAAGAGAGATTGGGTCCATGAAAAATGCAAGTCCCTCAAAGTGCTTTCTTAAACTTTGGGACAACGTCCAACTTTCTTTCTCCCTTTGCTTTACACCTTTTTATGTTTTGTGTATTATCGTTGATAGTTTTTTAAAGGTAATTTAGAACATTGTCTTAGCGCGCTTTCAAAATTTGGGCTTTTATTGGTTTTATTGTAATTTTTGCATTTATAAATTCCTACAATAAAGGACTCCTGATTTTGGGGCCTTTTTATATTTTTTAATATTGCAATAAAAATGAAATTAATTACAAATTGAAAACTACATAATATTGCTACCTCCGTTTACCAAAATAATTTACGGTTTGACTCGACATGAATTTTGATAAGTGTTTTACTTTAATGAGAATTAACAATTTTACATGCGTTATTATATTTGACTCATAAAATAATTTATAATTATATATATATATTCGGAAATAAATAGATTGAAATCTAAAATTTCAATGACGGAACCTTACTTTAAACGTGTGGAATTGATGTTTGGCGCGAACTTCATGTGAAAACTTTAACAGAAACATAAGAATTCTCTTAAATTGACTCATAATATTAACTAATTATTCAGAATCGGGAAAATAGAATCGATTTTACGGTTAATCGAGCAACATCTTTCATTCTATGGATTGTCTATGCATATAATTTTTAGTGATAATGGGTAAAAGTACCCAATATTAAAATGGATCATGTATAAAATAACCAAAATATAAAGACACATGCATAAAATACCCACTTTTTATTAAAAAAAGAAAAGATTCTCTCATTATTCTCTTGTTTTCCTCAAAAGTGTTGGTTATAATTATAAATGATAAGATCATTATTGTAGTTTGACCAACAAATCACCCAATTACAAATTAAATATTCTCTCAAGCATATCAATTACACCTTCGGTTTCAAGCTCGAGCTCATCCATCTGAAGAGATTTTTGCCAAAAAACCAGGTATTCACTCATTAAACTCCATTTTATTCGGTAAAAATGCACAACCGGTGGCAAAAGTGCAACCACCGGTGGCCATAGGACCACCGGTTGTTGGCTAATTTTGGCATTTTACCACCGGTTGTGTTTTAAAATAGTTGGAAACCATGTTTCCACCTATTTTAAAACACAACCGGTGGCACAAGTATCACCAACCGGTGGTCCTTGGCCACCGGTTGTTGCTTAGTTTTCTCCTCTAACCACCGGTTGTGGTGTAAAATAGGTGGAAACCATGTTTCCACCTATTTTACACCACAACCGGTCGCACAAGTACCACCAACCGGTGGTCCTTGGCCACCGGTTGTTGAATGTTTTTCACCTCTAGCGATCGGTTGTCGTTGTTTCAGCTTTTAAAGCATGTTTAAAACCTTAATGAACGACAACCGGTTCAAATCAAGCATCCACCGGTGGATACAACATGTTTTACAGCTCCTTTAATCTATTTAGTTGCTAATTTCTTATAAATGTCGATGCAGATGGAGGAATACATGTACGTGACCGTGAAAACTGGGGGATCTTGGGTCGGGTGCACGTACACGGATGGTGAGGATAGGATAGCACCTCTCCCGATGAATAACATCACGATATCATGTTTGAGAGGCTGCATTGAGTACATGTGGAGTTCACTTGGCACACAATACGAGATCTCCTATTTGTCTAGATCGAGGAATGGTCGGCTTATCAAATTTCGAATGACCACCGATGAAGAACTCCAAGTTTTGTGTAGGAACCACCCGTCTCCTATAGTGTATGCCGATTTCGCTGTGTCGTCTTATGAAGTAGGCGGGACATCGCGAAATAGTGACTGGATGGATGATCTCGACGACATCAGAAGGGTCGCGGCATCTTCCGAATGGTTCCACCAGCCTACTGGAATTCCTGATCTGAACACATGTGCAGATGGTGATGATGACGATGATGATGATGGCGATTATGTAGCTTCTGAAGGCAGTTCTGAGCGGTCTTCGTCCGTTTCCGAAGAAGAACGACTCGGTGCTTTGAATAGTGCTACATTCGCCGATTTCGCAGCATGGATGCACGAGGCAGGAGGTATGAGAAGAGTCCTTGAGATGATGTATCCGGATGTCGATGGTGATGTGGAGTACAATCCTAACACAGAAGGTTGTTTAAGTAATTGGATGGTTCCAATGATCCCTCCTAATGCTCTGACATCGACATGTGACGTGTTGGTCGAGGAAAACCCTACACTTGAAGAATTAGCGGAGGGGGCGATCTACAACGACAAGGAAGACCTGAATATTGCTGTTGGAATGTGGAACCTGGAGAGACGAGCTGAGTACCGAGTCATTAGATCAGACACATATCGACTGCACTGGGTCTGCAAATCGTCTTCTGACTGCTCGTTCATGTTGCGTGCTCATTGTCATGGAGGTATGTGGGCCGTGTCGCAGTTTTGCGCACATCACACATGTGTGGATGACATAGCTAATATTGCTCCGAGAAAGGTTCACTCGAAGGTGATAGGTGCTTATTTTGCAAAGAAGATGCGCAATGCAAATGAGATCATGAGACCGAAGGCTATTCAGGAGGAGCTTAGGAGGTGTTTCGGCATGGCTGTGAGTTACGATGTAGCGCTCAGGGGGAGGAATCAAGCTTTGGAGATGATTTACGGCAAGTATCAGGAGTCATTCCAGTTGTTGCCTGGGTATCTGCATATGCTTAAAGTGATGAATCAAGGTACACTCACTGATCTCGATGTCGGCCATGATGGTAGATTTAGACATTTATTTGTCGCTCTTGGAGCTTGTAGAGCAGTATTTGCTTTGTGCATGAGGCCTGTGATAGTCGTGGATGGCACTCACCTAAAGGGCAAGAACAATGGCATCCTATTTGTTGCAGTAACGAAGGATGCAAACGAGCATGTGTTCCCATTAGCATTTGGTATTGGGCCGATAGAGAATCACGAGTCTTGGTTATGGTTTCTTTCTAGAGTGAAGAGCGCGTATGGTAGCACGCCGAACACCGTGATTGTATCTGATGCACACTTGTCGATTGAGCATGCCGTCGGCATCGTGTTTCCTGAAGCGAAACACTGTTTGTGCTACTATCATCTTAGCGGCAAGATTAAACGATTCGGTAAGAACACTGTTGGTTTGTTTCAAAAAGCCGCATACACATACAGGCAACATGAATACAATAGAGCAATGAGCGCGATACAGGCATCAAAATCTAATGCATACGACTATCTGATGAGTGTTGAGCCTGCCAAGTGGGCTCGATCGATGTGCCCTGTCCGGAGGTATAGTTTTCTAACTTCTAATGCAGCCGAAAGCTTCAACAAAAATTTATTATGGGCCCGACGACTTCCTATCTGCTCATGCGTGGAGGCAGTGAGACTTATCATGGAAGAATGGTTTGATGTAAGGCGTCAGAAAATAGCTCAGGAATTTCATGAATTTCCTGCAGAGGTCAGACGAAAGTTGCAAGTGCAGATTGAGAGATCACGTGCATACACGGTAAATCGTGTGGACCGTAATACATTTAAGGTTGTGACAAGTAGTAGGCCGGTTACGGTTGATCTGAAGGCATTGACATGTGAGTGCATGGAGTTTCAGTTTGATATAATTCCTTGTTCCCATGTTCCCATGTGGATCCCGATCTTTTGCCATGAATGACATCCAACAACCCAGTTGCTGGCTTCCAGTTGAGGTCTATCCAACTCTCGGTGAAATGCCATCGCTCGAACTGGACCCCTTGATTCGTCATATCCACGAGGCAAGTCTCGTACCCATGCTCTAGTTTCCTCTGCAAAATCAATATCATTTTGCCAAATAAATACAACTACAAACTATAAACGTGCATATTCATAATTAAATAACTATAAAACATGCATATTAATAACTTACGAAATACTCGGTTGTGCAAATGATTGTTCTCCCCTTCATTTGACCGGGATAAACGTGGTCGCCCAGTATCAATCTTGATTGAAGTGCCATCATATACAGGTCGACCGTCTGTAAAAAAAATGTCGTTAAGCTATGAAATGTAATGTAAAACACATGAAAACTCGACTTTGTCAGTTTTTTACCTCACAAAAATAATTTTCCTCGAAGTCGATCATCTTCTTGAACCATCCAACTGTCAGAGGATACTCAGTCTCGATGGTAATCACTGACTTCTTCCGAGACATCCCCCTAAAACGTTTGAATTTTTGGCATGTGACCTCATCTGGATAAGTAGGCTCCTGTGGAGGCTCGTACTGAACCTCCGCCTGAATGAACTCCTCCACGGGCACAAAGTCACTATCAATGTGCCCCATCGCGGGTAACTTAAAATTAATGCAAAAACTTAGAAAAGTGAAACTAGATAATAGGTGAAATAAAGCGAAAACAAAATAAAATTACCTGTTGGGGTTGAAAAGAAGATGTGGAATCCCGCATCGTCACATATGGAGCATCGATCGCCGATGGATCGAAGGAGCTGGACTGGGGATAAGAGCTGGACGGCGGATAAGAGCTGTACGGCACGTAAGAGCTGGACGGAACGTCAGAGCTGGACGGCGCATAAGAGCTGGCCGGCGGATAAGAGCTGGACTGGGGGATATCTAATCCAAAAGCTCTCGCCAAGTCCTCCGCAGATGAAGTGAAGATCGTACCCGAGCTAGGGGGTATGACAGACTCTGTGTATATCGGCGGGGCCATCGATCCGATCTGTCCAGACAAGTGCTCCGGATATGAGCCTGATGTCTCGGGTATCGTACTCAAGTGCTCAGGCAACGAGGCGGTAGAATATCGAGCATGATCATCGCCAGCTGCAGCATCCGACTGACGAGCCGAGTCAGTGATCGGCGGGCTGCGTCTCCGAGTATCGATCACTGGAGAACTCCGTCGTGACGTGCCACACATCATCTTGTCAACCAGACTTGTCATCCACTTCTTCATCTGGTCAAACCGGGAATCGATGTTCCTCTGCACCTGATCCATCCGGGTATCGATATGCCTCTGCATCCGCCTCTCTAAGGCTGCAAGCTCAGACCGACTGATGCGGCCTGCATCATCAGTGGAACGTCTCGGAGGACGACCTCCACTGCTGCTTGATGAAGAATCAGTGGGAGGCAGTCGTGAACGACGTCGTCGGGGTGGTCTCTCTGACGGCTCGGGTATCTCCTCGACCACTGAAGGTCCCGATCTCCGTGTAGATCGAGGACCGTGAACCTCCTCGATCACTACAGGTGGCGGCGGATGTCTAGCACGACGTACCTCGGCCGGATCCCTCGCAGTAAGGCTCGTCAGCGGAGCATACTGCACCGTGATCGGATTCGGGCACCGGACGGACACGGTCCACGGTAGCTCCATCTCGTCCTGCTCGATCTCTAAATTGTTCATATCATATACCTGCATCAAACACAAGAATTGTAAGTATATTAATTAACAAATACCAATACGAAATTTAAATTAATACGCATCTAATTATAAAAATACCTCCAAATCCTCGAAGTAAGCGTGCAAGTCCGCAGTATCCGGGTTCTTCCGAAAATTCCACCGAAGGCATCTCGGATACAAACCTTCGCCTCCACAGGCTCTACCGGCGAACTCTCCTAGCCCGGGAATCACCTCGAATCCCCATATCATCAAGGCCCATGCCGGGCCGTAAAAGTGGTACTTCTTGTTGTCCGGCATCTTCCTCAAATAGTTTCGTAGGATCTTGTACGAGTACGCACCCCAAGGATACCGGTAGAATCTCTCCATGTCGCCGGCTAGTGCCCAAAGCCACGGAAAAACTACCCTCTGGCCGTCTTGCCCAAACACGAAGATATATGCGACGAGCACGTGGGCTATGCCGATGTAGATATCGTCATCGGCGCCGGGGATCCGTCTTCCGCCCTTGAGCGGTTCACCAAGTCCGCAGCGGTCATACGTAGATCGCCGCCGCACGCAATCCGAAATAGACGTACATCGCTCGGATCGCAGGGGGCCGTACTGTCGAAGTTCGAGGCCCCGAATCTCAAACCCGTGATCAGTGCGTGGTCCCGCACCGTGTACTGCACGTCAGACCCGTTGATGTGGAACCAGATTCCCCTAACTGACCATATAGCGCGGCAAGTGAGGTTGTGTATCGCCTGGGAAGACAGCGTGCCCGGTGCCCAGCCGATAAAATGGCCAAACGGCCCGTTCCGAAACCTCTCGAGCAGCTCGTGGCCCCCGACCTCGATAAGTGTGTCCCTGACAATCTCTAACAGGCCAACCCTGTAGTAGGTGTTCACCTGCGACACCCGATTCAATGACTCGGGCCGACGGTACCACGGACGCTCTGATTCCTACAAAATTTTAACATTTAATTAGAGACGGGACACTAAAATGCAATTAAAAATATATAAAAGCACAAAGAGGCAACAACCGGTGGTCAACTGTCGACGAAAAGCTACCACCGGTGGAGGGTATCAACCACCGATCGTTGCTCTGCCTTCACATCTGACCACCGGTTGTAGCATTTTCAGAATCAGAATAACATTATATACGTAAAAGTGGTACAACCGGTGGTCAAAGCATCATAGATTGCTGCAACCGGTGGTTGGCATCACCACCGGTCGTTGCTTTGCCTTCACATGTCACCACCGGTTGTACCATTTTCATAATCAGAATAACCATATATGCGTAGAAAGAGTACAACCGGTGGTCAAAGCATCGTAGAATGCTGCAACCGGTGGTTGGTATCACCACCGGTTGTTGCACTTGTGCCACCGGTTGTACCATAAACCGGTGCTACACATGCTATTAAACTATATTATGTAAAGAAAAGAGGAAAACACGAAACATGCTACACTAACAGTTCTATAATTCACGAAAAAGAGCATTGTAGATCCATTTTTATTCAACAAATTGGAATGCATTGTGGTTAGGATTGAAGATTACTTGAATATGTTGGGGAATTTCGTCGTCGGAGTTGGCCATTGGAGCTTCGGAGGTGCTGTGCACAAGAGGGAGCCCGCCGGTGGTTGTTCTTCACGGTGATGTTCCTCCACCGGTGGTCAATGCAATGTGGGGAGTAGAGGAATGGGGATAGGCTAGGAATGGGGGCTGCGTGGAACAATTGGTGGTGGAGAGGGCGGTGGAGATGGCTACTTCTTACCGGTGGGGTGGTCGACGAAAGAAGAGGAAGAAGAAGAAGTTTATGGTGAGAGAAAATTGATGGTATAGTTTAATATTCAAGTGGGCCCCACTGAGAGAGAAATTGTGTGTGTGTACCGTTAAAGGGGGCACTGAAGTTGATGAAAAATAGAGACAAATTTGACCACTTTTGATAAAGTGGCTAATTTTTACATGTAGGTTTAGAATGTGGGTATTTTTAAGATGTGTATATTCAAAATTGGGTAGTTTTAATTTTTACCCTAATTTTTAATATCTTCCCTTCTTGCAAATAATTTTTTTCAAGTATCTCTCTCAGGGACACCATTTTTAAAGCTTATTCTTTACCAACCATTGGTAATATACAACTTATTTGAAAATTATTAACTGCAAAATTCAATCTTAATATAATTTACACTGAAAGAGCTTTTCAACAGGATGTTGTATACATTAGACCATTAGAGACAAAATTTATTCTAAAAAAGACAATCTTATTGTAAATGTTCGAGCTTTTCGGGATCGAATGCTAATTTTTAGAAGTTGTAGTATATCTTAACTTTGGAGTTTACAATGTATTTGAGGATGACGTTTATTTCTATGCGACGTTAAGTCTGACTTAAACTTTGACCTTGATAATGTTGTTGGGAATGACTTTCGTCTTGTTTTCGGATTGAATGCTAACTCTAAGAAGTTTTCACTTAATAACGTCTTGAATTTCTCCAGCATACCTTGAATAGAACTCTGTCGAAGAACGACTAGTACCTATTCGACAACTTTTGAATATGAATTTCAGTTTTCGAACAATCCTCAAACGGTTCTTGAGATTTGAGGAGAATATTTGTCTCCTTGATCTCTTCGAACTTAGTGTTTGAGTGTAATAATGTTAATTCAGAAGGATCCCATCGTATTTTTGAATTAAATGTCGATTTGCGATGATGTCCACAAAGAATGCACCGCTTCCCATGAAGAACGCCTTGAATCCCATGAAGAACACCTTGAATGCAAAGAGAAAATTCGTAGAGAATTTTCACAACTCTTAGAACTTAAAATTTCATGATTTATGGTGTGATCTTGAAGTGTACAGACAATCCTATTTATAAGCGTGAGAATAATGAGTTTGAGCTCTCTAATGGACTTTAAAAGTTGAGGTGGCGCAATTTGATGACTATTGAATATTGATGTCTACAATTGACAAGGAACAAGTGGCGGACGACTACATAAGGATTAAGGATTGAGAAAAGAGTTTTTGTCGTTCGCCTAAAATTGAAACGAACATAACTCTTGATTTCGAATTCGCACACTACAAGAAATTCGCTCATAGATAACGGCGAAATGCCGTTATCTATACGTGCAAAAATGTGTTAAATATACTGTTGTAATCTATGTGCACACGCTCATAGATAACGCTCGGCACCGTTATCTATTCTTTAAATAGATAACGGTTTAGAATGTAAACATAACGCAATATACCCGTTATCTATATACACTTTACATAACAGTACAAACCGCTATCCATTCATACTTTTATGTAATCTATTGTACACTTAGATTACATTTTTGTTCCACGTACATAACGATTTGTTAGCGTAATCTATTTAAAGGTATATATATCGGTTGTAGGCGTTATGTAATGTATTTTATACGCTTTGTATTGTTAGTTTAGAAAGCGCTTCTTAATCATATAGATAACAGTTGTTTGCCGTTATAAAATGCTTGTAAAATATATTATGTATTTTTCTTTAGATTACACTTTTTGTCACTTAGATAACGATTCTGTATCGTTATCTTAAATATTCAAATTTCTTATCATTCAATTTATATTTAAAAAATAACAATTAATAATATAACGAAAGACACAAAATAATATCATATTAAACTTGTTTAAAATATATTCTACCATGCAAATATTCAACAAAAGTATGTACAAGCCAAATATAGCAAATGCGCTTGAAACAAAAATATACTCGTTTTATAAGTCATAGTTCGTCTTTACAATGCACCTAAATATATGCCAAAATATATTCCAACACTAGCTACTATCATCCATGAAGCTCACAAAAAAAGTTCTTCACATTGCACCTGAAAAGTAATATGAATGCAATTAAATAATAATCAATAAACAACACAAAGATGAACAATGTGTATACTAAGAACAGTTGATAAGTATAAAATTAGACAGTAACAGAAGGCAGCTGCTTAGGAGCTCCCAAAACGGTGAACATTAAAAAGACAAGAATTTTCTGTCTTTCATACTTATTATTCATAATAAATTTCTATGTTATCATCTTTATTATTCATAATAAATTTCTCTGTTATCATCTTTTCAATTTTCCATAATCCATATTCACTGACATAGTAAGCCTATTAATGCGCACCTTCTCCTCTTCCATGCGACCCCCTGATAAAGCATCCGTCACATATGCTCTGTATAGATGCTTCAACCCATCCATCTTACGGTCACCATCATATTCCCCACCTGTACCAAATATATATCAGCTAAAGCAAAACATTGACTACACGAAGACTATATGGCATTGAACAAAAGGTCTTTCGTTAAAGCAAATCAAGTTATGGATAACAGAGCAAGATTAAAGCACAAAACAATGGTATTACAGAGGAAGAAATGAAAATTTTGCTTAGACAAACCTATTAAAGATACAGCACCAACCCCACGGGCAAAGCGACTGGCATCAGAGTGGTTCTTAAGTGAGACCAACTTATTATTGAAGGCAAGTATCTTATCAAGCTCCTCAATCACAGGTTTTCTGTTATATATATACATATATATGTTAGCAACACACATATTTATTAACTAGAAAATACATTGCCTATACTGATATAGCTTTGATAAGGAAAACCATTAAGTATCACAGATTTGTAGAGTTTCAATTATAGACTATTGTCCGTACACTGCTTTAGTTCTCGACCTCAATACACCAAGAGCTGCCGAAATACTTTGCTCCACAATCTTTCTCGTATGCTCCCTAAACATGTCTTAAGCAAGCTACAAAATAGATGAAAACTAATCGTGAAATAACATATACATACAAACACACCATGCTTGACTTATTGACTTACACATACCATGAAATGTTAAATATAAAATAGAGAATGTTTTGCATAGCAGCTAGTCACTCAATCTTTCACATATCACATTTATGATAAAGAATTTGCCATGTCACTAAAGATATTGATAATGACATCATAGTACCTGATCAGATAATCGATAGAGAAGTTGTGCTTCCCTGAGACTGATGAGCTGACTCGCATCAACATCTAGAGAACAATGAAAGCCATTTAAATGATATCAACTTAGTAATTATTCTTCAATTACATAACACATACAACAAAAAGAAGACCCAACTATGACCAGATAAAGCTACAATGGATCGTAATGAATAAGACAAAGTAAACTACTCCCTTTTTGCCATTTTGATCCGTTCCCCAAATGTAGTCCTCCATTTATAGTAAGGTATCCTACAGGCCCAGACTCCTTATTTAATACTCCCCACAATACAATAAAAATGGTGGAACCCTTTCTCCACTCACAATAAACTTACTCGAGTTTTTTTAAAACCCGTGCCGTCCCCTCCTAGGACTACATTTCTGGGACGGAGGGAGTATGTGGAAAAAGGAAAAAGACAATACTTGTGTATAGAATTACCCAAATGTAAATGATTCCTCCTAAAAAGTCATTGTGAAATTGGTGCAAGCTTGAACACATACAATCTTTGGGCATTGTCACGGACAGCAACCTCAACCTGAAAGGCAAAGAGGCAATTAGACTATAGGAAATAAAATAGCAAAAAAATCTGATAAATTTAAGACATTTACATAAATTTAAGGAAAATAGATGTTACCTGAGAATCGGTGACCTTAAATAAACGTTTCCAAGGTAACAAGAAACCAGATGCTTCTCCAAATACAAGATTTGACACATAAATAAGCTTCTGAAATGCCTACACTGGAAACATTAAAATGGTCAAGCTCCATAACCATGCAAGCTCAAGATATCATGACCAAAGAAAAATTTAGGAAGCTAAACAGCATCATACCCGACGTTGTTCCATATCATCATCAGGATCCCCAGTTTCAAGTCTTCTCCTGAAAATTCTCCTACCAATCTGAGAAATAGTGGATTAACACTATTGAAACAACTAATCTCCACTTATTAAATTAAGAATAGGGGACTAATTGAGCTGAGAAGGGCTGAGCCAGCCAAGTATTAGTAAGTGCAAGCTTGGCTTTAAATTAACGAGACAAGTCCAAAGACTCCAAACTTAAACTATCAAACATATTCAGCTCAAGAGCTTATCTAAGTTTATTCAAGCCTAAAGAAGTTACGCAAATATGTAGTTAAATTTAAGAACTCATCATCTAAGAGAAACTGAAATTATTCTCTAAACAGTACTCACAATATATTTAGTAACAAAGAAAGAACCAAGAACATAAACTCAATGATCATACTGTAGCGGAATATTCAAATAGGAAGAACAAAAATAACTATACAATCATAGCGAGATGGTTCCTTTAAGCTAGAAAATAAAATTAAGCAACGAAAATTTTTCATTAAGAAACTGAAAGAATCATCACAAAGGGACTTATGAGAACTCGATCGGGGTACTTGGCGATGATGTCTGGTGATTCTTGCACCCTTTCCTCTGCAGATAACAAAAATAAGGGCGGCAGGTGTAAGTAATAAGTTTCTGCAAAACAAAAGGCTTATAAGATCGATTAATTTGAAACCTGCTTTAGATTAGTTTAAGAAACAGACAAGTTTGGCGACGTATCCTACAAGACATTGGATCAAATAACATGACGAATTGAAGAAGATTAGAAGAGAAATTTGAACACAACTACATATATAAGAGAAAAAGTACTAATTAAAAGCAGGCATTAAGAACTAGCTTGTAGCAATCCAAAAGGCCTAATTAACGTAGTCAGAATCACAAAAAAGGGAACAAGGTCTCTCTTAACCCTAACTGTAATTGAAAATGAACAACTCAAAATGAGAAAACCAACCAAGATTTGATAATGAGAAAAGGATAACTGTATGTAGAGGAAGAAGTTGAATGAAACCACCTCGTACGCGATCAGCCGCCTCACTGTCCCTGGCCCTGCCGTACACTCCTCTCTGGACAGCGTCGTCACGTTCTCTGGCACCGTAAACGTTTGGCGAGCTCCAAGGCAAGCTTGCCTTTGCCGGTGACGGTAGGGCGATTGATTGTGGTTGGCGATTTTGTGTTTCACTGTAATTTTCCGATGATTTACTGCTGTTAACGAATTAGGTTTCACGTTTAGCGAATTTGTGAAATGGGCTAAGTGTTTGGGGAAGAGTTGGGTTTTGGTAAAACATATCACTACTTAGATTACGATTTATTAAAATCCGTTATCATTAACATAAGTTACACTAATATAGATAACACTAACTGTTATCTATTTGAAAAACACGCTCATAGATAACGGTATATTAAAAATACCGTTATCGATGTTATCTATTTATAAATTTCTTGTAGTGGCAATTTATATTAAAATCTCTTTCTAACCCAAATTCGGTCGTTATCTAGTTCATTAAGCTATTTTTTTAATAATTAATTTTTGTTATTTTATTTTATTTTTATTTTTAATTCCTAGTTAATACTCCATTCTATTCAAATTATTAATGGTTTTAAGGTTGGACACAAATATTAATAAACAATAATTTTTCCCAAAATTAACTCTTATTCGTAGTAATAAATCCTTAATCATGCAATGAATATGATTTGAGTAATAAATGAAGAAGTTGAATGGATATGGACAATTATGGATTAAAATTCTAAAACCACTATTAAAAAGAAGATAGTTGAAAAGTTTAAAATCACTTTTAAATTGAATAGGAGGAAGTATATGATTAGATATTAGATATTTTATTTTCTATTAAATTATGGAGTAATTTATTTAGCTCTATAAATACTAAGTTTGATGTATCTATTGAATTTCTCAATAAAATACATTTTTTCTTTATGAGCTTTTGGAAGAGCATTTATTTTTGAAATTAATTATTCAGGTCAACAATTCTATATTTTGGAAAGTTTTGATATTTATCACTATGATAAATATATTTTATTTAATCAAATATAATAATTTTATTCTCAATATCAATATCACAATCAATTACTCTTCTGTTTATAATAATTTATGTTTCTAGCGGACACACATGTTTTAATAATAATAATGTATTTTAGTTTTATTGGGAAGTCTAGGTACTCACTTAATATATTATCTTAAATTAAATTGTAAAGTTCATATAATATATTATTTTAAATTAAATTACGTGCAATAAGTACTATAAATATTTTCATAATTTTTCAAAATAATAAAAATTAAATGATTTTGAAGGAATGAGAATTGAATAAAATATTTATTAAATTTCATTTTCCGCCATATCTTACCGACAGACACGATATTGTAGAGTTGAGCGTGGAAACCATTTCATACCGACATACAATTAAGAAGTGGTTTTGAATACTGTGGATTAATGATACTTATATATTTAGGCGGGTTTATGAAGTCGGTTAAATGAAATAGAAAGTAGGAAAGGAGTTTAAAAAGGAGAGGGCAACGCGTCATCGCACAAGGACCAAGGAATGAATGCGTGTCGACCGTACAACCCCCCTCTCCCACTTCACCCTCTTCACCACTAATATTCCTTTTTTTACATTATTACATCATTAAACATATCAACTTATCCCACCTTTTCTTCGTATAAAATCAAACATATCAACTAATCTCACTGGCTATGACGGGTAAAGAAATCATTCAAAAAGTCAAGGTATGTATGTATGTATGCATGTATGCACTTGCTTATTTTCTTGATTTCATACTGGTTTGTGGTGTGTATTGTATTTCAAGTTTTGTGCTTCTGATGTATTCTTGTTGTGAGAAATGAGAATATTAGGACTAATTTTTTCTGGGGAATGGAGATGAATGTCTACTTATATATATATATATATATATATATCTTTGTACTTTTTTATCTTGATTTGTTTTGTGAAGCATTTCTGCCTGTTTGTATGTCATTTCAGCGGTTTCTCATCGGCTATATATATGAATGGTGGGTACATGTGATGTAATAATTGTTTCATCATAAATACATTTCAAATTGTGTCGTTATTAATTTCATTTTGTAAAAATAAGATTTATTGTGTTCTCAACTTTTAGAAAATAAATTTTAATCTTAGTTCGTTATTATAATAATCGCGGCAAAGTTGGACATTTAGTAATTTGGGATCTTAAAACTGAACTATTTTATGCAGTTGAATTGTTAATCTTAATTTGTTAATCCTTTAATTATCAGATTCAGTTTTCTGGAAATCAAATTCGAAACTTCTTTCAAAGTAATATGCGATACATGTTGTAGGATGGATTCTACCATTATGGTGGGATTATTGCTTGACCTCAATTCTTTTTGCCCTTATAAATGTATATATTATCTCCGTCCGGTTAAAAGCTTTAATGAATTGTTTTTATTTTGCATATAAACTAATGGTAGTAAAATTAAGCCAATACTAATGACATGGTCCAAAAAGAAAAACAAGTCCCTTTTTAGGACCGGATGAGTATTTTTTATAAATATATAAAAGAAATATCTAGATCTTCCCTCTACAAGAGAGAGAAAGATTATAAATACTAGAATTAAATATTTGCCCCACTTACTGGTGAGTTTGGTAAGGTAAATGAAGTAGAATAAGATAAATAGTTTGATAGTATTTTACATTCATCTCTTCGGTCTGAGATAACATGTATAACCCATTACTAATTTACTATTCTAGACACATTAATAATCCTACCAAACTTAAACGGTAATCGAGATAAAAAAATTTACTGTTGAAGTCTTACTATTTTTTTTTATCCTTTCTCATTTCATCTACCGTACCAAACTCACAATTAGGAGGCTGGTTTTGCTACTCTCATATGAGGAATTTGGACTTATCTTGGTCTCAATTTTATGCACTTGACAGCATCAAACACTACATGTTTTCTCCGTAAGAAGCATATTGGTTTCTTTTAGGAGTCATTTGGTTTTGTGGATATGATTAATAGGATAATCATCTTGAATCACTCTTTTTCTAACCATAATTTCTCATTTTCTCACCTTTCCTTGAGGAGTTATACCCCTCTTAATCACTCAAATAAGTGATTATATAATTTTAGGGTGATTATATAATCACTTCATTTGAGTGATTAAGGAGATGATAAGAAGGGTATAACTTCCCAAGGAGAGGTAAGAAATAATTGATTTATGCATAAGAAATAAGGTATTTTAATCCTTCAAACCATACAACTACTTGAGAGTCTTGATTTTTAATTGTGATTTGCAAATGTTAAGGTTATCTCGTAACTAAGATGCGATACTCATATCATGATATTTACTCTATAATTAAGATGAATATCATATTTTATGTACCAAACATAGCCTATATGCATGATGTTAGTTGTGAAGATTTTAGCTTAGCCTACATATGCATGACGGTAGTTGTGAAGATTTAAGCTTGATGCACACTACAAGAAAATCACTTGACAACATGAAATAGATAAACAACTGAGTAAAATAGTTGTGTATACTCAATACACCAACAAGTTCTAGCTATTAGGTTTTCAGCTTGCAACTGGGCGAAAACCCGTTAACTACTTAGTGTTGTTAGCCACACTTTAGTTTCATATACACAACATGTTGCAATCCTCTTAGTTCAAGTAGAGAGCTAGAATTTGAATATGTAATGGGCAAGAGACTCTTGAGCGAATGTATTGCACCGTGCACTTATAGTTGAATTCAAGATTATTTTTTTGCTTTTCTAATTAATGGTGATTGACAATTAATAAACTTGAGTTTTTCACTAGTTGCCACTAATTAGTGTAGAGCTTCTTGTAGGTCGGGACTCACACTAGTCTTTCCCTAATGTAACAGAGAAAGAGTAATACATTCATATCCTTCACATCTTACTAGATTTCTTCATGTTCTTGGTATTTCTGCTATGCAGGAAAAGGTAGGTATAACTCCATCAGCATCATCTGATACGGGGAAAGGGAAAAGTAAGATGGCAAAGAAAATTACACATGGATATCATTTGGTCGAGGGAAAATCAGGCCATGCGATGGAAGATTATGTCTTCGCCGAGTTTAGACAAGTGGACGACAAGGAGCTTGGCTTGTTTGCTATATTCGACGGTCATTTGAGTCGGGAGATCCCTAATTATCTGAAATCTCATCTTTTCAACAACATCCTCAAAGAAGTAAGGACCAATATACTCGTTTTTGTCTCTCAATTGCAATAGAAAAATAACCTAATCTAGGAAAGTAACATTATTTCCAAATGGTTTCTTGCTTTATGTCTTCCAAATGAGAGGTCTTTGGTTTTATTCTTACCTTGGCATGCACTTCGCTTCGGTGAATGTTAGTTTTGTCAATGTTATAGAGAATTTCAGATAATAGTTGAAATTATGGTATGAGATCGTATCTTGTGTAATATGCAATATGAGGTTAATGCATGAAATCCTTTGGTTCAAGTCTTAAGTGGTGCGTTCTTTACCGTTTAATATAATTGCTATTTAGAAAGAAAAAAAAACATATATTGTGTAGTATCAAAAGGATAACGTGCTTGATTTCTAACTTTGTGATTTGTTGCTTAATGGAACTAGCCCGACTTTTGGACATCGACGGATGCAGCTATCAGGAGAGCGTACCGCATAACCGATAGCACGATATTGGACAAAGCCAAGGATCTCGGAAAAGGTGGTTCCACAGCAGTTACAGCGATAATGATCAATTGTCAGAAGCTCGTGGTTGCTAATGTGGGAGACTCTCGTGCGGTCATTTGCAAGAACGGTGTGGCGAAGCAGTTGTCGATTGATCATGAGCCTGAAAGGGAAAGGGACACTATCGAGAACAAGGGTGGCTTTGTATCAAAGTTTCCAGGTACATGCATATGTTACAACAAATTACTTGCATCTTTACATGGCTGTGATTATGCATATTTGCTTTTCTTTTCTAATTGTCATTGGGAGAGAATGGGCGTGGATTGTGGGCTAATTTGTGGAATTTAATGTTGGGTTGATTTTCATATTAGTCATTGCTCAAGGCCCAAAAATTAATTTTTTATATTAAGATTTTGAGGTTGAGGATTGATGATAGTGGACGACTTTTTGGCTGTGGCTAGTTAATTTGCATTATTTTGATATTAATGTGTTTTATTATTTTTAGAATTTCGTTATTAATAATATAAAATATTTATAAATAAAAACATATTTTGGACGTATTCTTGATTTGTGGAAATGAGCATATTTTTGTATCGTATCTTATTCACATTTATGTAATGAGCATATTTTGTATCATATTTTTGTATAGTATCTTATTCGCATATTTTGGACGTAGTCATATTTTTTTTTTTTTATCATAATTGGTGTTAGAGCTTCTAATGGGAGTGACGGTATTCAAGCTTTGTAGATGTTATTTCTCTTTTTTACTTAAAAGTTAAATGTAACAATATAACATGCATTAGAAAGTGTGACTTTTGGCTTTAGGATTAACCTGCTCTATATACACCACTACTATAAAATGTTCTAGTAATGGCATGATTTTTCGAAGAATACAAATATGTACAAATGTCATTAAATGAAATTCCAATATCTTGTGATGAGTAGATTATTTATGCATGTCCATCAAAAAATTGGGTAGTGTAACATATAATGTATTACGTTTCAAATGTTACAAAAAATTACTTGCATCTTTTTGAATGCTCACGATATCTGTTTTCTCAGGTGATGTGTCGCGTGTTGATGGACAACTAGCTGTAGCGAGGGCATTTGGCGATAAAACACTCAAGGATCATCTTAGTTCGGAACCGGATGTGATAGTAGAGATGATAGATGATGAAACTGAGTTCATGATCTTGGCCAGTGATGGTGTTTGGAAGGTCAGTTGTTATTCCACATAATTTCCCATGTTATATACTACTAAAATTTCCTTGATAATATGTTTACTAAAATTAAAGATTAGAGAAATGCAAGGGTATGTATATATGTTGCCTATGAGTAGATCATGTTCTATTAAAACTTGATTTGCAAATTAAGATCCATTGAAGATGATCTGATATGAACATTTTGGACATGATATATATGCAAGGTTATGTCGAATCAAGATGCGGTGAACTGCATTAGGGATATCAAGGATTCAAAATCTGCAGCTAAACGACTTAACGAAGAAGCACTTGCTAGGAAAAGCACGGACGACATATCGAGTATTGTTGTGAGATTCGGATAGGTTCGTTTCTTATGTAACTTCAGGTAGTTGTCTGAATTTGTAGTTCCAAACCTTGTTATAAAAGTCTTATAAATACTTGTGTTTTTATGTTGTTATCAAATGATTCTCCCACTTTCTCACTCTCAGCCTTGTTGACGACTATATATGTACCTTGGTCTTTTAACTTGGAGAGGTAAATGTTTTACCACATTGACCCAGAACTCGAACCCGAGACATTTATGTAGGTCTATGTAGTAACATGTATTACACTATCGTGTGAACTGTGCAGTGTCGCAGTGTTGGTGGTTGGTTAATGTTCGAACCAATATCTCGATTACACTAACACTTCCTCTTATTTTTTTTAAATGATGTTTTTAGGTTATGCACAACTATTAAGAAAATCTTTCAATACTTATATTAATCTTATTTAATGGTATTTATTTTCAATAACTTTAATTATTTTAGTGTAAAAACAATAAAACAAAGCTTTGTATAAAGTAATTCAAGTGTGAAAATAATTAAAGATACATTAAATGTTAAGTGTAAAAACAATTTAAATAAGAGTATGATGGGCAAAAGTATCTAAAATATTATTTATTTTTTAAAAAGTTTAAAGGCCAAAACATCATTTATAAAAAATAAGAGGGAGGTTTATAAGAGGGAGGGGGTATTTATTACAATTAAAAAAAAATAAATATGATTAATGATGTGTTTTAAGATTAAATTCGTTCACCTTCTAAGCCATAATTTATTACCTTACAATATCTTGTTCGTCGTGTTATAATTAATCATTTTATTCAAAATTTAATATATGAGGAAGAGTAAATTTTACACACTTACAAATAATCAAAGCAATAAATTATAAATTTATATAAAAGTAATCAAATACCTTTGTGTATATTCACGAGAGGTCCACCTAATGGTGACGCTATTTATTTCATCAAGTTTGTGGAAAATAAGGAAGAGGTGACGCAAGTAATTAAGTTTCAATTTCTAGTGTGTATTAATGGAGTATCAATTTTCTTTTTACTTTTTGTTTCTCTCTGTTGGGATATTTTAATGTTTTGATTAGGTTCCAAAACTTGATTGTGTAGTGCAGGCCACTAAAGGCCTCCCCACTGAGTGAAGAAAGGCCACTGAAGAAAGCCATATTTGGCATGGCCACTGAGTGACATATTTTGTGTAGCTACTGAAGCACTTGGCCATGCAACCTACTGAAGCACTTGGCCATGCAACCCACTGAAGCTTCTATATTTGAAGCTCACTGAAAGCTCCTACTGAAGCATGCTCCCACTGAAGCAAGCTTCCCACTGAAGCCTCAATATCTGAAGTACTCACTGAAGTTCCTATCTGAAGCATCCACTGAGTGTCTCACCAGAAACGACAAAACACTCCAACGGGAAGAATTCAAATTAAAGTTTCTCTCTCAACGGTCATATTTTATGAGAGAACTATAAATACTTCTCACACTTCAAAGGCTTCAACAACAACCGGTTACCCCTGCTTTCAACTCCCTATCGCTATCATTATTTCTCAAGCCTTCAAGCTTTCAGGCTAGAACACTTCAAGCTTTCAGTATTCATATACTAAGTGTTCTCCTTAGCGATACAAATCTGTAACCGAAGAATAGTCTTAGCTTAGATTAGTTTCGAAGCTAGAAGTGATCAAATATATTGTATATCTAACCCACTGTGGTTGATCACTATAAGATTATTATTTCTCCATTAATTTGGAAACCCTCGACTAACATCGAGTACTCGTGGACGTAGGAGTTTTTATCTCCGAACCACGCAAACCAAACTCCGTGTTATTTCATTTGCTTTCAGTATTTATTCTTCATTATCTATCTTTAACTGAAAGTTTGATTTTGATTGAGTTTTATAAAAACGAGTTTACCACCAAAATTCCGCACTTCAAATCTTTATTCACTCGTTTAGGGACCAACACTCTCTATCTTTCTTAGGATCAAACCTCATTAAATTGATATTCCATTTTCATAAAAATAACTGATTTTCCTCTCATTTAGCAAGTGTCAACAATTTTTTTATGTCAATGCTTAAACCTTATTAACTTTATATAATGCTTACTTCATATTATATATTAAAAGGAAATTTATAATCAATAATAGAGTTTCCGTTGAAAAGGAAATTTATAATCTTAATTAATAACTTTTAATTATTTACGATTTTAACTTTTCACGTCTTGCTCCAATTAAAAATGATTATTTTTTTAAAAATAGAAAATTTTATCTTTAAAATATTAAATTTTACTTTTTTAAAATATAATTTTTTACTTTCTTAATTTTTATATCAAATTTGTTGTGACCACTTTTAAAAGGAGGAAGAAGTATTATATTTTAAAAGGTTCATTCCCTTGAACTTAAACCGTATTATTGGCTTTGAGTTATGCTCATATGATATTTGGTGATGGCTTGACTCTCAATTCATGTTGTCAATTTGATTTTGTTCTCGGTAATTTTTTTGTGCGATGATATTAATCTTGAATTTAGGTCAACGGTCAACGGCTAACGATGGAATTGCAGTTCGTCGTTAGCTAACGACGGATAATTCCGTCGTTAGGCGCCGTCGACGGTCGCCGGAGGCAAGCTAACGACGGATTCCTGTCCATCGTTAGCTAACGACGAAATTATCCTCCGTCAGTTCGTCGTTAGCTAACGATGGACTTTTTCTTTCTGTCGTCCGTGAGCCTAACGACGATCGAAATACAGACGGAAATTTTCGTCGCCAGTCCGTCGTTAAGCCCGATGACGACGGATTCCTCGACTGGACGATGGAATATTCCGTCGCCAGTAGGTGTTTTTTTTTTGTTGTGCTTGAAGTGAACTGTATATTGTTTTTGCCAATTAATCAATAAATTGCAATTTTAGCTTAATTTATTTATATATATACTTATTGTAGGAAATTCGATCCTTCTTATTATATCTCATTGTGGCATGCATGCATGCTTACATGATAAGACACTAGTAGACTTAGTTAAATAATTTGGTATATGTTCATTCCATATATCTAGTATTTTCAAGTAATAGACCTTGGAGTGAGCAGAGAGTTGAATGATACATGCATCAAGTTATGTTAGCATTTTCATTTTATGCATTTACTCAAAAAATCTTATTACTACCTGAAGACTTAGTTTATGTTGAGTTCATTTACACTTTAGATAATTTTGTATTGTTAAGAATTTTGTTCAGCTACACTTACACTAGTGAGCTCTTTTTAGATCTTCCAACTAATAAAATTTTATTCTGCCAAAGTATTTGTGTTCAAAATGTATTCTTTTGAGCCTTGAAAATAAATAAATAGATAACAGATAATTAAGTAGAGAAGCATAGTAATGTCAGAATAAAGAAAATTGATTTTGTCTCATATTAGATTAATTAATTCAAAAGGAAGATTTAAAATTTCTAAAAAGTAACATTAGTTGATTCCTCGTCTGCCAGCATTGCATCCTCATTTGTCCCAACATCAAAACAAAATTATATATATTCCTAATAAATTATTGGATTTGTTGAATAATGGTCTTACTAAGCATTTCATTTCACCTTCCTTTCCTTACTTACCAACTTTACAACAATCCTGCTCTCTCTCTTTCTCTCTGCGAAATAATGGAAGGAGCTACGGCTGCCATTGAAGTTCTGGTACAAAATCTCATTTAAGTTATCAAGGAAGAGCAATCTCTAGTTGGAGGTTTCGATGATGATGTCCAACAACTGCACACCACTTTGGGTATCATTCAAGGTTATTTGAATGATGCTGAGAAGAAGTCCATCACCCAAGATGCCGTAAGATCTGGTTGGGAAAGCTTGAATCTTTGGCTTTTGATGCTGATAATGTTTTGGATGAACTCAAATATCTTCATCTCCACAAGAAGGTCAACAAGATGAAACCCAAGAAGGATAAGGTAAGATCATTTTTCTCCTCGTCTTCCAATCATATTCCACGTCGCCGAAATATGGCTCTTGCAATTAAAAGGATCAATGCTGATTTCAACAGAGCTCGGCCTTCAAAGGATAGTTGTGAATTCACCTCTCGTTGCTTCTCATGCTTCTTTTGAAACTGATTCATTTACTCATGATCCTATTTTTATTGGAAGAGATGATGTGGTGTCTGAATTTGTTCATATGGTGGCCAACACTCGGCTACAAGAATCAATCTTGTCCATTCAATCATGAAAGTATTAAGGCTCAATTTGGATCTTCACTTATTTGGGTTCACGTTTCTCAAAGTTTTGATCCCATCGTTCTTTTCAAGAAAATCCTCAAAGAGTTGACTTCACAATTTGATCAATCCGAGAGCAAGCAAGAAATTCTGAAAAAGCTTCAACAGGCTTTGAAAGACAAAACATATCTTCTTGTTCTTGATGATGTTTGGAATGAAGATTTTTCGAAATGGGAAGGCTTTATAAATTCCATGTCGGGAGTTACTTCTACAAAGGGGAATGCCATTATCATGACTACGAGAAGTAAAAAGGTTGCTTCAATTGTGAGACCTCTTTATGAGAAATGCTTACAAGGCTTGTCTGATGAAGAGTGTTGGTCCATCATCAAAGCAAAAACCTTAGAAAATAGAGAAGAATTTGAGCGATTTGGAAGAGAAATTGCAAGGAGATGTAAGGGTTTGCCATTAGCTGCCAATGTAGTTGGGGGTGTGCTTCGTGGTAAATCCGAACAAGAGTGGAGCTCCATCAATGAAAATTGGGTTGCAGACGGTGAAGGAGGTGAAAATATCTCAAAGATATTGAAACTGAGCTTTGATCATTTGGCTTCACCATCACTAAAGAAGTGCTTCGCATATTGTTCGATTTTCCCGAAAGGTAAGAAAATTGGGAAGCAAAAACTGATTGAGATGTGGATGGCAGAAGGATTTCTTGAAGATGTTGGAAGAAATGATATGGAGTCTTTGGGTAACAAGTTTTTCAATATTCTTCTGCATAACTCTTTAATCCAAGCTCTGTGGAGAGATGAACATGGAAATACTGAGTGTTGCATTATGCACGATCTTGTGCATGATATGGCATCTTCTGTTTTAGGTTCTTCCTCCATCACCCATTTACTTATTTACTTAATATTAAAAGGGATGGAAGAGTGGGATTGGTTGCCACAATCAATTCAACATCTAACTAACCTCAATTTAATTTCGTTAGAGAATTTAGGAGTGGAAGAACTGCCAGTATGGTTTGGAAACATCCCATGATTCCATCTCTAAAGCACCTCTATCTGTTTAGTTGCAAAAGGCTGAGGACTCTGCCCTCACTGCACTTCATCAATAATTTACGACACTTATCTATCAATGATTGTGCGGAACTATGCATTCCTTCTAATTGGCCGCTGGACTCAATCATCCAAGATGTAAGTGTCAACTTTTTCTTCTTTGTTCATATGTTCATATTGTTATCGAAAATATTAATGAAATTGTTATTATCTTGAACTGATTGTGTAGTAATACTTTTCCATACCTAATATAGGTGCACTTTAATCTGAGGAACTTTAGGGAGATTCATATGAAATATAATTCTCGATCCTTTTCATTTTTCTCAGCGCTTGAGAAGAGTTGTACTGAAGCTTCAACAAAGGTGAAGGACAAGAGATGGTTAGCATTGAAGAAATGGAGCACTCAGCACTGTCTATTATGCAGAGTGAGTTCATTTTTTATTTATGAGGATTTTGTTTCACCTCATTTATGAATTACTGGTGTAGCTTTTAGCTTATCAATTATGACAACATTGAGATGAATTATAGAGATGTTAACATTGTTAACATGATGCAAACCAAACTTCTTATTCTTATATAAATGTATGGATTCTGATTTCGCTGAAATATGACTCTTGCTATTAGGAAGATTCGTACTGATCTCAAGTCTATGAACAAAAATAAAAGCAACAGAGCTCGGCCTTCAAAGAATAGTTGTGAGTTCACATCTTTATATCAATACGAATAGTATAGTCTCAAATTTCAACATATTCATACTATATAGTTTATAAGCAATTTTAGAAAAATACGCATCGTTAAATTTAAACATAATAATAAGTGTTGTATATTAAACAATTTGAATTTACATATACACAATAAAAGTGCATGTGTAACATTATAAAATTTTAATTCGACATTTGTTTTAATTCTAATACCTTCAAATATTATTGGCGTCATTAATTTGATAATATTTTTTTTTCATATTATTTAAAATAATGGATAAAATAATTAAATCAAACATTGATTTCTAAATAATATTAATTCTAATACCTTAAAGAATATTATGGTCATCATTAATCCCACATATTACTTATAAATCAATATTTGCTTTAATTGTTATCCATTATTTCAAATAACATGAAATAAATATTATTATCAAATTAATGACGTCAATAATATTTATAAGGTATTTGAATTAAAATAAATATCGAATTCAAATTTTATAATGTTACATATACACTTTTACTGTGCATATGTAAATTCAAATTGTTTTACATATAAGAGTTTTTATTATGTTTAAATTTAACAATGTGTATTCTTCTAAAATTGCATATAGACTATATAGTGAACATATTGAAGTTTGAAATTATAATATCCATATTGATATAAATTACTATATATATGTGTGCTAGTTTCATACTAATACATGTATTACATATTATAAAGAATTAAAGATCGGACATTGCTAAGTACATTACGGTATTTTAATATCATTTTTTATATTTTAATGTAAATTTAAATTATTTTTTTGACGCGAACCCTATGTATAATATTATTATGTGAAGATTCAATAAGACATGTTATTAGTTTAATGGCAATGAATGATTATTTAGATTTCTTTTACTTAAAAGTCAACGGATCCAAACTTGAAAGTGTATCAAATGAGTCGAGCTCAAGCTCGATAGCAATATCAAATCGAGTAATAGACGAGTCAAGCTCGAACTTGATAATTAGTTAACGAGCCGAGCTCGATCAGCAGGTGAGAAACTCGAGTCAAGCTCAATCACTTTAATATATAAAACAAGCCGAGCCGCCTAGTATTCGACTTGACTCGGCTCATTTACGGCCCTAGACGCAAGTCTCTGGATTTTTTTGTTCACTGCTATATATTACCTCATTAGTTACAATGTTTCCTTAGAGCTTGCTGATTTCTTCAAATTCTGATTTGTTCACTGTGGCATATATAGTTGTTACCTGATCTTGTCCCATCTTATGTGCTCCTCTTGATTGTGTATCACTTTTACCTTTATATTAGGCTTGAGCAGCATAGCATGTCCTGTATCTGTTTAGGTAAATGTTTGAAAGACAGACTTGTTGGGGGGTTTGTTTTTGTTTTGCAAGTTGTTATTTTATCTGACAATTCATGTATGTATACCGATGGCAACCACCACACTCCATATCTTCCTTGCAAAAGGCCTCTTTTAGACAAGTCTCTTTGAAAATGTACTTTTATCAGAAATTTAGACTATGTTTGGTACCTAAAATACGATATTTTTCTCATTTCATGATAATTACTTTATAATTATCCTAACTACAGGATAATTATCATGAGATAAATATCATAGTACCGGGGACCTCCTAATTTGTTTTATAGCCTTATGGTCGTATATATAAAGGTTTTTGGAATGGTAAATACTGACGTGACGTATAAAAAAGGATTTATGGTCCTTCAAATCCCAAATTTTTGTTTAGAAAGAAAATATGTAACCCCTAAATATCTAAACATTCGTTTCATATATATAATTTTTTTTATTAGGACTTATATTGGTAAATGACACGTTGTTGAGTGAGTTAAAAATGAGAAAAAATAGTTGCATTGCTTATTTTCAACAACAAATTTTCAGAATACTAAGCTAGTCTAATTTTGGACGAAAATCAATCTCGATGTTAAAATAAGAATCAAATGAAAATTTGAATATTTAACATACATAACATTTTCTTGAAGGTTAAAAAAATGCATGTACCAAAATAAAAAATTGGATACTACAAAAAGGAATATGAAACTATAAATTAGAAATAGAAAAAAAAGAAAAGGAATTTAAAAAATAAACTTTTCCACGTGTCAGCATATTTATGGTAATTTGTATTGAGTATTTCATTTCACCTTCGTAATCGTATCTTATCTTAATTCCTATGCACCCACTTCCACTCTAATCATCACTTCATCCCTGCATATTAATGGAAGGAGCTCCTGCAGCCATTGATCTTCTGGTTCGAAACGCCATCAATGTTTTGAAGGACGAGCGGTCTCTAGTTCGAGGTCTCGATCGAGATGTTCTTCGACTGCAAAACACTTTGGAAATGATTCAAAGTTACTTGAATGATGCTGATAAGAAATCTATAACCCAAGATGCTGTCAAGATCTGGTTAGGAAAGCTTGAAGCTTTGGCTTTCGATGCTGATAATGTTTTGGACGAAATCAGCTATCTTCATCTCCACAAGAAAGTCAATGGAATGAAGTCCAAGAAGGATAAGGTACTTTCAACCTTCTCTTCCTCCAATCATATTCCCAGTCGCCGAAATATGGCTCTTGCTATTCAAAAAATAAATATTGATTTCGAGTCTATGAAGAAAGAAGCAAGTGATCTTGGCCTTCAAAGCATAGTTGTGAGTGCACCTCTTGTTGCTTCTCATGTTTCCTTTGAAACTGATTCATTCACTCTTGATCCTATTTTTATTGGAAGAGATGATGTTTTGTCTGAATTAGTTGATAAGATGGCTGAGACTCGGCTACAAGAATCAATCTTGTCCATTCTTGCCATTGTCGGCATGGGTGGAATGGGGAAGACCACGTTGACTCGGAAAGTCTTCAATCATGAAAGCATTAAGGCTCAATTTGGATCACTTATTTGGGTTCACGTTTCTCAAACTTTTGATCCCATCATTCTTCTCAAAAAAATCCTCAAAGAGTTGACTTCACAATATGATCAAGTTGAGAGCAAGCAAGATATTTTGAAAAAGCTTCAACAAGCTTTGACAGATAAAACATATCTTCTTGTTCTTGATGACTCTTGGAATGAAGATTTTTCGAAATGGGAAGGCTTTATAAATTCTATGTCGGGAGTTACTTCCACAAAGGGAAATGCCATTATTATGACTACGAGAAATGAAAAGGTTGCTTCAATTGTGAGACCTCTTCATAAGAAATGCTTACAAGGCTTGTCTAATGAAGAGTGTTGGTCAATCATCAAAGATAAAACTTTTGAAAATGGAGAGGGATTTGAGAGCATTGGAAGAGAAATCGCAAGGAGATGTAAGGGTTTACCGTTAGCTGCCAATGTAGTTGGGGGTGTGCTTCGTGGTAGATCCGAACAAGAGTGGAGCTCCATCAATGAAAATTGGGTTGCAGATGGTGAAGGAGGTGAAAATATATCGAAGATATTGAAATTGAGCTTTGATCACTTGCCTTCACCATCTCTGAAGAAGTGTTTCGCATATTGTTCAATTTTCCCGAAAGGTGTGAAAATCATGAAGCAAGAACTGATTGAGTTGTGGATGGCAGAAGGATTTCTTGAAGATGACGGAAGAAATGATTTGGAGTATGTGGGCAATAAGTTTTTTATTGTTCTTATGAATAACTCTTTACTCCAAGCTTCCATCTGGAAAGATGAACATGGAAATGTTGAGGGTTGTGTAATGCACGATCTTGTGCATGATCTTGCATCTTCTGTTATAGGTTATTCCATCACCCCACTTCGATACATGATCTACAATGGCAGGCAAGGAGCAGATCCTATCCCAAAAGATGTGGCAAAGCATTTTCGTACATTATCTTGGGATGGTGATATTTCTCATCCCAATTACTCGGATTTTGAAAGCCTACATGTTTTAATTATTCAAGATTATGGTGCTATAGAGGTTCCTAATTCAGTTAGGAAGTTGATACATTTGAGATATCTTGATATTTCAAATACAAGCATTAAAAAGTTGCCAGAGTGGATTGGTGAACTCCATCACTTGCAAACACTAAGAGCATTTAGATTGAAGAAAGTGCCAAGTACATTGAAATACATGATCAACTTAAGGCATCTTTACATTGATGATGATGCAAAGTTGCCTGCAGAGATTGGTAGATTAACTTCTCTCCAAACTCTACGTTTCTTTGGAGTGGGAAACAAGAAAGGTTATCAAATTGAAGAGCTGGGAAGTTTGAAGAATCTCAAAGGATTCTTAAGGATTTGTAATCTGGAGATGGTGCGTGACAAAGAAGAGGCTCTGAAAGCAAATATATTCCAGAAGGCAGGGTTATTAGGGTTGAGGTTAAAATGGTATAATGCAGATAGAGAATTATGTGAAGGAAATGATGAGAGTGTGTTGGAGGGCCTTCAACCTCACCCTAACCTAAATGTCTTACAGATTTACGGTTTCAAAGGAAAAGGATTTCCCTTATGGACACAGATGATGGCAGTAGGAAATGGGAGGGTAGCACTTAACAAGTTGACATCAATAACACTCTCAGAATGCGAAGAATGTGAAAAAATCCCGAGGCTGGACCATTTGTCAAACCTCAAGTCTCTAGAATTGATAGGTTTAAAGAAGGTGAGATTCATAAATTCTACATTCAATAATTTGGCGAGGCTTCATTTACGAGGATTACAGGGATTGGAAAGTTTCCCAGATAGGTTATTCTATGACAATCAGAAATTATCAAGGTTGAGTATTATTGATTGTCCCAAGTTGAGAGAATTACCAGATGGCTTACTCACCCTCAATTCTCTCAAGAAGTTGTTTATTTTGAGATGTCCGAATCTAGAGTGGATGATGGGGAATAATGGAGTACAATCACAAGGTCAAATGGTAGAGTTGTCGCTTGAGACTCTGATTTTGAGGGGATTAAGCAGCTTAAACGACCTTCCTATGATGATTGATTGCTTGGCAAAATCATCTCGTCTCAGGGAATTGGCAATTACAGGTGTTCCTCTAATAATGGATACTTGGAATGTGGAAAGTTGGTGTTTGGGCAGCTTGCAATATTTTAGGATAGATGTTAGTGAGGAGAGTAGTAATGCTGGCATTAAAGAGAATGTGGATGGCATATTGGAAGCATGCTCCAAATCACTTACTCATTTACATTTCAAAGGGATGGAAGATTGGGAGTGGTTGCCAGAATCAGTTCAGCATCTCACTAAGCTTTATGAATTATGGTTAGAGAATTTGGGAGTAGAAGAAATGCCAGTATGGTTTAGGAACCTCACATCTCTAATGAACTTCTCTCTATGTAGTTGCAAAAGGTTGAGGACACTACCCTCAATGCACTTCATCAATAAGTTACCAAACTTACATATCAAAGATTGTCCAGAATTACACATTCCTTCTAACTGGCCATTGGATTCAATCATCAATGATATATGTAAGTATGTTGAACTGATTGTGCAATATAATTTGTCATCTTAATACATTCTAATCCAATATATATATGCATACATATATTATTGGAAGTGTCATTTCATATCAAGTAGTATGACTCACCTTTGCGTTTTTCAGGACGTGAGAAGAGTTGTAATGAAGCTTCAACAAGGGTGAGAGATGAGAGGTATTTAGTATTGAAGCAGCAGAGAATCCATTATGCAAAGATGCAACTTAGAATGAGTTCATTTTCTATTTATTGGGATTTTGCTTAATTCATCTCTGCACGTGCCATTCTTGTTTCTTTAGCTTACAAATTGTTGAACATCATAATAGAACAATTGAAGAGATAAATTGCATTGAATTAAATTGATAGAAAACTTCATGAATTTGGTAAACTCTGTATGATTACATTGTGAATAATTGTGTAGAATTTACCATAGAGAAACACACATATATAGACTGGAACAAATTAAAACTTACCTTTACGTGTTAAATAGGATATGCTAAAATACGTTTATTAAGATATGATTGATGGTTTCGATTTAATCTTAAATTACTTGCAAGATTTAAAGGCCAAAATAGTAAATTTGAATTATTTCATACGTTTTTTAAAATCTTGAAAATTATGTTCACTAATTATGTAAATGTTATGTAAATGCACTGTGCACATAAACATCTGATTCACTAATTATTATTTTTTTACTTTTTATTATTTGGTATTGATTAAATATTAATTATATCGTAATCAATAAAAAATTAGTTGTATAATAAGAATTAAGAATTTTTTTTTATCAAATATATATTATTTATATACATGGATGTCATATCATTTACGAACATGTTAACAATATTTGTCGCGGTTGGATGATTATTTTTGTTTAGTTAAAATATTCGTATAATTTCTTAGTCACATGTATGAGTAAAAATAATAAATTTGACGACAATTCACATCGGCAAAATATATTGCGTGAGAGTAAGAATTGCAATCAGGTGACGAGTAGTCATCCATATTCATACTCATGAAGAAATGTCATACCCGCCACCCGTCATGGATATTAAAACTCACTAAAACCCGTTATGCACGGATAACCACCACCGACCTGATTTGGTCATGTTGAATTAAAAGATTGATTCTAACTCATTCAATTTAGCTATAGAAAAAATTATACTCCCTCCGTCCCACTAAATGCAGCCACAAGGGTTCCGGCACGAAGTTTAAGAAAGTAAAGTGTTGTGTTTTAAAAAAGTAGGAGTGATGTATTGTAAATGTAAAACCTTTTCCTTTTTAGATAAGTGACCACTTTTAATGGGACGACTCAATAAGAAAATGTGGAGACATTTAGCGGGACAGAGGGAGTATATAATTTTAAAATGTGGAGACATTTAGCGAGACAGAGGGAGTATATAATTTTATAGGAGTACTCATTTAATGAATTTCCTTCAAATTTTAATGAGAAATTAACTAAGTTATTCTTGTTATTTGAGTCTTCTTTTTATATGCTCTCTTAAAAGGTCAATACCGAATTAATAAGATTAAGTATCATCAAATATATAAGATGGATCCTAACTACTCGGACTCCACCAGCATTGGCATTCAATCCAACTTCTCCCTTCTTATACTCCATTCCCTCCAAAACTCCCACCCCCTCCCCTCCCCTCCTCCTCCTTCACTGGCGCCGCCACCTCGCTCCTCACTTGCCTCGCCCCCACCACCGTACCCACGTCCACTTCCTCTTCATCGGGTCTTCAAGTCATTCCGACAATCAACGAGACATAAATCTCGTTTGTCCTGGCCACTGTTGCCAGCACAAGTGGCAAACAGAGACTTTTGCTGATTCATGTCGGGGTGAGAAACGGTGTCAATTTGCACTATAATTAGTTCTTTTATGTCTTGTGCATTGTACGAAATATGCATTGTGAATTTTCCTTATTTGCACTGTATAATTTATATATATATGCAATAGAAGTGATTAACATTCATCCAGTTTTTGCTTTCATATTTTTTCATCTCAAATGTATGCTTGATTCGGGTTACTATTGAATATGTATTATTTATATATAACAATATTAAGCTTATAATGTTTTCTCCACTAAAAATACATTTTACAGCTTTTTCTTAAAAATCATGCCGACTTCCTCACAACACACTTTTCATGGACGAAAAGAGTTTTTTTTTTAAGATTGATATATAACTTAAATTGTTATTGTGATGTTTATATTTTGTATAAATTTGATAAAAATTTGACAAATAACTTTTGAAGTTTTAATTTGTTTCTTTTGAACTTTTCAATTATTTATTTAGAATTTGTATTATTATTTGAAAATGTTAGTTACATGACTTTACATAATGAACGTTAAATTGTCAATGCATTTTTGTACTCAATTAAATTGAAGTTCGAAAGTATGAAAGACGCTCCTGAAATTGGGTTGGACCTCATATTTTAAAACTCGAAAATAAACAAGCTCGAACATATTCGCGAACATAACGAGTCGAACATGTCTTGATTGAACTCGACTCGATAAAATTATCGAACTTAAATTTGTGCTCGAACTCAGCTCGTTAGAACTCTGAACGAACTTTTTTCGAGCCGAACATCGAGTAGCTCACGAGTAGTTATGTTCATTTACAGCCCTACAATTAACACACTCAATATTGTAACTAGTGTTTCTATTCTCAAATTTCTCCTCACAAAGGTATTTCCGAACAATATTTTTTCAGGACCCCTCCCTCTCTAATCACTTCTTCAATTTCATCATCTCCTGGCCTCCCAATTTGATAATAAGAATTATAACTAGAGATCTTTAAAATAACTATAATCGTCGCAACTGAATCAGAACCAGCGGTTTGATTTTAAACCATAACCATGTAAGGATCAGTTTGATTCCGGCTCCAACAAAAGAATAAGAGTAAGATGTGATATGTTAACTAACAAAACCCTTTTGTAGCAAAAACTATATTAAATTATTTTGCTAAACTTAATAAAAAAATAGAAAAAGGAATAATTGTAACTTGGTCTCATGCATCTACCATTATACCTACAATGATTGGTCATACGATTGTCATTCATAATGAAAATTACATAGAAGAAATCAATTATATACTAATACAATTTGATCCGCTCTTCGTAGACAAGTTTGGGATTTGCAATCCTATATAAGATCGGTTTAGGATAATGGCTATCAGATAGGAAGGGTTGTATCAGATAATTTTCTTCTAATTAATTGCCACGTAGATCTTATATCTATCTACATGAAGAAGAAATCATATAATGAATGGCTCAAAACCGTGAACCGGTAATTCCAAACAGTCGGTTGCTCAACATTTAAAAAAATATACTCTTAATTTAATTTTATTACTTATATTATTTAAAATAATTGTTTATAATATATAAAAATACATTTTAACTTGTAAATTAATATAAAAATACAAAATTTTAAGGTAGTTCCAAAAAGCGATGGTTAAACACTTTTGCTTTCATATCGTAAACTATAGTAACTACAACTCAATTACGATTCCTAAATAACTGAACCATAAACCAACAATTTACTTACGATTTAGAACCGTAACTATACTCGTAAACACCTCTAATTTTAACTAATAATGATAACTAATTTACTTATGAGTAAGTGGGATACAACTTTTTTAACATGGGTTGGTAGTCAACGTTCTAGAAAGATACAAATAGCAACCTATCTCCCACTCACCAAATTAATGTAAGCAGTGGAAAACAAACAATATTAATTAAGAAACTCAACTTGTGGTGTATGATATAGTCAGCACTAAAACCGTGTTTCCTCCAAATCCAATTCTTCCTTTCTTACGAGTCAAATATTTGAACCGTGAAGCATTCCCTCAAAAGCTATTATACTACTATATAATATGCTTTTCCTAATTAATTTCTGTCACCCCAAAGAGAAACTCATATTTCTATTAGAGATCGAAACATGGATAAAAGGCTTCCGCCACCATCAAAGCCACCAACCTCCCCCAGCAACAACAGCCACGCTCGTCTCCAGAGTCGCTACAAAGGTGCTTCCGGGATGCAGCCTCGTTCAAGACCAGGATTAAAACTCCAAGGTCTGGAAAATAGGTTTAGGAGAAAGGAAGGTAGCAAGGAGATCGTGCGGCGGGCGTTGATGCCGCCAAGTCAGAGGCCTGGTTTGAGATGGCGGAACTTCCGCCCAACACCCACTCGTTTCTCCATCGTCTCCTCCATGGCTTGAATCATACCATACTTTTCTTTTATCTATCTCTTTGATTTGTTTAAGGTGTATAGTAGTAGAAGCACTTTTAAATTTTCTCTTGTGCATACATGCTTACATGCCTCCTCTAGATGATATATACTAATTTACCCCGAACCGAAGTGCCCCGACTCGTAGGGGTGCGTATGGGTCAGTTCGGCTACAAACTGAACCAAATTGTCATAACTAAATACAAGTATTTAACATAAATGGCCATGATTATCAACCAAAATCAAGCCACGTCCTCTAAAAATTGAACACAACCGAACAAGAGTTGTTCGATTTCGATAAAGACAGAAAACCCAACATTCAGACTCTATCACATCACTTGTACAAAGTGTTCTTTGACGAACAATAATGATATAATTTGCAAACAACCTAATAGGAATTTCACTATAATGGAATATAAATTTACAATTAGTTTTTATATAAACTCACATCTAAAAAAGGAATTAAGTACAACTACGAATTTGGTTCGGTTATTCGCTAAATTGGTATTAAAACCTATAAACACATAACCAGACCAAACTACCAAACCCGAATATGAACATGAACATAACCAACCCGAATTTAGATTTAGGTTGGCTCGGTTTTTCGGTTGTTACCGCATAATTACACACCATAATACTAGTTCATAAAGTCACTCTGATTCAGCAACACAGTATGAAAACATAGAGAGAATGTGTTAATAATTAAGAGAAGATATTGTGTAATTTACATTCCTAGGCACTCTGCAAATGACAAATATCACAAAACCATAGGCATTGTTATATGAAATTAGCATAAAACACCATGTGAATAATTGTCATAGCATATTAACATATATATGTACTTATGTCCTGCCTCAACATTAATGGATAATGCATCTTTCTTCACCGACTATAAGGGTTCATTCTTTACTCAGACAAAAATTTTAGCGCATTCATGTTTACAAGTGACTCACCGTACTACAATTCTGCATTCTGCTCTAGTCCATCAACATATGATCAGAGGAATCAACTTCGGGTTACAGAAACTCATCTCTTGGATTGAGTGCAGTGTATACGCATTGCCTAACCTCCCGATCCTGAAACAAGTGGAACGGACTATATGGATATTTGAGATGCTACTCAATGCAAATGGAGTCGCAAAAATAACATATTAACATCTCAGCTTTTGATAAATTCAAAGAGGTAATTAGAAAAAGGAAACTAGCCAATAATTATTGCACCACCACTAAATAGACCAAACATAGGCAGCAAGATAATTTCAAAGACCAAAAGTTAAGGTTTGTGCATGCGATGAGCTGATATTATTCATATATATATGGTTTTGTTCATGTGAAAAGACATCATTGCACAGAAAGTAAAAAGAATGCATTGTGTGTTTATTGTAACACATTCTACATATTAATATAATGCATATATGTGATAATGCACTGTAATTAAGATGCGTTTTCATGCATTATATGATGTATCGTGAATATGAACCGTAGATTATACAACAATTAACGATTTAGATTGCTTCTCATTTCATAGAGGAAAATTCTTTTTACATGATCTACACCATATATATATATATGTGTGTGTGTATGTATGTATGGATAGCTTCTTTTGTATATATAAAATAGTCATGCTTTTACATGTACAATGATGTATCTTTTACGATTATGCTTTTTATCAATGAGATTCGCTTATCATCCATATTACTAAGAAACTTTTTCACAAAATGATTTGTTCCTTTTCCTTTAAATTGGATTACAAAGTGATTAAATTGGAACAAAATGATTTGTTCCTTTTTTTTAAAAAATTGGATTACATTAAATTTAAATTACATAGCCGCGTCACGGAGGACTCGAACCCGGGACTTATTGTCTTGGGCATTAACCCCACTACCACTAGGCTAACACACGCATGCTATTTGTTCCTTTTTTTTATTAACCAGCTAGCCTCCATACTATGCTTGAATTTGATTAAAATTATTTACTAGCAAGTCAATTCTTTATTTAAATTGTGATAATGAGATAAGAGTAGTTCAGCAAAAAATAATTTCAGATCAGACTGAAATTAAAATAAAATACCAATAGAACCCTTAGTTTCACTTATTGGTGGCTTCAATATGGCTTTCATCATTTATTGCTTCTAAAATACACCAAACAAAACAGAGTTTAAAAATCTCTCTTTGCGACTTCTGAAAAGGAAAAGGGCAACCATTAAAAAAGCGGCCATACCTTGCAGTAAGTCCCGAATTAGTATCCTTATATCCCTTTAAGTCGTTTGGCAGAAGGAGCTCACAAGTTGGATGATTCCCAGCTAGCATAAACAGCTCCGATCAATTTATCGTGCAACTGATGCCCCGAGCAAGCAATTATGCCTCTGTCAAGCCCTTCTAGGTATATACCTTTCGAGAAATCGAGACGTCGCCCTCCTGCATCAGTTACCACTCCACCGGCCTCTTGCACAAGGAGAACGCCTGCTGCATGATCCCATATTTTCTCCTTGTATGACGACCTCGCAAATCTCATGTAAATTTCTGCTTCTCCCCGTGCTATGGCAGCGTATTTCACCATGCTGTAAACACGCAAGGGCTTCTTTCTGCATTTAAAGGAGAGATTCAGTCACATTCATTGAAACTAAATCTAGTTTGGTTATGTGAAAGTGGAGACTGATAGCAAACAGCGAAAAGAACTGATACGTGTCATGCAGTAATACACATTTTTCAAAAATTAGGAGTGAGGACCATAAGCTACATGAGATTCTAAATCAAAGCCCAATGTATAGCAGCTTAACTTCCTAACTATTAACAGATCAGACATGATACTCCCTGCCGTTCTATTTAAATGTTGTTTTGAGATTTTGCACATATGCTAAGAAGAAAAAGTTATACCCAAATTAACCTTAAATAATTTATCTTTAGTTGACAAAATATCTAATGGGAAAATTGCAAAAATAAACTACTCATCTTCTACTCCGAGGCGTTGCTTCTGCTTAGGGTATTCCGTATGGCCCACGAAATATGATTTAGGTAACTAATGAGGGGGAAGAACAATTAAAGTTAAGATTGGTATATCAAATCAAAACGACATTTAAACCATGCAAATAATTTTAAAGCTCAAATGACACTTCAATAGAATGAGAGGGAGTACTAGTTCAGAAATTAGATTTGCACACCTCAGCCCGACATTGCAGGCAACTCCAGCAGCAAATGAATGATCTGAGTTTGTCTTTTCTACTGGTTCACAGAATGTCGCTAGTGCAGGATCGCTAATGGAAGAAACGTGAATGGCTTTTGCAGAATTCGGCCACTCAAGCATCTCATCATTATGAGTTAAGGGTTGCATCCAAGCTTTCCTGCTGCCTTTCCTCGTGTACATCACACATCCAACTTCCCCGGATGATTCTTTTGAATGGATAAGGTTTTGATGACTGTACTTTTTTAGGCCGTCGTCCTTCACTGGGTAATTAGGACAGCCAAGCACCCCAATTACGACATCTCCCCCTTCGATCAGAGCAAGGGCAATGGCATACTGATCTCCACGAACAAAACCCAGTGTCCCGTCAACTGGATCAAGGACCCAATGCTGGCCTGTGTGACCCCCGAGGGAGCTACACTGACTGATTGCATCTAGAACTTGAGAAGCACTGAGCGCATCGTCCGGACCTTGAAGACCGAACCTAGGTGCCTCGGCCAAGCATGCATTTACAGCACCGACAACCCTTTCCAACAGAGATGATGATTCGGGTTCAGATAAAGTTTTAGTATCTTCTTCAGCAACAATGGAAATTTGGCTACCAAAAGCTTTAGAGAGCATCCAGCTTACTGTTGCTTGCACACTCCAGTCTGTTAAGGAATATAATTAGTATCCTTAGAAGCATAACACATAAATAACCTCACAGTTGCAACCAATATCTTGATTGACCTTAGAACTTCAGAAGGACAATAAAATCTCATCACTAGCATGTTTTCGAAAATAACAGAGTGAATTTTGATTTAATATATAACTTCATTATATATATTTGGTTAAAAGGCTAATCATTTCAATCTGAATGTCAGAAAAATATATATTTCTTTGTACTGAAAAATGAATCAGCATGAATCGGAAAAGATCAAGAGAATGGGCGAATGGGCGAATGGGCATTTTATCTACAGGAAAATATAGTGATGTGATTTCTTTCAATCATATGCAAAGATCCTTATCAAACATTGTTGCACAAATTCATCATACTTCAATGGGGAGACTTGAGTAAAATTAACATGAGAAAAACAATAATTAATTAAAGAAACGAATAACATAAACAGCAGGCACCAGACGTGATCTTAAAGTACTTAACCAGCCTTAGTTAAGAATCAGCATCAAGACAAAGTACGATGTTACATTCTTAAAGGTGAATTCATAAAACTCATATCCAAGAATTTGCATCAAGCAATGAATGACGGCACCTACACACTGCCATAAGAGGCCCATAACTATAAGCAACTTTGTGAATAGTAATTTCACAAAAGGAAAACCATGTTGCCATTATTCTGCCTGCATTTTACATTGACATAGTGAATAATTGACATGATTCTACTACTTATGAACAACACAAAAAAAAAGGCAATTATCCGTTGTGTAAACCGCAACGAGCCAAGTGGAGGCAAGGGTTGGCTCAAGCCCATGCAAATAAACTTTTCTTTTCTTTTCTTTTTTTCTCTTGTAAAATTAATCACATAGTTGGCATTTTGTGCAACCAACATTCTTTTCTTGCTCCACCCCTCCCACCTCTTCAAACCCAGAAATCAGAAAGAGATACACTAAAACTCAATGCCTACATTAACTTCTCCAGAATAGAAAAGAAATAAATAAAATAATTTTTCCCTCTCATGCATTCATTTATAGAAGAATTGCAAACTTGGCGAAATCATCCACTCTGCGGACCCAATTATCAAATAGGGGAAATAAATGAAATAGGGACATCGAATTGTAAAATGTGGATCACCAAAGAACCCCACAAGCACGAAAACTATGCCGAAATTAACCCAAATTCAAGTAACAAATAATCCAATACCTGCAACAGTAACAAGGGAGTCGTCATCCTTGGACTTAACCTGATCGGGGCTCGTCGAAATCAACTGCTTTTGCACCTTTTCGCATAGCGAGCAAGCCATGTGAACCACCATCACCGCCACGTGTAACTCCTTCGAGTATTCGTCATTCTCCTCCATTTCTGTACAAGTCCCGACGCTTTCTTGGATCAAAATCGAGATTGTTGGATAAAGGGTGAATGTGATATTTGGGGGAGGCCCAATTTGTTGAGATTTGGAGAGTGCTTTTTGCTTTTTTCAGTTGGCATAGATATAGAGTGAGTGAGCGTGTTGGAAAAGCGAGTTGAGGTGCACTATTTCCTGCATATCTGCGTTTTTTTTGTTGCTGTCGATACACGATAGTGAGTTGATAGATTTGTGTACAAATATACTCCCATAAAAAAAAAAGAAAAATCATTTTATATCTTCTTATTTACTCAATCTATTCATAAATTTTTTATTCAATTTCACTTTATACTAATTTAGAAAAAAAAAATGTATTTTAATTTTACTACCTTCAATGTTTTAAAAAATTAGATCAGATTTAACCGCGAATTGGTCGGCTCATCAGTCAGTTCATATTAAATTTTTGAAAAATCAAAAAATATATGTCAAATGAGTAAAATTGGTGACCCGTGAATTGAGTTTTTTGGAAAGAAAAAAATAAAAATATTAATTTTAACTCATTGAATATGTTGATGTGAATTAATAAATATAATTTTGATGTTTTTAGATAAAATTATATCTAATTGTTTTATAAGAAATGAAGAAATATAAACTTTGAATGTTGATTTTAATCTTGATGTTCTTTTATGTGAGTTCTTTTTTTTTTTTTTTGATGAATCTCATAAAAAGTTTAATGTGAAATTGGTTAAACTAATTATTATGAAATATATAAGGTGATTGGATAATAATTTAAATTTGATATCACTAATTAAAACAAACATATATTCATATTCAAAATTATAGGTTAATGACATTAAATCATAAATACAAACATAAAGTTCATAAATAAGTTAATTATATGATATTTATTAAGCATGACAGTGATTTTTTTTACCCTCATTACTTTATATTGGTAACGCTTATAAAATTAAATTGAATATAATCTATTTTTATTGTGTTAATAGTTTTTAAAATAAATATAGTATTATCAAATATGTATATATCAGGAGTATAATAATTATTTATATAGGAATTTTGTGTGTTTTTTCAAGCAGATGGGTCGCACTAGTGAGTAGTGACCGTAGTTTTTAAAATATTACCCCGTCAACGAAATTATTATTCTTTTAATTTGTTCCTGAGTATGTGTGTTAATTAAGAAAGTAATTTGACTTAAAATGTAGTATTGTTTTGTGCCGTGAATGGATAGATTTACTACCAAAAAAGAAAAAGAAAAAATAAATCTAACTACAATTTCACATACACAGTAAAATGATAAAATATTAATTTTGTGGATGAAGAAAGAATGTACTCCCTCCGTCCCACCTCAATTGTCCCATTTGCTTTTGGCTCGCATATCAATACTCACTTTATTTCTTTCTCAACTACTTCCACTACTTTCTACCTACTTTATTACTCTCACAACTTTTATCCAAAAAAGGAAATGAGACAATTGAGGTGGGACACCCCAAAATGGAAAGCGGGACAATTGAGCCGGGACGGAGGGAATATTATTATGCATTGTGCGCTTTTTAATCACTTTTGATTTAATTGAATCGTATATATTGAGTGAATGAGTTTAATCATTAAAAAAAATGAAGTGAGTAATAAGTTTATATATGATAAAAATAACAAAATGAATAATAATTTCATATGTATAAAGAGATAAATTTTAGTATAATCATTATTGGCAGCATTATAAATTCAATTTAGAGAATGTATAAATTGTGACATATATTATTAATTTGACGTCAAAATAAATATTTTCTTTGTTTTATTATTACGGATTTATTGAGATTAAAAAAATACTTATAATTTTAATTAAAATGACAAACAAAGTAATATTTTTCAATCATATGATGATCTTAAATTTAGGTAAAGAAAAAAAAAATAATATGACGATGTTTAAACTTGGGTAAAGAAAAAATACAAGTTTTTTTCATCGTATTGAATTTGAAATAGTGTCAATTAAAGCTGTCAAACTTTATCAAAAAATAGTATACTGTGATTATTGAAAAATCATTTTGAAGGATATTGAAATCATATCTAATTAATTTTATGTATAATTACACGCTAAATTGAATATGTTTAGGGTTACACGCTAAATTGAATACGTATAAACTTGTACTTGTCTTACGTATTACTCTCTTCGTTCTACTAAGCTTGACACTTTTTTGCGGCACGGTTATTAAGGAAAGTGTATAAAGTAGTGTAAGAGTTATAAAGTTGGTAGGGTCCACACCTGTTTGAAGAGATAACTTTTGCTATTTTTGAAATGTGTCATTCTTAGTAGGACGTTCCAATAAAAAAAATGTATCAAGTTTAATAAGACGAATTGAATACTATGTTCAGAGAATAACCAAACAACTCAAAGCATTGAATATGCATGTGGTTCTAAGGTACTTAAAAATGATCATAGGGACAAGACATTGGTAGGCCTAACAAGTTCAAGCACATTTTTCTTTTATTTAATTCTCAAGTGATCAATCTTTCAATAGCCCTGTCACATTTTTAACAAAAACGTCTCTTCGGTATCTCTTTACTGGAATCAATGCTAAATTATTTCCATAAAAGTCAAAATGTTATACTTCATTGCAAAGTGGACCCACCACTTCCACGTGTGGCTTCAGTTTCTTCATCGAACTTGACATTGATTGACTTCATCACAGTCTTTGTGTTGACGTTGTAGACTAGAAAAGCCCTGCTGTTTAAGGAGTATCCCAGAAAGATTCCTTCAATCCCAGTATGTAGCACATGGAACTGAAGATATGAAGATGCTTGATGGATGACTTTTTCCCTTTCCAGATTTCGTAAGGTGTAGTCTTTGTCTTAGGTCTGAGATAAACCCTATTGCAGATGTAGCAAGTTGTGCTACGTGCCTCCGCCCCCAAGCTGGTCTCAATTTCTATTCCCAGTCATGTGTTTGGAGCATCCACTATCAATGTACCACATGTTGTCCATCATTATTCCATTTCATGTGTGCACCACGTACCCCCTGTGTGAATTCTCATACGAATGCCACTTGTATGAATGCTTGAAGTGTCTACGTCTATCTTTGATGTAATAGTGACAGCGAGGTAGAGTGTACCCTAGCCGGTTACAGTAATGACATACAAGAACATATCTAGGTGTTCGACTTTGGTTAGAGACAGTATGAGTGACTGTTCTCCAATACTGACCTCAGGCATGAGGTTGGCCCTTTGGATTAACAGTCCTTGCGACTGGTCTCCAATATTGGCCTGTACCTTGGTTTCTTCTTTTTCATTGCCTCGAACTTTCTGGCTTGTCTTCCTAATGCGTAGGTGGTTTTCCTTTGCCAGATGCAGAACCATTGAAGTTCGCTCTGGGCTCCTACTTTTCTTCGTTGTAACCGATTCCATCCTTGTCAATTGTCATCTTAATTTCCATGGCTTAGCACTTCATCGAGTTGAGGAGTGCCTTGCATCATCTTGATCATCTTTTGTTGATGATCGTATTTTCCTTGCAGCACCTTCCTTTGGTCTTCACTCTTGTTTAGATCACTTTGAAGAGAATCCACCAGATTAATGAGCTCTTCCTTCTCTTTGACAAGAAGTTGAATTTTGTTGGAGAGCTCTCTATTAATTCTAGCGATTTCGGCACATTTGTCATGAAATGCGTAGAATCCATCAGAGAGATCAAGTCCATCATCGGAATCGTCTTGGGAATCTTCTTGAACATATTCGTCGATGGTGAATGGATAAACTTCTTTTCCCTTTCCTTTGTCGTTTGCTTTTGCAGTTTGAGCAAGAAATTCATCATTCTCGCCCGCTTCATTTTCCTCAGTATCATCACTATGAGTCACCATGTTGACACTTCGTGCGTTGTCTGGATTCTTGAGATTGCCGCAGTCAGCTTGGATGTGACCGTATCCTCCGCACTCATAACATTGTGGGCCCTTCTGGGAACTTCCTTGATTTTTCTGATGATTGTCTCTTGGAGTTGAGGAGGAGGGCAACTCGGGCTTCTTTACACATTTGGGATTGAACTTGCGTGAGAATTTCCCAAACTTGCGAAGAACTAGCGCCAGAGATTCCATTATCTTTTGATACTCGTCTGTGACAGAGTAAGAGTCTCCTCTTTCAAATTTAATCTTGAGAGCAATGGACTTCCTTCCTTCAGCCTTGTAGCTTCTCATCCCCATATCATAGGTTCGGAGGGAGCCTATGACTTCAGTTGTTGTCATCTCACCCAGATCTCGTGCTTCCTTGATGGCAGTGATTTTGGAATCACACCTTTCAGGTAAAGATCATAAAATCTTTTTAACCAGCTTAGTCTCAGATATCTTTTCTCCAAGGGCAAAACTCTCATTAAAAAGCACCAGGAGTTTAGAGTGGAACTCCGCGATTGTTTCGTCCTCCTCCATCTTTAGCAGCTCAAACTGTGTTGAGAGTTGTTGCAGTCTCTGGCTCTTGACTCTAGAGTTGCCTTCATAAGTACTTTCAAGTATTTTCCAGATTCGCATGTAGAGATAATAGCAAACTCCTCCATATTGACTGCTCATTGGATGACGTTGTGTCACGACCGCACTCTACTAAGGATAGTAAAGTGGGGGATACCGTGACTAGGGAAGGGATTTAAGAAGCGGGGATATAAATAGGGTAAGGAAGCAAGGATGAAACTTGAACAACAATCTCATAATGAGTCGAATAATTCATCGTACATGATTAACATAAAAGGACTTGAGTCTAAGGCTCGATACATAACAACGTAATATGAAGAAACTGAAGTCTTAAGTGTAATACATAATGATCTCAAACTAGCAGTGGAAAGTTACTCAGATCGATAAAAGCCCTACATGTATGAAGACACGTAGAAGCCCCAAGAGTCAACTAATAAGAGATCGACAAAAGCCCGAACGTAGCACTCCTTCTCCACCATTTCTCAACCTGCACGTTTAGAAATACATGCAGGGCTGAGCACAAATTGTACTCAGTAGACACATGCCGTAACCACACACATACATATATAATTGTCATGCCATTATAAGTGAAACATAGAGATTTTGTCTCTAAAGAACCTATGGTCACTAAAATCCATTTGTGAAATCTTAAAGTTCTATTGATCTAAGTTCTTTTAGTAATCTACCATATCTGTAACTTCTTCTTCTTTGTGTCGGGAAGTTGGCCACCTTCCACGAACAAATTGACCGGCCAACCCGCTCGATGACTCATGGTTACTTTGTGTACACTAGTCCTAGTAGGATAGTTATCCCACTGGAACCCGAATTCGATTCTTTTAACTTCATTGAGCAGATAGGTATCATACGAAAATCATAAACATTTTATGGCAAGACAATAATTTAAAACATGTTTTCAATTCAAAAGCTTTTTGAAAAGAGAAACATAAACTGTCACGCCCCCAAATCCCGAAGGACAGTTCAATTGGGGCGTGACTGCGGGGTGTGATAAAAGCAACTAGAACAAAAGGAATAATTTTGGGAGACAACCAAACCTGAACCGAAACTTGAAGTTACATGAGTAAAAATACTTCAATGTAATTAAATAGGCAAAATAGTTCAGTTATTTAACCAAGATCCAACGAGTTCCAGGTACCACCCCGAATGGTCAAAGAGAAACATAATTGCTATACGAACTAAAATACTGTTTTTAAAAGCTCTGGTTCATGAAGTCAAGCTATGAACATTAAACACTATCAAAGAGTGTTGCAGCGGAAGACTTAAATTGGAAACACATATATGAAGATATGTGTTCGTACTCTGAATAAAACATCTGATAGCCAAGCAACTCTTCTCAGCACCGCCGCCAAAGCCACCTGTCTCAACTTGCAAGTTTTTGGAAACACAAGCAAGGCTGAGTATTGGAATACTCAGTGGGTTATGCCGAAAACCGTCATAATTATGTTTTTGTCATGCATCACAGTATAACACAAGGGTTTTCCGTGAAATAACTTGTGGATACTAAACATTCTTTTCTTTTCTCTGAAACTGTTTGGAATGCGCATTCACTTTTCTTACTCTTACTGTATTATCCATATCTGTAATTACGCTGGGGAAGAAGGCCTTCTTCCGCAAACGCATCCCTTCACCGAAACCGGCCCAATGAGCTCACAGTCCACGGCTTCTGTGTACACTAACCTTGGCCAGTACGCTCACATGGCTCAAGATACGATCGATTACATACGTTGGCAAGCCAACACAGATAAGCATCAAACATAAAACACAAATAATTTTATGCATGACAATCATTCATTCAACGCGCACTTTGATAATTATGCTTTAATACAGCAAAAATTATAGTTTGTAGTAAAACCCACCTGATTTTCAAGTGGTTGAGTTTCTACTGCTTTACTTTCTCGTTCCTCGGTCTCCTCCTCGCGCTTGACCTTCAGGTAACAAGCTATCTTATAAAAAGATTCGAGTCTTAAAGGAAATAACTTCTATTCCTAGCTCGAATTCACTATCTTTTCTTTTAGTCTTTTAGGGTTTCAACATCGTTTCTCGACTCTTAAGTCTCGGCTTAAAGGATTCTTGGAAAACCCTAATTCATTTACTTATAATGTACGTCTTAAAAAGATTACTAACAAGGAGGGAAATTACGAGGTTTGAAACATAATGCGGTCGAAAAATCGACATGACCTCTACGTTCATTCAACTTATCCCTCGTTTAATCAAAACGAGTAAACCAACTAACACACATCAACATTGCCCCATTCAACTCTCTCTCGAGTGAGGACTCCGTTCCTCCACTCGAACTTATCCCAACTCAATCTCAAATCATAACAACAACAACAATTCAACATTTCAAACATTTCAACATTTCAAACATTTCAACATTTACACTTTTCAAACATTTCCACTTTTCAAACATTTCCACTTGCGCAGTCCGAGTTAAACTCGATTTTGAACGTTCAAAAGTACTTCAAAAATTCTAAATTTCGAGATATAAGTTCAAGACATTTAAAGGAACAATCCCCTGTTTCACGTTTGAAATACAACGTTGAAAACTGCGCAGTCTAGGTTCGTGTTGCTTTTGGGCACTCAAAAGTGCTCCGATAAATCTGAAATTTCACCGGTAAATTCTAAACACACTAATGAACAACTTTCATGAAGGAATTATCTTCAAATTCGAAATAAAAAAATTTTAAAAAAATCGGCCAAAAACTGCCCTGTTTTTCCTGTTTCGATTCGTTCGTCGACAAACACGTCTCTACTTTCGATTATCATGCTCTTATGGATTCATAACACAATTAAAACACCTTTTCTATCAAGAACACATCAACTTCATCAAGAACACTCCAAAACCGAAAATGGCAAGAACAAAAGCATGGTTCGATCGTAAATTTTATTCGATTTCTATGTTCTCTAACATCATACGAACATAATTAACAAGGCTCGATAAAAATCGAACGATTCCTACCCATAACTTAGAGAGGGCTGTCGAATTTTGGGGTGAAAAAGAGGTGGGGGAAATCTCAAATTTTAAACCATAAAAAGGAAGCTTAGATCGATACCTTTCACAATCCGAAGACGGTTTATGAATCGGAGCTCGTTTGATACTTCAACTTTCGATTTCTTCCTCCCCAATGGAGGTTCCCTCTTCTCCCTCAATTCTCTCTCAACTCTCACGTAAATCACAAAGAAGAAATTAAGAAGAAAGGCGGTGATGTGTTCCATAATGGTTGGTAGAGAAAAAGTAATAAAACTAGATATTTTATTAAGCGCGTATTATTAGTCCGGGTTCTCGACTTCTCGATACAAAAATAGTCTTGGAAAAATAAAAATAAAATCATGGCTATCTTAGAAAAATATCCCGGACTTAACTTTAAAAGATAATAAAATTATCTCGTCTCGTTCAAAAACGATGAATAGTGATTTCTCGATGAATACATCATTCTTCCGAAAGTCGGAATTATTTTCACCTTATCTCCGTATCGTAAAATAAGTGAATGGAAAAGCAGATGCTGCTTCGATACGAGTTCTCGAACTTAAATTATGACGATAACGTCAAATCGAATTTTCTCGGTTTCTTTCTCGATTTCAAAAATTTTTGAAATGATTTTTAACTCACATTAGGAGTTCTTTAATACGAGTCTTTAAACTTTCAACGGATCTTGAATCCCTCGTTTATTCATAAATTTTTCTTTTATTCGGGTTTTTAATTATCGGGGTATTACATAAACTGTATCACACCCATATATTTTGTTATATACGAAAGCTCACACTTGATGTGTGGGATAGAAAGCCTACCTGTTCGCTTCACTTCTTATTGTAATTCAACTTCTTGTTAAATTATCCTTCTACGCTTGACCTTAATCGAAGTCAC
>JAPKLX010000057.1:1630949-1714296 GCA_026898415.1 Leonotis leonurus
ACGGGCTTGTCAGTCTTTTGCGTAGTTGAACTCTTGGGGGTTTACGTGTCTTCATACACGTAGACTTAATTCGATCCTCATTCCGCTGCGAGAGTTTCTATCAGTTTTTGTTTGGCAAAGTTGCCAACTATGTAAATTAAATCCTTGTCTAAATTGAATTCAGTTATCGAAGTATCTTTCGTTCAGTCAAAGCTTTCATTATTCCACTTTATCCTTTATTTATTTATTCTATAGTTGCGCACCCGGACTCTACCGGGGAGGGCGGAGGTCGGGGCGTGACTGAAGACCACCAAACTTCTGCGCCCTTCGGTATAGATAAAAGTCTTAACAGTGAAACACTTAGTGTAGATTGTAGAATTAATATCTAGAGTGGAAGTTTAAGAAAAAACCTTCCTTTCAGTTCAAGGCCACATACACTTAATAAAATATCTTTAATTAAAAAAAATTGGTTTATTCGAGGGAATACACCATATAACTCGTTTCGGGACCAACAATCTCCCGAGCTACATAACATTCATATCGACCGGCCTTGTATCTGCTTTCCGTATAAAACAATGAACTTAGCTTGAGCTTTATAGTGTCGATGCAGAGACACTTCACTTTGTTTTCATATCAAAGTAGGGCTTGGCTTAATTGTAATTGGACTTGAAGCCAAAATTGCATCTTGGGAGTAACTATTTTACCACTAGTATATAGTTATAAAGATGAGTTCATGCATTTATAATGAATAACTCAAATAAGAATCTATTAGATAATATTCATCAATGAAATTCTTCATCCATTCAAAATAAGCCATTAAACATAATTAATACTTTTATCGAAGTATGCATTTTTTGCATGTTTCAACTGTATAAGAGCCAATGCATATACGTAAATAATGTACATCATCTACAAAACCTATATATTTCCAAATGGCTAAACAATTCTCAAGTTTCTCATCAATAATGTTTCTTCTTTTCATCTTGACTTCTCGTAAGTTTATATCTTTCACCATTTCTAAGATTACATTAATCTCAATTTTCCGGGATTTTAAATTACATTTTCATGTTACATTTTGTGTTTCACAACAACAAATATATATCTCGCGCATTAAATAATGGGGCAACACAAAAATAGTAAAAAAGTAAAACACAAATATTACCCTCAAACATAGTGAGATATATATATATATATATATATATATGTATATAAAGTATTGTTGTGTGGGTACAAATCGCACCATTCATACAGAATATGAATTCTCACATTTATTATATTCACACATGATATAAATGGTACAATTTGTACCTCAGTCGATAAAACTTATATATCAATAAGATTATTAAAAAGGATAGCGAGATTTATATATATTTAAATTCAATCTATGAATTTTGAGCACTCGATTGCAGAAGAGATGATGTCGAGTGAAGCAATCATATGCTCTGCACCGAGCAGGTTCTTTAGAGGTCTTTGCTTCAGGAGTAGCAATTGTTCTGCAATTTGTGAAAAAGAGGGCTTCTTATATGGACATTGCAAAGGCCTCAAATGTGTTTGCCAAAAAGATTGCAATGCAGGCAGCAGTGGCGGTGGCGGCGGCGGCGATAGTGACGGAGGAGATCCAGCCCAGGGGCCACCGGAAGAAGGCGGTGGTGATGAACAACCTCCTACTCTTAATTTGATCAAGTCTTGACTGGTTCACGATATCAATCTTAATAGTGCTTATGTTTTCAATGATATATTAAGATAATAAAGTATAATGGTTTTTGGTACGATTTGTATTATGTGTTTGTATGTTTTCTATCCATGTTCAACGCACCATCAAATTGAGATCTTAATGTTGTGACTTCAGTTTGAAGTGTGAATTGGTGTAGCCCGGCCCACGACCAGAGCGGGTCGTGTCTGAATTTCAATTTTTTGGAAGTTATTGTTCTTCATATTGTGGCTCATGACTCAAGAGTGCAACTGGTAAAATGGGTTTGGGGTAGCCCACATGCTTGAGGTACCCAAAATTTGGGTTGGTTGGACATTAAAATTTAAGGCTAGAAAAAAACAGGTCCAAAAAAAGTATGTGAAGAAAAAACTCTAGCCGATTGGGTATAATATATATATATATATCTATATATATCTATATATATATATCTTATTGTTTTTTAATTTAAATATTTTAAAACCTAACCCTAAATCATTTGCCCTTAGGTGTTAACTAGGATCAATTATAATCATTTGCTTAAGATACTACTATAATAAATGGCTTTGATCTAATTTTAAATTATCTGTTAATGTTTTTTGATAAGATGTAAAGGACAACATAGTAATTTTGAATTATTTCATATATTTTTAAACAATTTCAGAGAGTATTTTCAAGGATGATATGTCAATGCATGTCACTTAATGCTACTTAAGCATATGATTCACTATAACAATTTTTTTTTATGTTATATTGAATAAATATTAAATTATACAATAATAAATAAAATTTAGTCAAAAATTGATAATTAATATTCTATTTGTCCCATTAAAAGCGGCTTGTTTTCCTTTTCGAGTTATCTCACTAATATTGGTTTGTTTCTAAAAATAGAAAAAAAGTACCACTTCGCCATCTCTAAAAGGAGGCTTATTCCATTTTGGGATGTCTACTTCAAAGAGAGGAATTTTCCAAAATGGAAATAATAATGTGTAATACCCCGTCCTTTACTAATTATATTTATCAAGTTAAAAAAAATATTGAGGATCATATCCATCGGAATATTAAAACTCCGCGATTGAGTTTTAATTTTGATAAATAGTTTACTTGAATACGATTTTTAATTTTTGAAATGTTCGAATTTAATTTCGAACCGTCTATTAAAATTGTTGTTCTTAATTTTTTATTTTAATGGTCTCACAAACAATATTGATGATAAATGATTCTTTAAGTGTACTCATCTTGACTTCTCGTAAGTTTATATCTTTCACTATTTCTAGGATTATATTAATATCTATTTCTATGGTTTTGCATTCATATTCATGTTACATTTCGTGAATCACTACAACAAATATATATCCCACGCATAAACAATGAGGCAACACAAAAAATAGTCAAAAAGTAAAAAAAATATTAGCCTCAAACTTAGTGATATATATATATATATACATATACATATAGGATATAGATCATATAGAAAGTAATTTTTCTGTATAAAATAGGAAATGATCTCATCCATTCATTTATCAAATCCAATGGATGATATTGTGGCAGTTTATTTCGAATTTATGGCATTAAAAAATTACAAAATAAATAACTAAGGGATAATTAAGTAATTATACTAGGTGAGAGAATTGGAAATCGCAACATGCAGTTGAGGGAATGGAGATAATTAAGGAAACATAATCATGTGTTGTAACTGAACGATTATTATGATTTCAGTTACTATATTTATTAGTTAGAATAATTAATTGCAAATTAGATAGGTGAGATCGTGAATTGAAGGTTGAAAGAGGAGGTACGGTTGTTTATCGCCATTATTACGAAATTGTAGAGTCACAGTTTGTGTAGAAGATGGAGGAAGGGAGTGAAGGTTAGTTTTTTTTTATGAGCAGTTACGTTATTTTTGAATTGAGATAGAATATAGCTATATATTGAGTTAGTAATTCACAATAATTGAATTGCTTGTATATATACTACATTGATATATATGCGATGATTTGATGGTTTTTTTTTCCAAAAACAGTTTAATTATAATTTCTCATACAGAAAAACATATTTTAACTGGTATGTAGTTGTTTTTGACAATGATAATGATGTTGTTTACGTTGTAATATTGAAAAAGGAAATTATGTTAAATAGTTTTGTAATATGGTGTTACATTAAGTTGTTTATTTTTTGGCAGAATATTTATACAGTAGGTTATGAATTGTATTTTAATATATTTTTGAATCATTAATAATATGAATATGAATTATTGGAAAGTATTAGTATTTCAAATGTGAATTATATCATGCTGAACTATAACTGTACATTATATGAATTATCATAAATTTGAATTTGAATCGTTTAATTTTATACGTTCAATTTTTTTTTGTTTTTTTTTTTGGATAGCATTGTATTTTAATGTGGTTAATAATATGTGTTGAACCTTTTTATTTTAAGGTATTGATGATCATATTTCAATGAACGAAAGAGAAATTCACATACCAGAATGTGATGCTGGATTGAAACCAATAGTTGGACAAATATTCAGTACATTAGAGGAAGGTATTCAGTTATATCAGAAATACGCTGCTGTATGTGGATTTGATATCCGTCACGGTACCATTACAAGAGCAAGAGATGGTACTGTATTGTCCAGATATCTATTGTGCAACCGGGAAGGCTTGAAGAATGTTGATCGTTTGGATGAAAACAATAGGAAAAGACGTAGATTATCAAGCCGTACCAACTGCAAGGCGAGAATCATATTCATAATGAATGGTGCTGAAGGTTATCGTGTAAAAGTTTTTGTGGAGGCGCATAATCATGACCTTATTTGTACGGATTATAAAAGATTTATGAAGTTTAATCAGAACTTAGATATCGGGCATCAGAACTTCATATTAAACTGTGCTATTGTTAATATTGGTCCCGTGAGGTCGTTTCGTCTGTCTAGGGAGTTGGTCGGTAACTACGATGATGTTGGTTGCATTTTATCGGATTTTAAGAATTTCAATCATGATCTTCGCGCTTTTGCGATCGGAGTTGATGCTCAGATTATTTCAATCATGTTAATATCAGGTTTGTCCTGGGTTCACGTTTGACTTTTGTGTTGACGAAAATGAAAAATTGAAGAGCTTGTTCTGGGCTGATGAACATGCGAAAAGCTATTATAATGCGTTTGGTGATGTGGTATCATTCGACGCAACATATTGTACGAATAAGTAAGTTGAAATTTTCATTTCAAATAGCATAGTGCATATATTGAATTGTGTTATTAATAGTATTGCATTATCATATTGATAATATTGAATTGTGTATTGATAATAGGTACAATATGATTTTTGCACCTTTCACTGGTAAGGACAACCATGGAAAGTGTGTAACATTTGTTGTTGCCCTCCTTACGTCCGAGGATGTAGAAGCATATTCGTGGGTATTAAACAATTTCATAGAGTGTATGGGATTGTATCCACGCATCTTAATTACCGATCAAGATCCGGCTATTAAGATTGCAGTTGAACGTGTTATGCCACAGACCATCCACAGTTTTTGCATGTGGCATATAATGTGTAAGGTTGCCGATAAACTACCTAAGAACTTGAAAGACAATGTCGAATTTACACAGAAGTTCAATGCTGTTGTATGGACCGAACATATTGAGCCACCAGAATTTGAACATAGATGACATTCAATTATGGAAGAGTTTGAACTTGCTGGAGATGCGTGGTTTCAACATATGTTCGAGATACGGCATCAGTGGATACCTGCGTATTTCAGAGACATTGCAATGAGTGGTTTATTCCGAACAACGTCAATGTCTGAAAGTGAAAATAGTTTCTTCCGCAGGTATCTGAACAGAGGGTCTAATCTTGTGGAGTTTTCCATGCACTATGGTACCGCTATTGATGCACAACGCAATGCACACGATCAGTTGAGTAGTCTGGACAGATCATCATTTCCTGAATGTAAAACTAAATGGGAGTTGGAGAAGCATGAAGCATCTATATATACTCACAAGATTTTCTATGATCTTCAGAAGCAAATTGAATATGCTATCAATACATGTTCGATTCGCAGCATCATTACAACATCAGGAGGCAATGTACATGAGGTAGATGATCATAAGTTTGGTATTTTTCATGTTGCTCACGATGTTGAAAGTTTGAATACCAGTTGTTCGTGTAAGCGTTTTGTTAGGCGCGGTCTCTTTTGTCGACATATGCTGGTTGTTATGAAGAACTTGAAGATCAACAAAATTCCAGACAGGTACATTGTGAATCGGTGGACCAAGTATGCATGCATTAAATCAAAGCAGATAACTACACATGGAATATGTATTGAAAGGTGTGAAATGTCTGTTTTGAAAGATATTTTTTCAGACTTCTATTCGATTGTTGGAAACATTCAAGGATCAGATGTGTTGATGGATGAATTTGCATTGGATTTGCGAATGGTTAAAGATAAGTATGAAAGTAGGACGCCCAGTTCAACTTTACACGGAGGGAAACAGACCATATTTGAGAGATATTACGGATCTAGTGTACCTGATAGAGTTGAGGTTCACCCCCCCAGACCATGTGAAAACGAAAGGAAGCGGTAGCAGGTTGAAGTCTAGAAAGGAAAAGGCTATACTAAAGGCAAGCAAGCCGAAGAGGAGATGTGGAAATTGCAAACAGATGGCGCACCATGACGCAAGAAACTGTGATAAAGTGCGCGTAACCGGAGCAAAGGCTAATTGATTTTTCCTTGATTGAATTGTAATTTTATTTAAGTAGATAGATTTTTTGCACGAATATTTTTTTTTGGTTTTACGATGGGATTTCAAATTTTAATTTAATCATTTACAATACATCTCAACTTTTTTCATTTTTCTGTATTAATCTTTTTTTTTAGGTAACAAACTGTACATGTGTGTTAATAATATTTATGTTGTTAACGTTTATTTGAAAACATTCAAATAACATAATACATCTAATGTGCGTGTAGTTGTAATTTGAATAATGTTTATGTGGTGAACATTAGTAATTTATTTTGTAAAAAAACGTATTGAATGTCGAATATTAATATTATTAATATAATTGAACTGTTATCGTATATTAAATGCATTATGCATGTATATATTATGCTTTGTGTAAAAGTTTATCGTTTTGGGTATGTTTTCAATTTATTTGATTGTTTATACAAATGAATTGGTAAATAACACACATTGAGTATTCAGTGGATGCTAGAGCTTGCATGAAATTTGTCAAGTTATCCACAGCAATGCAGGTAAAAATTTAATACAATTCAAATAATTATATATATACAACTCAAAGCATTTACATGTACTAATTTCAATCCAGTATATCATTTTATTTGATATTACAGTTCAACTCAATTAATATAGTATATCAATTCATTCAAATTATTATGTACACGAGAATGACATTAATAATTAAACTGATATGAAATTGCAATACATAGACATAAATATAACAATTCAAGTTTATCACAACTCATTCAGACATCTTGTTCGATATTTGGAAAATTATTTAACATCCATATCAGCAATGAAAATATGGTTGTATATCAATTCAAATGTGTATAATAAACAATTCAATTAGGGAATAATAGAACCAACTCAATATGTGCATGTCTATTTCTAAACACAAGGTTATTGATATGCATCACACACAATGAAGCACATAACAAAAAACAACTATTAGCATCAACCCTAGTTTTCAGAGTAGTTTATTTGATCTGTTCGGTCAGAATCAACATAAAACTGAAATACCCATAGCACATACATGAAAATGAAGACCCATTACTTTAAAATTACAAAGCTGATTACAATAACCCATTAATCCAATGTTGAATCATATTTAATCGGCTATTTCAGATAAAAGCCCTAATTTTTAAACTATAATACACAATTCGGTAATGATTTATTTAACAAACAAATCGATATACAGGGGAAAACCACAAACCTTCATCAATTAGTATTACTCTTCTAATTGATTTTGAACTCTGTTTGTTCGATTTTTGAACCACGCGTCTGTTGGGTGTGGTACGCATATCGAAATCTTCGTCTTCTTCATCAGAGGTCGGACGACGTGTGTTCCTTCGCACCATTTTTGTTTGCAAAAATGGAGAATATCGAATCTGTGTTTTCTGGGAAGAATGATTTCAGAGTTTGAGAGGTTTGAGTTGTATGGAAGTTACTATCTACTCTCCGTAATGTACGCTACTTTCAGTTTTTTAAAAAAATTTCCAAAACTGCCAAAAATAATTTTACATAAATGTCCATGTTGAATTGTTGAACAACAATTCAACACGATTTTAGTTTGAAATTGGCGAAATTTGGGTATTTAAAATCAGCCATTAGATTGTGATTAATCAAGGGTGCAGATCATTTCCTATTTTTTACCAAAATCCTACTTTCTACCTGAAACCAACCCTATACATATATATATATATATATATTTATAAAGGGTTATGTTAACATGAGAAAGAATTTATATGTGAGAATGAGAATGAATCTAGGTCGTTTATCTTTATATGGATGTTATTTTTTAAAGGGAAGTTATTTTGCAGATGAAATCACAACTATTGATTTATTAACATCAATGGTTGAGATCTTTTTTCATTTCTCGCATATGAATTCTTTCTTATATTATCCAAAACGTGTATATAATTAAATATATATATATATATACATATATATATATAAAGTATAGTTGTGTAGGTACAAATCGCACCATTCATACAGGTATGAATTCTCACATTTATAATATTCACACATGATATAAATGGTACGATTTGTACCTCAGTCGATAAAACTTATATATCAATAATATTATTAAAAAGGATAGCGAGATTTATATATATTTAAATTCAATCTATGAATTTTGAGCACTTGATTGCAGAAGAGATGATGTCGAGTGAAGCAACCATATGCTCTGCACCGAGCAGGTTCTTTAGAGGTCTTTGCTTCAGGATTCGCAATTGTTCTGCAATTTTTGAAAAAGAGGTCTTCTTATATGGACATTGCAAAGGCCTCAAATGTGTTTGTTAAAAAGATTGCAATGCAGGCGGCGACGGCGTTGGTGATGACCAACCTCATACTCTTAATTTTATCAAGTCTTGAACGCACCATCAAATTGAGATCTTAATGCTGTGACTTCAGCTTGAATATGTGAAACGGTGTAGCTCGGCCCACGACCAGAGCGGGTCGTGTTTGAATTTCAATTTTTTGGAAGTTAATGTTTTTCAAATTAATTGTGGCTTATGACTCAAGAGTACAACTGGTAAAATGGGTTTGGGGTAGCCCACCCGCTTGAGGTACCCAAAATTTGGGTTGCTTGGACTCCAAAAATTAAGGCTAGAAAAAAACTGGTCAATGTGAAGAAAAAACTCTAGCCGATTGGGTATAATATATACATATATATATATATATATATATTCAAGGAATGTATGAGGCAACCAAAGGTAGTTGCAAAACTGCCTTCTTTCTTTGATATTCTGGATCTCTTCAAGTTCTTCTTTGGACATTAATTTGGGTGCAACATCTGATATTTTTTTTCTACATTATTTCCTTCTTACTTCTACTCTTGGTTGTATACTGATAATTGTCATGATTTTCTCCATATATTGTGATACACTTATCTCCATTGTTGTAAAAAATTAAAAATGAATGCTTAAAGAAAGTGCAAAAAAAAATTGATGAAAGAAAAAAAGGAAAAAAACAACAAAAACTCAATGAAGATATGTTGGAGTTGGAACTGCACTCATTGAATCAATTGATTCTAATATTGTATATCTCATGCGAAGTTATGTATACGACAGTTTGTAAGACAGGTTGCACAAATTAACACACTCACAAAAAGAAAAACAACAATTAGTAACCCAGTTCGGTGCAACCACCTATGTTTGGGGGGCTTCACCCAATAATAGTATCAATCCACTATCAAGAAACTCAAGTTACAAAGGAATATTACTCTCTAAGGACTGCCCACGCCTTAAGAACCTTCGTTACTCTCCAACGCTCTTCTCAAGTGTATTGAATCTAATCTCTCCCTAGACTAGCCAACCCTAGAACCCGCAAGCCTCTAGGATTACAATAATAAAAGTTGAATCTAATCCCTTTGAGTTTATAGATCACTCAATTACAAGAATACACGCCCCAACTATCTAACTCACGTAAAAGTTGAAGCCAACACGTCTACACACACGTATGTATGTAGGATTACAATAATAAAAAAGCTATTCAATAAAAAGGTTACACTCTTTGCCCAATATGCTCACACTATCTTTCGCTTGAGTGGTTGTACGATGCGGACTAAAGAGCCATCCTTATATAGGGTGTCGTCAAACCCAATCATCGCCGCTTGCTTTGTATGTCTCTTTCCTTGAGTAGAAGATCTTGCATGATATCTAGGATATATTTCCTTGATCTTGGAAGGGAATAAATATGGAAATATCTCATGTAGATGGGGCACACGTCTTTCCAAACAACCATAATGCGCAACAAGAAAATTACCATAAATAAGAGATTCTTGTACAACTGTCATATTCGGATCCAAGAGAGAAAAATCTTGAGACAGGTAATTGAAATTGTCTTACATAAATTCGCCAACATCTCCATGCACTCATAAATTCAACGTTTTAGAGAACTTTAGTGTTTGTTCATTATCATATTCTTCTGTTTTATTATATAGCAAGGTTTTATTCTCTTTTTGTTATTCTCTTCATACACTTTCCTTCTCTTTTCTTTTCAAAGTATATCTTGTAGAGCTTGATTGAAGAAATGCTTTATCTTGTTTCTTTCTTCCTTAATCTTATCTTTCTCCTTCTAAGTTTTTGATTCCTCCTCATTTCTTGGTTTGTTTTAGCAGTTTTAGTATATGTTCTAAGGTATTTTTGCTAGGATTATTTAGTTTGACATCCCCTCTAACTACATAAGTCTTAATGTGATGAGTTTATGTATGTGGTATTGTTTTTGACTTTCGGCAGTCCATTTTTTTGTTTTTTTAGAATATTTTTTGTTCTTTCTCAGCCCAAAATTCATTTACCCTATTTACACTTATCCTTTTTCTTATTAAAACTTTTGTTGTGTCCTAAGGATTCAAATTCGAGTATTGTTTTATCGGCTTCAGATTTTTATAATCTCTTTAACAAGCTTGATTTGCATAAAGTTCTTGTCTTGATTATTGCAATAGTTGGCCACCCGCCATGGACTCAACGTTGGCCACATTTTTGCTTGGATCAGATGATTGGGATGTTTCGATCGCATGTTCTATTACCGAAATTTATTTTTGTTGTTATTTCTTCTCCAAAAGGGGGAGAATAGATTTGCATTTAAGGGGAAGAATCAGGAGATCTTTTGAAAGTTGCCACCTATGTTCTTTAAAGAGTTAATCTCCATATTGTCAAATTTTGGTTGACGTACTCAAGGGTAGTTATCAAATTGAATTGAATGAGTCTCTCTACCTAAGGGGGATCAGTGAATCAATCGTCTGTGAAGTTCTGAAAATGAAAGTTTTGTGAAGAAAGACGAATGGGGAGTGATTGTTAGTGTTAATTTTAACATTACATATTCATTTTTCCTTTTCCACAAATATGAATTTTCTTGTGAACCTCTACTTCAATGGAGAGAATCAAATTCATCAATATAAGAGATATATAATATATCTCTTTTATATCATATATTCTACGAGGAGGTCTTATCTACAAGGAGAGTTACATCTATCCATACAAGAAAAGAGCTCATATCTTTACAAGGGTGGGTGTATTTTGTTTCCTAGAAGGAATCTTAATCTAATTTACTAGGTAGTTTCCCATTTGCGTTCTATAAATTAGAGAACATATCTCATAATTCTTCAGAGAGTTTATAAGAGTTGATACACGAGTTTGAGAGTTGTTCTTTTTTTATAGTTGTTGCGTGCTGAGTTAAATACAGACATCTGCGTACACGTTTTCTGTCACAATGTCTCGTAAAACTTTTGTTTGCCTTTTTATAGTGTTGTGAGGATTTATATCCTTTTATAATTTTTGTATTAGGTTGATTTTTGTATTCACATCATCATAGTGAACCTTAAAGTACACTTTTGTGGATGGAGGGAGTATATTATTCACATCATCGGTGGCAATGAGAGGTCTCATACTGAAAAGTTGCAATGAAAGTCAAAGAATGTCATAAATGATTGAAGATTCTTCCCAGATCTCAGGTCAATCTTAGAATAAAAGTTAAGGTTAAAAAGTTTGCACTCAATATCAAATCAAAGTACGGGAGAACTTTTATATTTTAGAAAATGATCTCACAATCACCATAGAAAACAAGTACAAAGTTGCAATAGGAAGAATTTCAAAGCTCAATCACATGTTACCTCGCGCTCAAAGAATCTTACAAGCATTCAACCACTCTCAAGCTTTGAAACACTCAAAGCTTATGATACTTATACTCATTGAAAATCTTTAAGTATTACTTGAAGAGTTTAGAACACCAATCTGCAATAGGTATTATAACTAGTTTAGAGGATTAGCCTTCAATTAGAAGTGATCAGACTCAATGTTTATAAAACTTTGTAAGATTGATCATTGTAAGACACAAACACCTCAAATTTAGTTGTAAACCCTCAAGTAACTTCGAATCTAGTTGACATAGTAGTTTTCATCTATAAATCATTGTCATTGTAGAAATAAATATTTCGTAGAAGTATCTTAAATCAAAAGGACATCTTTTACAACTTGATGATTTAAGAACCAAAAATTAAAAAAAAAGTCGCATTTAAAATTTTACTAGGCATAAAAGGATTCTAAGATAAGTGCAACAACATAAAATTGTAAAACAAAAGTAAACTAGATTGGAGTGGGCCGCGCGAACGCATGCCCACAATATAACAAATTATGACGTAGGCTCGACCACTTGAGCCGACCTTAGGCTGACACCCCTCCCAAGTGCAATGGAAGTCACCACCCTAAGCCATGCGCCTTTTTGATCGCCCATTGACTCCGTCCAGGTAAGTATGGAGCTTAGTTTATTTCCATCCATTTATGTATGTTGTACACCTATCCCCTTTCTATTACTCATCCGATGTGGGATTATTATCTTCTTCAATTTCTCATTTGTTGACTACTATGTCTATTTTCTATTAGGTAAAACATTATGTAGCTAATATCAATCCATTTTTACCTATATATCTAGAGGAACGATTTAGATTATTTTAATTTTTTACATTATATATATAACCTTTCTTAGAGTGGAAAGATTCACTAAACTTCTTGATAATTTAAACAAATCAAAGCTTTCTTATATGTACATAATAATTCAATAGAGCACCGCTCACCCGTCCGTGGTGGGCACCAATTAATGTGCCCACGATTGATGTGGCATTGCCACATTAGTATACTAGTCATTATAATTTTCGTTTTCTATTTATTTAATTTTAATTATTTTGTATTGAAGAATATTAAAATATATCATAATCAATAAACTCTAATTAGAAAGTGAGAATTAATAAACTTTTTATTAAAAAATTAATATTTATCTACGCAGCATGACACATCGTACACGGACGTATTAACCCCACTCACCCTTCATGGGCGAGTTAGCACTTTCATAATTCAATATAGTGATATCTATAACTTCTTTATGCCTAAGATAATTTGTATAACTAAATTGTAATAAATACTAATTATCAAACTGAAAAGTTGTAATGAAAGTCAAAGAATGTCATAAATGATTGAAGATTCTTCCCAGATCTCAGGTCAATCTTAGAATGAAAGTTAAGGTTCAAAATTTTGCACTCAATATCAAATCAATGTACGGGAGAACTTTTATATTTTAGAAAATGATCTCACAATCACCATAGAAAACAAGTACAAAGTTGCAATAGGAAGAATTTCAAAGCTCAATCACATGTTACGACGCGCTCAAATAATCTTACAAGAATTCAAACACTCTCACGCTTTGAAACACTCAAAGCTTATGATACTTATGCTCATTGAAAATCTTTAAGTATTGCTTGAAAAGTTTAAAATACCAATCTGCAATGGGTATTATAACTAGTTTAGAGGATTAGCCTTCAATTAGAAGTGATCAGACTCAATGTTTATCAAACTTTGTAAGATTGATCATTGTAAGACACAAACACCTCAAATTTAGTTGTAAACCCTCAAGTAACTTCGAATCTAGTTGACGTAGTAGTTTTCATCTTCAAATCAATGTCATTGTAGAAATAAATATTTCGTAGAAGTATCTTAAATCAAAAGGACATCTTTTACAACTTGATGATTTAAGAACCTTAATAAATAAATAAGAAATCGCATTTAAAATTTTACTAGGCCTAAAAGGAATCTAAGCCATGCACCTTATTGATCAATATAACAAATTATGACGTAGGCTCGACCACTTGAGGCGACCTTAGGCTAACACCCCTTCAAAGTGCAATGGAAGTCACCAACCTAAGCCATGCACCTTATTGATCGCCCATTGACTCCGTCCAGGTAAGTATGGAGCTTAGTTTATTTCCAGCCATTTATGTAAGTTGTACACCTATCCCCTTTCTATTACTCATCCGATGTGGGATTATTATCCTCTTCAATTTCTCATTTGTTGACTAATATGTCTATTCTCTTTTAGCTTAAACATTATGCAGCTAACATCAATCCATTTTTATCTATATATGTAGAGGAATGATTGAGATTGATTTTGTTACATTATATATGTAACCTTTCTTAGAGTGGAGAGATTCACTAAGCTTCTTGATAATTTAAACAAATCAAAGCTTTCTTATATGTACATAATAATTCATTAGAGCACCGCACAACCGTCTGTGGTGGGCACCATTTAATGTGCCCACGATAGATGTGGCATTGCCACATCACTATACTAGTCATTATAATTTTCGTTTTCTATTTATTAATTTTTAATTATTTTGTATTGAATAATGTTAAAACGTACCCTAATCAATAAACTCTAATAAGAAAGTGAGAATTAATAAACTTTTTATTAAAAAATTAATATTTATCTACGAAGCATACCACAACGTACACGGACGTATTAACCCCACCCTCTGCGGGCGAGTTAGCACTTTCATAATTCAATATAGTGATATCTCTAACTTTATGCTTGAGATAATTTGTATAACTAAAATTGTAATAAATACTAATTATCATAAGATCTGAGCAGCTAAACCCTTAATAAAAAAAATCTAAGAATTGCGTATAATATTAACTTGAAATCAATTATTGTATATGATAGATGTATATTGTATATGCAGTTGCAAAGAAATTTATGTGTAACATAAGTAAAAGAACGAAAGTAATAATTTTAAATAAAAATAGAAATTAATAATGGTAAAAAAACTCTATAAGAATAAAACAACACTAAAATTTCAAATTTAAAATGCATACACATATCCTATAATTAATCCTACTAATCAATTCAAACTATAATTAAATGCTAAAAATTGAATATACAACGATTGCATTCTTACACTACATATTAAATTAACGATTATGTTGTTATATTATAATTATTTATAACAAAGTTGTGTTTTATCATATATGAAATTAGCATTGCAATTTTTAAACAATACGTTATCTTGAATATAAACAATGTATCGGTTTTCATCTATTTATAACACTACACATAACTAAATGCAAACATTAAATTGTACTATCGTAATGCAAATATATATATATATATATATATATATATATATATATATAAATCAAAAAATAATCATACCCATTGAATGAAAAGAAAGGATCTTCCTCAACCGAAACACAATTTTGTCCTCTATGGCAAAAATTGTGGAAACAATCTTCTTCATCGCCAGAAAGAAATTGGGAAACAATCTTTCTCCTCGCTAGAAAAATTGGCAAAAAGAACCTTCACGATCTGCTCTATTGACAAGCCCATTTTTCGTGCTCTTTTTGATTCTTGTTTTAGGTATAGATCGAGTCTTTTTTCCTTTATTTGTGTCGTATTTCGTGTCTGGGAGGACACAAGTCTATGGCAAGCAGGATGCAGGGCAAGCTGCGGGTCGTCTGTGGAGAAAGGCAAGATTATGCACGAAGAAGTTTGGGCAATTTGGAGCTCAAGACGAAGTACCGCCGAAACCACACTGCAACAGAAGGAGACCAAGGGGGTATGCTGAGCAAGACAGAGAACAGACCAAGTAGCCGGGAGCGCATAAGACGAAAGGCAAGAGGTGGGGATTCGTGGTAGATTTCTTTCCTTCCGCGAAAAAGGAAACATATCTCTCTTTCCTTTCACCAACGATTTGGGGAAGGATTGAGAATCTTTCCTTCTTCGCGGAATATCTGATCGGGAAGGAATGTTTGTCGGAACCCTAGCCACATGCAATATCTGATCAGAGACACACACATGCAATATGCTTTAATACATGAGAGGGGAGGGACGACGTCTGGCTGCTTAGTTTAGTTCTTTTATTTTCTTATGAGTGTTGGGGAGGAGAAAACAAGTCCTACGGACAAATACTTTTAATATTTTGTTATGCTTTTGGCCTTACCACGGGTTGGTCCTGGCAAGAGGATCTTTTGGTAACACTTTCATTTCAGTATTTAATATAAGTATACTTTTATTTATTTCATCATTGTTCTTTATTTTCCATATGAGTAGCTAGGTTATTAGACTTGGCTTGAGAAAGATGAATTGAGTCCAGACTTATAACGTCTTGAGAGGTCTAACTATGCATATAGTTCATATAGTTGTCTTGTCGTGTTCCTAAAGTGCTGGATCTGAATCCTATACAACTTGATCAAGTCATCGGTGTTGTCTGGCCAGTAGCAGTCTTGGGCGAGATCAGGTTACAATAGCGAGCTGGAAACTCCAAGTGTTAGCGACTTCCTGCTTGCAAGCTAGAGGGATCAGTGCGGTAAAGTAGGTGGGGACGCCATGGGACGGGCGTATGAGATGGTGTGCCCATGGTTGCTGTGTTCCCCGTGAATGCCTATTTCGGTACATCGGAGTAAGCTTGGTCCAGGAGCAATCCTGGGTAAGGGGGATAGGGAGTGAGTAACCCTTACCCCCTAGGCTGAAAAAGTGTGATGGGCGGGGCTTGAGTGGCTACGTGACGATTAAAAAGGGGGCTGCTTGAGTGAAGCGTTTGGGGAAGGAGTAATCCACCAAGTCAACGAACAACTCTACACCGATGATCAAGACATAAGTCAAGACTCAAAGATTCTAATTCAAGTCAAGTTACTTTCTCAGTTAACTTTTTTTGTGTTTTCTTTTCAGTTATTTACTTTTACAGTTTTTACTATTCTGCTTGGTTACACCTCTTACCCAAGGCAAGACCCGAATCAGAACCCCAAATTGTGACATCGAGAGAGGAATCCACCAAGTCCCTGTGGAATCGACCCTATACTTACCACTAGCAGAACCTAGTTAGAAGTATCGATTTATAAATTTATCTTGCCGGAATGATAACGACTGAGCTCTGACAGCTATCTCCTTTCAACCCTCTCTTTCTCTGCGCCCGAGAACCTCAACACCCTTCATTTGGAACACGATGACATCATATAACTTGGAGGGCATAGTCTATATTTGAAGATGATAAATGATAATATGCGCTGGAATAAAATATTTGGTGAACAATGTTCTGAAATATGTTGAGAATGCGTAAAACCAAAACATCAAAATAATGGCTAAATTGAGTTGTATAAAAATTGCAACATACACAATGTACAATTACACCCCCAAATCTATAATATTAATGAATATTATAAATTAAAATATAATTGTAGATAACTACAAAATCAAGAATCTCATGATTGACTTATATTTTTGGGGATGTTTTTTATTAAAAAATTGAATTACATTAAATTTAATTTACATAGTCGCATTACAGATGACTCGAACCCAAGACCTATTGCGTTGGGCATAACCCCACTGCCACTAGACTAACACATACGCGGTAAGGGGATGTTTTTTTTACAGCCATCAACATAACACTATTTAAATTATAACAATTTCTCTTTTTTACACAATTATTATTTACAATCATTCAATTTTTTCTCCTCCTTCTCCCTTCATACCTAGAGATATCAACGAGGCGGACCGAATTTCCCTATACCCAGTCAATCCGTGATTTTATTGAGGCCAAGCTCGGCTCATGGCCCGATCGTACCTGGGATTCAAGCCCAAGCCCAGGCCCATGATGGTCGGGTGGGCTTGGGCCGTGACCCCAAATTATTATTTTAATTTTTTTTTTAATTTTTTACTTTTTAATATATATATATATATATATATATTTACTTTGTTTCAAAACATATTTATATATTTTAACATTCATTATATTTTTAATGTGTATGAATCATATGATTGGTAAATGATCATACCATTCATACGTGAACTCTTTAATTCATACTACATTAGTGTGAAAAGTATGATTCATACATTGTATACGTAATTCGTATTTCATGTATTTAAGTAAAATGGTATTTATGATAATTCACACAAAAATTAATTATAATTTAAATAGTGTTATGTTGGTGGCTATTATTTGTCTTTCACTATCTTCTTTGTCTATTTTTTATAATTCTCATATATATATCATATACCCGCGAAAATTGACACACGAAATACCCTTGAAATACCCGTAAAATATTCGTAAAACACTCACACATCCACCTAATATTAACCTTATTTATCTATTTTTATATAAATTATATATGATTCTCACTAAAAAAATTATATAAAATATATCTTAAATATTGAAATTATATATTTTGCGGGTGATGGATACCCACGAGTTGTGGGTTCGTGGGTACCTGACGGATTCATGAGTATCCGTGGGTAGTGGGTTTAAGTGATTTTTATATCCACAGATACTTTAGTGGGTAAAAATTACTATCTATTTAGTACGTGGTTATGGGTATTGATAGTAGCTATCCATACCCACCGTACCCGATTGCCGTCCTTAAAGTCCTGCAACTAATTAAAATTGTGTAACAAAATAAAGAAATCGGTAAATTTGTTATAAAAAAAGTATAAATCTAAAATATTGAATCAATTTATAAAAAATTAAGAAGGATATATAATTAATTTTTTGTAAAGTTAATAGCAACTAAATAAAATTACACGCCGTGCTCAAGCCAACTACACCTATAAATTTGAGCATAAGAACCGGAAGGAAGCATTCACTTATTGAAATTTATAATTATAAAAGAAAAACTTCTTCAATTACTTGTGAGGTCAAAGGTCTAGTAATCAGATCTAATCATCACTCGATCGACTTTACTTTACTTTACTTGTCCAATCAGAAAATGAAATAAAAATAAAAAACAAAAAGTGATTTCATTAATGATAGTTTAAAGGAATAGGTTAGTGTGAATTAGCCTCTTATGAGTTTTGAGGGTTTTTTACCATCATAGCTATTAATGTGTTTAAAATATACTAGATGATAACGGAGCAGGTTCACAGTGGGTATTGCTTTCTTGTCTTCGTACTTGTTTTATAAATTAATTTTGTACTCATCTTCAAACTCGTTTAAATTGAGACAGTTGTGGGATGTAGATTACTCAAGAGAAGGAGGAAATCCATCGAGTACCAATCAAATAAGTTTTTCTAAGACATATTATTTCCTCCGGTCAATTTTTATCGTCTCATTTTATTATTATTATAAATCTGTAGGATATTTGGCATTGTTGTAAATCTTTAAGTATTCCTTAAAGAGTTTAAACACCAATCAATAACAAGGAATAGATCTAGCTAGACGATAGTTTTCATACGAGATCGAATTTGCATCTTGTAAAAGGTTGATCACTTTAAAAAATGTTGGATTGAGAATCAGTCCACAACAAATAAAGAGGACAGAGGAAGACTCTAAGAGATTTGGAGTTCATACCTTGAGTTTAGTGGATTAAGATTGTCGCGTGAGTAGTTTGGTCTCAGCTTTGCCGGCAAAGCCTGCAAAACAAGACTAGAGAATGGTTGCAGTTCTCCGGGGAGAGTCTCCGATGCTCAAGTCAGCTCGTAGTAGACTTGAGAATATTGAATGCAATGAATGCGTGAAGTATGTGAGTTTGATAGTTAAGTGTGTCTAACCTTATAAATGAAAATGGATGTGGTATAAATAGGGTAAAAGAGTAATACCACATGGATAACAACCTTAGGCATGTAGTGCAATTTAGAAAATCCTCTCCAATAAGGCAGAACCACGTCAACATTGATCCTGCTAGGTTGTTAGAGTCATTTTCACGTGACAGACAGTTATTCTGGACCATGTCAGGAGAGTTCTAACATGTGTCAATATTTTATTCATGCAAAGCACGTTGTAGCGGACCCTAGATAAGAGAAAAATGTCTTCCTGGGCCAAAGTGTCTTGTTGGATTTGACGACGGATTAATGAAACACACGTGACAGACGGTTATTCCCGGACCCTAGGTTTTGACATTGAAACGCTTAATGATGGATTTGAAAACGGATTAGTGTGTCTTGTTGGCATCATACAACGACGGATTTGTCTGTCGTAAATCCTTCATTAGTCCATTATTAACTAAATGAAATCGGCATCTTCTTACTCAAATCAGACGCACCCAAAGTCTCACCCCCTCTCCATTCATGTTGCAAAATCCGATCATGACCACCGCTGCCATGCAACTGCTGGCCATCACTCTCTCTCCATCTCTTTCTCTATCTCCTTCTCTCACGGTTTCTTTCTCTCTCTCAGATCACCATTGTCGCCCCAACCCTGCCCTACTGCCGCCATGAGGTATGCCATCCATTTCTCTTTGTTTCTGATCTCTCTCATACACACAATTTCGTCCTCCTCAGATTGTCACTGCTCCTGTTGGACTTTCGGAGCCATCGTTGCGCAGCCTCTAGCTTGCACCCCTGCTACCGTTAGCCAGTGCCTACCAGATTCAACCGATTGTGATCATCTAAATCTTTTTTATAATCCACACCTCTTTATTTATCAAATAACAAGTTAGTACTCAACACAAATATGTACAGTCAATCTAGTCCATTAATATAATATAATAATGCATGGATACAAATAGTTGTGTAATGATGACATAAAAGTTGTTTATAAATATAATGCATCGTACAAAGTTCCACTAAGCACACCATTAATTCACGTATCATGGTAAGATCATTATTGGTAGTAACAATAATCACTAGAAAATTAAAGTAAAAAAGAGATGTCTGGATCTTTAAAATGAAAGATTGTCATCATTATTACACGAAACGAGCACACTCCAAATAGTAATATCATGTTTGCGCATGGATCACATGGGGATGGGATTGAGCAAGAGAGAGGCAGCAAGTGGGCCCAAGTGCTTCTCTGGGTCAGTGTAGCCATCTTTATTGTTGTTGTAAGTGATCTCAGCTGCTCTACCATAGTTAAGAAGTTGTTCTACCATTTCCTTAGGTACTGAGCTGCCTTTTCCTTTAGCCCACTCTGCAGTTACATCCTTCCATCCAATCTCAACCAATTCCTTAAACCTACAAAGTGTCTCTTCCTTTGATACTCCTTTATCTTTCATGTAGCAATCCACCACAGTCGCCAATGATCCTTCTCTGTTCTCACGCTTCATTTGCATCCAAACACCAAATTCAGTAAAGCAACATATATATTAAAATTTGGAAATAGAAAATAGTGCACTTGAACAACTTACTTCATATATAGCTTCCCAAGTCCTCGATGGTTCGACCCATTTTAGCAGTAGATATCACGATCTTTGTCTCGCTGAGTAGCCACTGAACATCTTGTTCAGTAACAGACTTCATCCCAGGCACAAAAGCTATGAACATGGGATATATGCAGCTTGTGAAAACTGAATTCGTCATGAACTCTTCGAATGGAGGCATTTGGCATTCCATGATCCACTTCTGCTCTATGTTGTAGGCTCTACCCATCTGTTTAATCTGATCAGTTTTTACATACATACATGCAAACATGTTGTTAATCATCCAAATTAAACCTTGAAAGAAATTAAATATTAAAAACTATATATATAGAGGTCTTACTGCTTCTCTGTAGTAAGGAACTGCAAAGGATTTTCCTTGCTTTTCTGCTTCAGCTTCGTAGTCTTCAACTACACTCATAATGAATCTATAAACAACTTTCATGAAGTCGGGGAGCACATCAATCTCATCCAAATTCCACCTTAAATTAAGAAATATATATTGAGGGTCAATATTCATTAGTGTTATATATATACATACATATAACTAGTGTCATCTAGGTAAGTAGGTACCTCTCCAAAATATGAGTAAAAATGTCGTCTTCTTCAAGTGTAGCATAGTTATCATAGGTGTCGTCCACGACCGAAAGCATTTGCATGATTTTGGCGACAGTTGCTCTTACGTAAGAGTATTGAGGTTCTGATCGAAATGCAGTGCCCCAAAGATAACACTCTACTATTCTGTCTCTTGAATATGGCAACTTGTTTTTAAGATCAAATTTGTCCCACCACCTAATTCATTTATAACATTAATATATATATCATTATCACTAATGAATTTGTACCTTTAAAAAACACTTGTATGTATAAATATTTTAGTATTTATATTACCTTGAGAGTTCGGCCAGTTCTTTCCTGTACATGTTCTGTAAGTAATTGAAGTTCAATTTGGCCAAATTCACAACCACTTCCTCCGCCGATCCATCTACTTCGTGGATCGAGATATAGAAACGGACGGTCAAGATCGCAAGACTTCTGTGGATGGAGTGGTTGAGAGACTGCTGCACTTTCTCTTTAATGGAAGAGGGCTCTAGTGTTGGTAACACACGCTTCAAGTGATGGGTTGTGAATTCCACAGCTTCATCTAATATGCTTTCGTTGAGGATTCGGACATGAGCTGCCTCGTACAAACTTAAGATGTCTTCGGTGTCAAGATTTCCTACTTGCCATTTTCCGTCTTCTCCAACAAATTTGTCGAAAACATCTGTTTCATTAACATATATATCACAATATATATTTGAAAAATAATTAAGCTGAGTGATCATAGCAAGTGAAAGTGTTAGGTTTTTAAGTCTTGATGTTATTTGAAATGTTGACCTAACATTTGTGTTTTTGTGTTCTTCACATGAATGCTGACTGGGACTCCAGCTCAGCATGACGTGGAATGGTGACATAATATCCAGCTCAGCATGACAAGTGGTGATGACTTGACACCCAGCTCAGCTGCCATGTAGAGTGCTGACTCGGCAGCATTGAAACATCACACGTAGGATGGAGTAGAGACCAAGTCTTGAGCCATGCAGTTGAGATATTCATGTTAGTGGAATTCTGTTTCACAAATCCAGGAGTCAACAACCAACTGAAGACCAAGTATTGTGCTATGCAGTTGAGATATTCATGCTAGTGGAATTCTGTTCCCACAAATCCAGGAGTCAACAATCAACTGAAGTAGTTCCACAATTCCAGGCTGATATGCGGAGCACAACAACTAAACTGCGAGAATTGTGGAGACATGGGCCAAACAGTTGCTATATTCATGGATCCAAGCTCATGTAGTCTATCTATAAATACTAGAGTCATTCATTCAGTAGAGAGAGGTTAGATGACACATTTGCAGATTAAATTCGTAGTTTTAATTCTGTATGCTTCTTAGATCATAAGAGCATACATTTAGTATTTTAGTGATAGTGTTGTAGTTATTGTTGTGTTCAACATTGTAATAGCTCAACACTTGTTTTGATTATTCTTTTTGACCGTAAGGTCTCCGTGTAGGTTATTAATTGATAACCTACGCAAAAATTATCTCGTGTCTTCTACTTTAACTTCCGCGAATTTTGACTTAGAGTAGGTTGATACACTTTCAAGTGGTATCAGAGTCATCACTCGACACACTGAGTGTGGTCCTGATTGTATCACGACTCTAACACGATGATGGATCCAAATAGTACTGGAGCATTTCGACCTCCAATCTTGGATGGCTCGAATTACTCTTACTGGAAGACACGTACCCGCTCTTACATCAAGTCTCTAGACAGAAGAGCATGAATATCTGTGGAGAATGGGTGGTTACCACCAAAGCAAACTGACGCAGACGGTGATTGTGTACCAATAGCACAAAGTTCGTGGTCACGAGATTAAATTGAAACTTCAAGCACAAGACCTGCTGACCGCAACAGCTGAGATAACACGACTCAAAGAAGTTCAAGCAAAACAGGAGGCGTTGATCACACAACGTGATGTTGAGCTCACCAAGGTGAAATCCAAACTTGAAGAAGCAGAACTGACCATTCGTAAATGGAATACTGGGACTTATACGCTCCAAGAGATCATGGACAGTGCAAATCCCAGCAAACAAGGTCTAGGATATGCTGCACCAACTGTGCTATGTCGTGGGTCCACATCAACAGGACAAACATCCAATAGCGAAACAGATGTTGTGCTCACACAAACATCAACACAGACAAAACAAAGCATTTCTCAAGTAGGAAAATGTAAGAAAGGTAAGAAAAAGAGTAAGAGACATAGAAGGAAATATATATGTCATTACTGTTTGAAACCAGGGCATATAAAACCTTTCTGTTATCAAAAGAAAAGAGATGACAAGTCTAAATCTGTGCTACCACAACAACCTAAAATGAGATGGGTAAAGAAATCTAATCTAACATGTAATGTTGTGTATACTGCACTGAAAACTAACATTTCAGGTTCGTGGTACTTTGACAGCGGATGTTCACGCCACATGACAGGTAACAAAACTTTTCTTTCCAACTATGAGACCTATGATGGAGGAAATGTTTCCTTCGGTGGAGGTTCAAAATGAAAAATCATAGGGAAAGGTACACTTAATGTTCCTGGTCTGCCTGCCCTAACAAATGTGTACCATGTACAAGGGCTGATGGCAAACTTAATCAGCATAAGTCAGTTATGTGATGGTAACATGCTTGTGAAGTTCACCAAGGATGCATGTGAAGTGTACAATAACAATAACTTGTGCATCATGACGGGTCAAAGGTCGTCAGACAATTGTTATATGACTGATAACCTAAAGTGTAACAAAGCACAAGTAGATGATGTTATTCTCTGGCACAGACGATTATGTCATACTAACTTTCGAAATCTTGGCAGGTTAATGAAGATGGACGCCGTACGAGGTCTACCCAACTTTAAAAAGGCCGATCAGATTGTTTGTGGAGACTGTCAGAGAGGCAAACAGCTGCATGCCTCACATCCTGCTATACAGCACCGTGAGCAACACTTCGGCACCAACCGATGCTTTGAGCTACTACATATGGATCTAGTAAGACCTATGGAAGTGGAAAGTATTAGTGGTAAGAGGTATGTACTAGTTGTGGTAGATGATTTTTCCCGTTTCACATGGACTTATTTTTTACGTGAAAAATCTGAAACATTTGAGATGTTCAAAAATATGTTTGCTCGATTTGCTAATATGTTTAATGCCAGAATATCTCGTATAAGGTCAGATTACGATCGTGAATTTGAGAATTCACATTTCATGAGCTTCTGTGATGAAAAAGGCGTATATCAAGAGTTTGCAGCACCAAAAACTCCACAGCAGAATGGGGTGGTCGAACGCAAGAATAGGACCTTGATTGAGATGGCAAGGGTTATGCTGAGCTCAAAACAAATGGCGAAACACTTCTGGGCTGAGGCAGTAAACACCGCTTGTTACATCAACAATCGCGTCAACATTCGTCCAGGCTCATTTAAAACACCCTATGAATTGCTTAAAGGGAGAAAACCTAACCTAAAACATTTTCGTGTTTTTGGGTGTGTGTGTTTTATCTTAAATGATCGTGAGTATCTAAAAAAGTTTGATGATAAGAGTGACAAAGGAGTATTTGTTGGGTACTCAACAAACAGTGTAGCGTACAGGTTGTTTAACCTTCGCATAAGGACAATACAAGAATTTGTTAATGTTGTCTTTGATGATGCAGGCGATGTAAAGAAAGAAGTGGAAGCGAGTGATGACGTATATCAAGGGGGAGTAGTCATACCCCCTGTTGAGTTGCAAACTGATCCACCCAACACAACAACTGACAGTAGTGTGGAGAATAATGTGACACAACAAGAACCAGAAAAAGAACATGCTGAGGCTCAAGTTCTTGATGTTACTCCCCAAAGAGAACCTTCAGGCCGCGTGAGAGAAAACCATCCACTATCTCAAGTCATAGGAAATTGTCATGCCCCGTAGGATGGGGCCTATGCGGAATAAGAATTCAACGAAAATATAATTGAGAAATATTTCATAACGATAAAGTAATGATTAACAATAGAAGAAGGGTAAACCAGGATTTTGGACACTCTAGATACGACACGAGTTCAATGTATGAAGACATTGAACCGTAAACATTGAAATAAATAGGATCAAAAGTTAAAAGTTTTATATTGACGATCAGCATGATAGACCATGAGTTTGGATAATGAGGGTCATCAATAAGATGAAACCGACTAGCAGCGGAATAAATAATAATATGACATTCATCTCACCAACGTGATCGACATATATGAATAAGACTCTCGATGAGGCCCACCTCGTCGCCAGCTCATCACCGTCCTCCTAAAATCTGAAAAGAAAATATTTGAAAGAAATTTTGGGCTGAGTACTTGTGTACTCAGTGTAAGTCGTTGCCCGACTTTTTCAGTGAAAAACAACATAAATCGTCATTTAAAGAATATTACATGCCCAACCATATGATGCATGACGTTTCAAAACAAAAGCCCACCATACACATATGAAAACGTACATTTTACCATCATATCGAGCTCGTCATCATTCTTTGCTCATTCATTGTGTTCCTCATTGCGACTAGACGGGGAAAACTGAAATCTTCCGCGAATAATCCCCTTTCGCCAAGACCGGGGAACCTGGCCAAGTTCACCCGATCCGGACTTTCCGTGTACACTACCTTGGCCGGATCCGGCTCAAGGCACAATTGTTAACTTACATCATTGGCAGCGCCAATCAATGGGTATGGTAATACCGATCCATCACATATAGGATACACATGAGCATAATAAAACATTTGGCATGTAAATTCACATTTTCATAAAAAGCAGTTCTAGCTTATTAACTCAAAATACCGTACTGTAAATAGACCCACACCTGTCACCGATGTATGGAGCTCACATTCCATTGTATATGATAGATGATATTTTTCGGTAAGACCCTACAAGATGAATCTCATGGCTAAGTACAAATTGATAGGCGCTAACATCTTCTCCAACCTTAATCACTTCTAGTGCTTCCTCAACTTAATGTCTAACCATTCTAATGTTGACCTATTTATTACCCGATGATCATCATTTACGAGACTCGTCCAACCACTTAATCAATTTCAATCCGTTTGTAGTCAATTCGAGTGTCAAGAAAGAAGGAGTAAAACTTAGCTAGACTAAACGACTACTTTAAATAATCACATCGTTCGTCAACTTCGAGTAATGACTCGTTTCAACTTAATAGGATTGTGGATTTCTCATTATATTTATTCGAAATAATCATGTTCTAAGTTTCATTTAAAAGTAAAGGAATTCGTAATGACTAATGAGTTGAGATATGTTTGGACTTCCAATTGTGATTCTTAGTGAAAACTTACACAGACACATTTTCGAAAGGAAATTTATCTCAACTATTTAAGATAAATTTGTGAAATTTTAAACAATAGCTTTCCAAAATTCCAAAGTCAATGTTTATCAAGAGAACATATTCAAAATTCATTTTTAATACCCCTCAAAGAATAAAAATATGAGGGTATACTTTCAAGACCTTTTAAAACGTTTAAAACTTGTATATTTGTTAGTCTATCAAACGAAATCTAATGAATGTGAAATTTTACACAAATACTAAAAACACCATAAGGAACATGCCTTAAAAACAGTTTTCAGTTTCATTGAGCCAATAATCTAAAATAAAATCACATGGTTTCGAAATAATTTTCGCAAGCACACATATTCAAGTTAAATGAGCAGTTGAATTTGAAAAATCATAATAAATCGAAAATAACTCAAATTGTATCAAATCAAATTTTAAAGTGACCATAACGTCTAAATTTTTTATATTCTGATAACAAACCACATAAAATCATTTTACTCAATTTTTACCGAATTTTCAAAGTTAGACAAATGCCCAAATTTTTGCAGGATTTGACAGTTTGCGCAATCATTTTGAAAAATTCATAACAAATCGAAAATATAACGAAACTGAGTGATTCAAGTTGGAGATTACTCCTAACTCGTTCTAATATTTTATCATGTTAACAAAACCAAAATTCGGATATTCATACTATACAGAAACGACGAAACAGAAAAATGGGCAGAAGCTTCAACATAAGAATGTAAAGCAAGATTTAGTCTCCTAGTTCATCATGTTTTATCACTAACACAACATCAAATTATTAATCTTCAAATCAAATAACTATATTATCACATACTAACACAAGACAATTCATAATCCTACCATATTCCGGTCTAAATTGGTAAGGAGAAAGAACAATGACTACCTTATTGAAGAGCTAAGATAATTGAGTGAAGGTGAAACTTTCAAGGTGGGCTTGCCGGAGTTTTCCTCTCCTCACCGGAGCTTCCATCTTCTTGCCGGAGCATGGTTGTGAAAAGGGTAGAAAGAAGGGGTGAGAGGTGAAGGATGACAATGGAGAAATTAGAAAATAAGAAAGATCAAACTTACTACCTTGGCCAAAAGTTTTGCCTTGCATGGCTATCTTCCAGCCATTTTCTGGAAAATCAGACCCCGAAATTGGAATCTACACGTCGAAAGGAAGCTTGGGGTGAAATTTGGGCTCATTTGGTCGCCGGAAAAATTTTCCGGTGGCCGGCCGGCGGATGTCCGGCGGCTTTCCGGCAGTGAAGGTGCAGAGCACCTCTCTCTAGTCTCTCACTCTATAATTTGGGTTGAGTGAAACAAATGAGGAGGAAGGAGGAAGGAAATGTATATATATCCCTCTCGTCTTAAACTTTAAAAATTCGTTGAGTACTCAAACGATGTCCGATTTTTACGATCTTGGTGTCCACGGGTTCGTCTCGATGAGCTCTATTATTAGGTATTATAATCACGTGACAAGAAAAATTATTTTTCCAATTTAATCATGTGTAAACGTTACCGTTGTAGTCAAACATTTATCTTAAATAATTAAAATTTATAATTACGCTAAAAAAATAAAAAAAATCTAATATATTCAAACGAGATTTTCTTAATAATAATAATAATATTAAATAAAATTTCAAATAAACGTATTGATTTTTCGAGATTTTACAGAAATGTTGAGGATGGTGTTCAGACTAGACGTAAACAGCCAATTAACTATAGAGAAATGGCGTGCATGTACTCTGTGTGCTCTACAATAGATGGCATAACATGTGTTGTCTCCAAGTTTGAACCAAAAAATATCAAGGAAGCATTGACTGATGAGTTCTGGGTAAATGCTATGCATGACGAACTAAACCAGTTTGTTCGTAGTGATGTTTGGTATCTTGTTCCCAGACCAACCAACAGAAATGTTATCTGCACAAAGTGGATTTTCAAGAACAAATCTGATGAGAAGAGAACGATTGTACGAAACAAAGCACGGTTGATGGCACAAGGGTATACTCAAGTAGAAGGAGTAGACTTTGATGAAACATTTGCTCCAGTAGCAAGAATTGAATCAATTCGATTGTTGCTTGTTGTTGCATGTCATCTCAACATTAGTCTATATCAAATGGATGTGAAGGCAGCATTCCTCAACGGCGAACTTAAGGAGGAAGTCTATGTTGAACAACCAAAAGGGTTTGAGGACCCCCACAAGCCTAACCATGTCTTTCGACTAAAGAAGGCATTGTATGGTCTAAAACAAGCACCACGTGCTTGGTATGAACATCTCACAAATTTCCTTCTCAAATACGGATTTGTGAGAGGTGGTGCTGACCGAACACTATTTATCAAAAGGGAAGATCAACACATCCTTCTTACTCAAATCTATGTTGATGATATGATTGTCGGTTCCACTTCACATAACATGCTTAACAAATTTTCAGGTGCAATGTCTACAAAATTCAAGATGAGCATGGTGGGAGAACTGACGTACTTTCTTGGACTTCAAGTCAAACAAAAAGAAGATGACATCTTCATTTCACAAAGCAAGTATGCCAAAGAGATGATAAAGCGTTTTAACCTTGAAGGAGCCAAACATATGAAGACCCCAATGGGCTCTACGGAAAAGCTGACTAAAGATGATGCTAGGGAGGATGTTGACCCAACACTCTACAGATTGATGATAGGGAGTCTGTTGTACCTAACATCCACGCGCCCAGATCTGATGTTTAGTGTATGTGTATGTGCCAGGTATCAAGCTAAACCCAAAGTTTCCCATCTTAAAGCTGTTAAAAGAGTTATTCGATATGTTGCTGGAACATTAGACTTAGGAATCTTTTTCTCCAAAAACATCAATATGAGCTTGATAGGGTTTAGTGATTCTGATTGGGCTAGAGATGTGGACGATAGAAAAAGTACAAGTGGAGGTTGTTTTTACTTAGGAAACAACATTGTGTCATGGTATAGTCGTAAGCAAAATTGTGTTTCCTTATCCACGGCTGAGTCCGAATATGTTGCAGCAGGCAGCTGTTGCACACAACTACTGTGGCTCAAACAAATGCTTAGTGACTATAGCCTAGAAAACAATGACCTGATTGTGTACTGTGACAATATGAGCGCCATAAACATTTCTAAAAATCCTGTTCAACACTCAAGAACAAAGCATATTGACATAAGACACCATTTCATTAGAGATCTAGTGGAACAAGAGGTGATTAAGCTTGAGTATGTGAAAACGGAAAACCAAGTTGCTGATATTTTTACAAACCCTTAGATCATGAGAGATTCGTATACTTACGAAAGTCTCTTGGTCTTTGTTTTTGTCACTAATAGAGTGTGTTGTGCTGCACCCATATTCATATCTTTGTTATCTGTATCAAAGGGTGTAGCTTGTGTGTCTAACTTGCTAGTATAACATTTCAGTCAACATGATCTGTCTACGGCCGCCTGGTATTCTTTTATATATATATTTTTATGTACTTGTGTGGGAAACAATCCAAGTAGTTTGGGGGGCACGGCGTTCGCTGCGACGATGCTACCTTACAAAAGGATTGCAACTGCGACTGCTTTCAAGGGTGAAAGGCTAGGGGCACGGCGTTCGCTGCGACGATGCACTCTACGCTCACTAACTCTTGGATTCTTGTAGTTCTGCACCTATTTTTTCTTTATTTTAACCGGGTGAATGTTGCAGTGATGTTGACACAACAAAGCAAGTTAGACTGGTTTGTTTTATCAAAATATTGTTCTCTAAAAATGTTTTTTTTTCTCTCCTCCACAACTTGTGTTTTCTGTATCGCATAAATTAGCATTGTCCTCAACATCACTTATGTCTCTCTTGATAGTGGATTATAACTGTCGTGTAGCGTGTTCTTGGGTTTGTCAGGGTAAAAGTGAAACTACATAACTTCTTTTGAATTGAACCGTTGCCAGACTGTTTCCCATCATTACTTTTTCTGTCACACGAAACCCTAGACACTGCCTCTATTCTCTCTATCTCCCATATCCGCTTATAATCTCTCCTTTTTTAGAGCTCTTACTGCCCTAACACCGATTCTTCAAGCGTGCCTATCTTCCCAAAAAGGGGGAGAACAATATTGTTGCAGCACTGACCCTTTATTGTTGGAATGACATGGATGTTGCTGCGTGTGATGTGCTCGTATCTATGCTGTTGTTGTTGTTGTTGCTGCTGCTGCTGTTGTCTCTATCTATGTTGTTGCTGCTCTTGAAGTTGTTTTGCAAGCATGAACATAGGGGGAGTTTGGAGCACTCTCGTGAAGCTATAAGAAAGGTTTTGTGAAGAAGGCACAAAAACAGGGGGAGTTTGTTAGGTTTTTAAGTCTTGATGTTATTTGAAATGTTGACCTAACATTTGTGTTTTTGTGTTCTTCACATGAATGCTGACTGGGACTCCAGCTCAGCATGACGTGGAATGGTGACATAATATCCAGCTCAGCATGACAAGTGGTGATGACTTGACACCCAGCTCAGCTGCCATGTAGAGTGCTGACTCGGTAGCATTGAAACATCACACGTAGGATGGAGTAGAGACCAAGTCTTGAGCCATGCAGTTGAGATATTCATGTTAGTGGAATTCTGTTCCACAAATCCAGGAGTCAACAACCAACTGAAGACCAAGTATTGTGCTATGCAGTTGAGATATTCATGCTAGTGGAATTCTGTTCCCACAAATCCAGGAGTCAACAATCAACTGAAGTAGTTCCACAATTCCAGGCTGATATGCGGAGCACAACAACTAAACTGCGAGAATTGTGGAGACATGGGCCAAACAGTTGCTATATTCATGGATCCAAGCTCATGTAGTCTATCTATAAATACTAGAGTCATTCATTCAGTAGAGAGAGGTTAGATAGACACATTTGCAGATTAAATTTGTAGTTTTAATTCTGTATGCTTCTTAAATCATAAGAGCATACATTTAGTATTTTAGTGATAGTGTTGTAGTTATTGTTGTGTTCAACATTGTAATAGCTCAACACTTGTTTTGATTATTCTTTTTGACCGTAAGGTCTCCATGTAGGTTATTAATTGATAACCTACGCAAAAATTATCTCGTGTCTTCTACTTTAACTTTCGCGAATTTTGACTTAGAGTAGGTTGATACACTTTCAGAAAGAATATATTAATTAAACTTGACATACTGCAAGAAATATGATACTGGTGTTGTCTGAGCAAACGAAATCCAAGTGCAGTTGTGTACAAGTCGAGATCTTCTACTTCTTCTTGAGCCACGAGGGACTCATAAACTTGTTTGAGTTTGTGTTCGACTTCGGTCTGAAAATGATAAGCAAGTCCCAAACGTTCGAGGTTATCGATGAATGTGAGGATGAGTTTGGTAGAAGTGGCAGCCATTAGCATGCTCCCTACTTGTTTCTTCAGTCCTTCAATTTCCTCACTGTACTTCTCCTGCAACTGTAGTAGATGCATTGATTCAAAGATGTGTGTGTATATATATAGATATAAAGATCAAAAGTAGATGAATGTAAAAAGAAATGAATATGATATAGCTACCTGAGGATCGAAAGAAAAGGTAGAGAAAATGTCACCCCACATGCTTGGTTTGTAAGAGATGATGGGAGGGGGAAGATTCCTAACATTGACATTGACATTGACATTGTTGGTTGAAACATTAACAGAAGCAGCTGCCATTAATATTAATGCTTAGTACTCAGATAGATAGATAGATAGCTCTCTACTTAATTAATATGAAGACTGCTAATATTGCTCTGTATTTATGGAAACACATGCATACTCTCTCACCTATTTATAGAGAGAGGCATCATTGCATTGCATTGCATGCAATTTCAGTAACTACTTAATTCACTCATCTTATTTTATTAAATTCTTAATATATATCTATATGCCTAGTCATGTCTACTTTTAGAATAAAATAAAATTTGTAGAATATATATTAATTCATGTTAGCATATGATTAATTAAAAACGTGTTTATTTTATGACAGATGCACATTAATTACAGGTGATGAGGATATAGTATATATATAGCTAGCCAAAGCTGAGCACCTGAGTATGTAATACTATATTTTATGACAATGCATGCAAATAAACGGTTTATAATAAGGAGATAATATAATATATATTTTTATAGTAGAAGGTAGCCAAAGTTGAATTGATTATTGGATCCTTAATTAATTACTAGGTATATATATACATATATATAGCATACCACTGATTGAACTTCTCCAGTTGCATGCCTTTATTAAATAATAATATGATCTATATGAATTTTTATTGCATATGTATTAATGATCAATCCATCAAAGTTGGATGATTAAGAATAATTTATTTTGCAATTTTATCGTGACTCATAGAGATATATACCTATTGAGTTGATGTCATGTGATTTTGTATTTTATGATCGATCCAGTCCTATATATATATTATAGAAAAGTTCACACATTTTATGTGTTTTTGGAATATATATATATATATATATATATAGAAAAGTTCGCACATTTTTATGTGTTTTTGGGTAAAAATAAGGTAAATAGTAGGAAATAAGAAGTGATCTTGTCCATTCATTTTAATAGATATACGGTTGATTTTGATTCCATAAATTTAGGAATTGGTTATATTGGACGCATTGCATTGTTAATCCACGCTGCAATAAGAGTAAATATGTCCATTTAGTGGTTGACGGTTTATGAATGATATTCAAATTGATTTCAAACTCATTAATTTCGCAACCGACTAAAATAACCTACTCTAATTTCGAAATTTAAAAGTTTTAATTATAAAACCTATAAATTGATACATTAATTGTGTCTCATTAACTGTCAAATATTCTCTCACAACTCAAATCCGCAACTGTCATTTATGTATTGTTGCACTGTATAGTCACATAATTTGCATTAGAATATATGTAGTGTTGCACTATATAATTACGTAATTTGCATTAGACATGTATATTATATTATCATTTAATTTTTGGTAGTTGGAGAATTTTATGGGTAAGAATAATATTTGAAAATTTCTCATAATTTTGAATTATTTTTATTTAAGAAGTGCATTAATTGCATTTCGAATTACAACTTTATTCGAAAAATTCGTAAATGATGGTCAAATCAACATAACGAAATTATTACTAGATAAGATGAATATACTGCAAACTATAACATGTTACAATGCAAGTAAATGAAAAACATCTAACCATCTCAAGTCTCATATATGCATACACGATGAACACAATGAAAATTTAATATACATATAATACAAACTACGATATGTTATAATGCAAATAGACGACAATGATATTGACGAGGTCGAAGTGCGCTATGGTGACGGATAGGAATGTCAATTTGGCTCGAAAGTGTGAGTTGGCCCGAAGACCAACCCAAATCCGAAGAGGGTTAGAGTTGAAAATTTATAACTCGAAACATTTTTTAGTCCGAATGGCGAAAACAACCCGAACCCAATAGGGTTAGCCCGAAAACCGAGTGGGTTGGCCCAATTAACCGAATGAAAAAATAAAATAATAATTATTTGCATAATATATTTGATTTTTTATGCAAAAAATGTATTTATCATACTTATCAATTAATCAATCACTTAAAAAAAATAATTATGACACAATTTTGGTATAATATCATTAAATTTTCTCTTTAAATTTATTCATATTTAATTATGTTTAAAATTTTATTTTATTTGTTATATTTTTCAAATATATATATATTTTTTAAATATCGATTCATAAAAAATTTACATATATGTTAAAATACTTTCATAAATATCATAGCCAGATTGGCCTGGTGGGCTAGCCCGAAAACCGAAAGTTAGGAACCCGAAAAAATTTCAACCCGAACCGAATAGTCCGACAACCCGAGTGAGTTAGTCTGAAATCGAGTGGAAAATATATATATATTTTTTAAATATCGATTCATAAAAAATTTACATATATGTTAAAATACTTTCATAAATATAGCCAGATTGGCCTGGTGGGCTAGCCCGAAAACCGAAAGTTAGGAACCCGAAAAAATTTCAACCCGAACTGAATAGCCCGACAACCCGAGTGAGTTAGTCTGAAATCGAGTGGGTTGACCCGATTGACATCCCTAGTGACGGAGTCGATGCAATACATGTCCGGTAATATTTTCCACGTCTTGAAACTCATGTCTCATGTCTTGGACGTAGTTTTTCAGGTGGGAAAGCGTCGATATCAACCGGTACTTCCGCTTAGTCAGTGAGGATGATGACAACGGCGTACAATATTCTGATGGTGACCGCGATGCAATTGATTAGTGTCGATGCACCGTCGTGGTCTTGATGGAGGGAATGGTTAGTGGGAGAATGAATGAAAGAGGATATATGTGAGAGAAAAGATAATAGAAGAGATATGAGAAAGGACGATGGTGATGATTGAGCAATGAAGGATTGAGAAGAGAGAAAATAGATAAGAGAGGACGTGTGAATGCAGGAGTGAGAAGATGGAGAGAAAATAGTTTTAAACAAAAAAAATAAAGATATGGTTTTTTCTATCATGATATAATTACATAAATATCATTCTCATCATATTTATGGAATATTTTAATGTATTTAAAAAATAATAAATTTGTATTAATAATAACGGTTGATATATGTATATATATATGTGTGTGTGTGTGTATATATATAAGATGTAGATCATATAGAAAATGATTTTTCAGTAGGAAATAAGAAGTGATCTTAACTGTTAATTTTAGTAGATCAACAATTATGATTTATCTGAATTTATTAGTTTTTATATTTCAAAAATATTATGATAAGAATATTTATGTAATTATAGCATGATAGAGAAAATAATTAATTCCACTAATTAAGATAATATGCAGATATATTGTATGTGATGAGGGAGAAAACATTTTGTAGATTGAACCTAGGGGTGTCAACCGGTACGGTACCGGTTAACCGGTTAACCTGAACCGGAAAATAGCTAAATTCAAGAACCGGTACCGGTACCGGTAATTAAACCGGTTAACCGGTTACCGGTCGGTTCGGTACCGGTTAACCGGTTTACCGGTTAAGGTACCAGTTTTTTTTTTTAATAATTTAAATATATATTTTTTAATATTAAAAAAAATAATTTTCATGTTTAATCAATACATTATAAAATCGTATTTTTATGTATTATATTTTTGTAATTTTAATTTTCTTGAATATTTATTCCACGTTAAGTATTTAATTAATTATTTAAATATCCATATTGTCTTAGTCTATTATCAAATTTGAGGTTTTAAATATTTAATTAATGAAACTATTCTTAAATAGGAGGTTTTAATCTAAATACCAAATAGCATGTGAGTTGTTAATTGTTAATATATTAATTCGTAATTTATTAACATTTAATTATTAAAAAAAGTCTTATTTGTTACAATTTTAAATACAATGACGTATCATGACATAAAACAAAGCATTAGTCTCATATTTAATTAGTAATTTATTAACATTTAATTATGAAAATTAGTTTTATTTGTTACAATTTTAATTTTTCTAAACTAATATTATATTTTTAATTTTCTAAACTAATATTATATTTTTAATTTTCTAAACTAATATTATATTTTTAATTTTCTAAACTAATTTAATTAACCGGTACCCGGTTCGGTACCGGGTAACCGGGTACCGGTTATTTGTAAATGCTGAGAACCGAGAACCGGCTTATTTCCCGAAAAACCGGTTCCCGGTCCGATACCGGTTCGGTACCGGTTCTTCCCGGGAACCGGTTACCGATTGACACCTCTAAATTTGAACCTAGATTAATATCATGCTCAATGTCATCCTCAACCCGCCGCCGCCCCTCATCTCTCTCTCGTATCTTGATTCAACCCAATTCCGCAGTGCTTCGCGGCGGCGTTCCACCACCACTATGCTGCTGTGTTCGACTCACTGGAGGCAACGCTGTCACCCAACAAGCCGCGAGAGGTAGGCGGTGGAGCAGATATAGTTTAGGTGGCAAAGCTTCTCCTCCGCCTCCATTACCTATTAGACGGGTACTAGCTTCACATTCTCCTCCGCGAAGCGCTGATTTTTTGTCATTCTCTGTCTCGAATTAGCGACTCCAACAGCCATCTCTCATGTCCGGCGGCTTGCATCTCGCACTGCATATATTTATATCAACATATTACATATTTGCACTTAAATACTTAAGTTTTCGCATTGCTTATATGTTGTAAAATATTATTGCAAAATTGACTGTTGGTGCACTCTTTACGTTGTACCGCATATTCATGTGAATTACATTGTTATATACATGTAAATTGCAATGTTATTTTATCTTTGTATCATTTAATAATATTATGTTGCATCACACATACATGTGAATTGCATTGTCATTTATATTAAAATGCAATGTTTCAGTCCTAATGTATAATGCATCAATCATATTAATTTAAATCTCTACCAAAACTGCCCAATAAGATAAGTATCGATTTACCCTTGTTGCATTATATTATCACAATGCAACACACGCCAAAACATGAAATTCGTAAATTAAGAAATCAATTATAGTCATTAGATTCTTTCGAATAGATGATCCAAAGCAATTCCTATTTTACATTATTTACCTATTTTTACCTGAACTCACCATATATATATATGTAGGAAATATGAGGAATATTTGGAAAGGAAAAATGGAAATAATATTTTTGGAAAAATAAGAATAAAGATTATAGTAGCTATAACTTGCAAAGAATAAAATCTGGAAATAAGTAGAAGTCGAGTCGAGGAAAGATCCTCTTTCCGCAAGACAATATTACACCCCGGTAGTGCTCACGGTGTGGCGTAGATGTCTCCAAAGATAAAACGGCTTACGTCTCCTTGATAGCAGCACCACAAAATCAACGAGCTCCGGCGAACAGGAAAGTGGTTGAGGACAAAACTTCTTCTAAATGCTTGAAGAAGATGAATGCAGCAAGATGCTTGTTTGAGAGTTGTATGCATGTATGATATGTTGTATATCTCACGAATGAGAAAACACCTATCTATATAGGTCACACCCACTCAAGAGGAGTTATAGGAATTAATTACAATTAAAGTCTATTCATGACAATTGATTCAAATCAAGTCAATGGACGTTACAGGAGTTACACAAATTTAGTGGTAATTAATTATAATTAAACCACCTAATTTGGACATACATATGTCAACATTCATCACAGATCGATCACAAGATTGATCTCACAAAAAACTGGACAGATCGTTGGGCAGTCCACCTAATTAGAACACCATCTGCTGGACCAGAACCAGAACTTCTGCTGGACCAGATGATCTGTTGAGCTACTGCTGAACCAGATCACTATCGATCTGGCCTAGAAGATCACTAGCAAAAACGGGCCCCAGGGCAGCAGGCCCGGCGCGCCCCAGATGGGGCCGGCACACTGTGCCGGTGCGCGCCAGGGTGTGCCCCCAACTCTTCATACTGTAAGGTTTCTTCTCTCCTTATATACAAGATGAAAATTGGTTTTATAACCAATGTGGGACAATGTATTCTCTTCACTCTTAGTCCCCTTAACATATAACTCCATGCTTCAAGTGACTAACTTTAAACCTTTATTTCTCACTCACCGGGAATCGGTTTAGAGAAAATAAATATATTACGATCATCTACTCAGAACGTAGATCGATCTTACGTCATTTAATTTCCTTAGAATTAAATGCTTCGTCACTTAAAACTTAGTCAAAGTACATTGACACAACAAATATATAACATATATATATTTATTTTTAAAACATGATTCCTACAATATATATATATATATATATATTTTGCACATTAGTAGGGTCTCTCTATCCTTTGTTAAGCATATATCCATTAAATTTCATTCTCCAACTATAACCAAAACATAAAATAATCATCTCAACAGAAACGCATCTCCCTCTCTTATGGGATATAGTCGTCTAAGGGTGTTTGAGTTGCTTGATTAGCCTTGATTATGTGTGATTGATAAAATAATCAAGCATAATCAAGTGTCTGGTTGGATTGATTTGACCCGGGATAGATTATCCGGCCTGCATATAATCAAGGAATTCCTTGATTAGACTTGATTATTAATCAAGCATCATTCCAAAATGCAAATTTATAAAATTATCCCAATCAATTTTATTATTTACAAAAATACAAGTAAACACACACCCCACATATCTCTAGAAAGGCCGATTTAGGTATTATTATATATTTTAGTCATAATCAAATAATTTATTAAACATTATAATCAATCAAACTAAAGACGTGATTATATAATTCAAATAATTCAATCGTCTCTTATCCTATCAATCTAATCTATTACATCCACCAAACAAAACTTAGATGCTAGGGAAGAGTGTGCAAACTTTTTCATGGGCAGAGTTTCAGGATACTCCTCAATCAACGTACGAGATAAATTTTCAACTTCAGGCAACCGCAGAAAAGTATATTTGCACCTTATACATTAAAAGGCAGCTCGAAATTTAAACCAACAAGACAAGACATTCGTTTGATTTAGCACTACATGACATTATGGAATGTGTAAGAATGCTTTGACGACAACCCACATATATGAGCTTTAGGCAACAAGTAGCAGGAATGTCCATGGACATAACAAAAACCTTTAGAAATTAATTACACATCTTAGCTCTACTTATGTTCTTACTCTTCGCATTCATAAGCTTGCACTATTTAGGAGCATTTTTTGTTGTTCGATATTCTCAAACTTCATAATGTTGTGAGAGCTTAATTTTAAAGTATGAAATGTTACTAGTCAATATGATTGAAAATTTTATCATTTGAGACTACATGTCAGAATTATGATAATGTTGCTAGTTAATAGGATGAAATCTTTTTATCATTTGAGACGATACGTCTGAATTTGTTACTAGACAATATGTTGAAATCATTTTAGATGGTACATCTAAATTCCAGATGAGATTTAGTTTTTCAAAGTAAAATATTTTCTTTTTTAAAAACGATTCATTATTATTTAAACATCCAATATTAATATTAAACGTATTGTAAACAATGGAAGATAAGGAGTATGAAACTTAAGTGAGGTATCAAAGAGTAAACGACATAACAATCATCATCTTTCATCTCAACTCAATTTTTAGATCATCTCCCTTCACCCCTACCAAATAGGCCGTTAGGGTGAGCAATTTAAATTTAAATAGTAATATTTGCTTCAATTAGTTTTTATAAATTAATAATACCCACCATTCTACTCTATTTGTTTAATTTTGCTTTAATGAATATTTCATTTAATATGTTTCTATAAATTAATAATACCCGCCATCCTACTGTATTTGTCTAATTTTGCTTTAATGAATATTTCATTTAATATGTTTCATATAAAAAATAAAATAATTAGTTTATAGGACCTACTTACTTTCTAATCTCTAAGCTTCATAATTATTGATTTGCTTTAATTTATTTTATTAAAGTGTGTCGGTAATAATGAGACAAATGTAATATTTCTTTTGTCCACGAAAAATCTTGTTATTTTAACTCGGTATGATTTTTAATAATGTGCTTTCCTTTGTTTGAGAGTTCATAGTGAGTGGAGTTTGAGACTCACCTAAAATATTATTTTTAAGTGATTGCATATTTTGAGTGGAATTTAGGCCTCACTTGCTATATTATTTTTAATAGAGTTGAGTGTATCGAGTGGTGTGATTCTCCTACTATAAATATAAATTTGAAGTGTAAATTTTTTTTGTGAACATGTTGAAATGATAAAATATAAAGAACTTTCTGAGGACGAAGATATTAGTTTTTTCTACTCTTTCTTCTTAATAATAATAATTGGACAAATTTAATGATATGGACAAAATATAAAATTGTATAATTTCACTCCATCACCCCACCATGTATTTTTTTTTATATACATAAGAGACTTAAATGACAATGTTGATACGAGCCTATGAGTCACTATAATATTTATTTCATTTAGATTGAATAAATATCCAATTATACAATAATCAACAAATCTACTTGAAAAATGAGAATCAATTTTTTAAATAAATTTTACACTTATTTAAATCAAAATATAAATGAATATTTGAGAAAACATAAATTAATATAAATTACATTAACTAAAAGAAATTTAAAACGAAATAAAATTAAAGGAAACAATAATTTTATAAGAAAAAAATTACACCATTAAATCGAAGCAAATATATATTTCCTCGAATAAATTGTGCTTAAGCAAATAATGAGTTGTGAATAAAACGAAGTATTTATAGATAAAAATAAAATAAAAAATTAATTTTATGCAAAAAAACCTAAAAATAGTAGTGAGAGAGCAACATTCAAAAGACTCGCATTGTCCAAACGCCGGACTCTTACAAGGTGTGAATATATGAGCTCAAGTTCACGTATGGGAGCCCACAGTGTCAGTTTCGCTTCTTCATAACACATGACTTTCGTCCGAACTCGAGCTCTCAAACAACGAACCTTGGCCTCGAGAATTTGCATTGTGAATGCTCTTAGTGAGTGTTTGGCTGAGCTTATAAGCTCGTTTATCTAAACATATTGACAACTTATAAGTTTCATCTTATAAGCTCCAAGAACTTATAAGCTCTTTAAAATAAGTTTAGCCAAATACTCTCTTAATTTATATCTACCCACACATCAAAAAAATAAAGAGCTTATAAACTACAAGAACTTATAAGCTTTTTAAAATAAGTTTAGTCAAACACCGTATTTCCTACCCAAGCACCAAAGAAATGAAGACCGAAACATTTCTTTTGTTTATTTTATAGTGTGATTGCATAAACCATGAGAGAAGGGTGCCAAATCTACAAAGAAGAACGTGACCAAAACAAAAACAACCGACGACGTGGCAGGTTGATCCTGACGTGGCGGATAGTAATTGGCTTTTTTGATGAGTCGTGACAGGTAATGTATACTGACTGGTCAGCTGAGGAAATGGTAAAACCCAACTCTCACAAAACCACCACTCTCAACGGCTGCAAATTTCGCCGTCGATTACCTAATTTCACTCCCTCCGAACCCTACCTTCACCAATCACGCCTCACTCGGTATGGTTCTCATCTTATTATATTTTTATTTCGCAACTGTTCGTCAATTTTTTAGTTTATTATCTTCGATTTGGACTTCTTGCACTTGATGATCAGTATTATTTTTCTGTTCAACACCATCTGATTTTGTTCAATGCTGGGAATTATGTGCCGTTTCTCTGCCGTCACGATCCAGAAATATAGTAATACTCTTGCATTTCATTTGTTGCCGTATTTATGCATATTTCTCACTTAAACATTTAATTTTTTTTAAAAAAGAACGAAATTAAGCTCTTGGAGATGCCTTAGTATGCGCATTGCAAGTATTTATCTTTTTGGGCAGGAATGTGTATATATATATGTTGGTGTGTGTGTGTAATTTATCAGTTCCTTTAATAGTTGGTGGCCTAAATTCCCAGCGTAGATTTTCTGATGCAATCCTCCATTTTACAGTATGGTTTCTCCTGAAAATTCATTTTTGAATATGCCATATTGTCAAAATTTAGTTTTCCCCAGGCTGATATTCATTCGAAATGCTAATTATCAGGGATGATGAGTTTTAGCAAGTGAACTAGTGGGACGAAAGTGTGAGCACTGCTTGATTCTGGAATTCATACATTAACTGCAGTTCTGACTTTCAGTGTGGTAGTAAAAAAGGATTTTCAAGATACAGCGACCAGTTTCGGGGGGCGACTTGCCCCAGAGTGGAGAGTTTAACCCTTTCCCTGTAGCACGAAGGGTGAACTCCTTCCAAAGTGTTGCAATGGATGATGATGTTGAGGGTGGCAACTTGGGTCTGTACCAGGAAAGGCCAAGGACTTTTCCTGACATGCGCAGTAAACCCTACACCCCTCTGGTTAGTGCATCTATTCAATATATGTATCATGTGAATGGAATGTTTAGTCAAATTGTAAATTATCTTTAATTATCTCTATGTATTCCTCTCTTGAGATTTTATTTCCCTTTATGTGCTTACTTGCATGTTCTTTGGCTTATTATTTATGGATGCAAATGAGCTATTGAGCTATAGTCGCTTGCACATATAAACTTCATTTATCCCCATCTAAAAACTGGGATACGAAGATTTCATAAACCAAGAATTTAGTTTATTATTACATGTTTAACCAAATAAATCATACTCTACATTATATGCCTTTCTAATATTGCATGAAAATGTTGCACTGCTTTTCGATGTAATTAAAGGGGATAAGGAAGAAGTAAAAAAGACCAAGAAAAGAAAGAATTTTTACAAGAGAAACTGAAGATGTAAAGTAAAGCATAATTAAAAGAAATAAATCTGTATTTGGGAATTGGACAGAAATTAAAAACCATTCTGAAATTTGAAAAGCTCTAGTTGGCTTCATCTATTTCTTTGAGTGAATTGGACTGCCTTTAAACTGACTGGAACCTTATTGAACATCCTTCCATGCTGATAACAAGGGATGATTAAATCAGTATTAAGAATGAAGCTTTATTATTTTTTTTAATTTATTCCTTTCTTTTGCTTGCATTAGTTCTTCTCTCACATCTTATGCATTATTTTCCTCAATTTTTTGTTCAATTGCTGACTCCCTAGTTCTTCCTACAGATCTTTCGTCTACTAATGAGAATAAATAGTCGCGTTCTTTTGGTGCTTCTGTTCTTTGGTCTGGGAGCTCTCTTTTATATTGGTGCAAGTACCTCGCCAATTATTGTGTTTGTATACTCAGTTTGCATTATCAGTTTTCTTGTGTCAATATACCTTACAAAATGGGTACTCGCTAAGGATGAAGGGCCTCCTGAAATGGTTCAGGTATTATTTCTTCTTCTGCACCTATTTCCTTTATGTGCAGTGCTGCACACTGATATTTGTATAGCTCTGCATTAACCGTTAACATGGACTAGATGACAATGTCTTGATTACTCTGGAATAAATCAAATACTTTTATTTTTTATATGGGCAATTGCATTTTGTTATTTATTTATTTTTCAATGCTGGAACCAGTCTAATTTGTTCATAAAATTTTTCTTGTGATTCTAAAGCCTCTCTTCAAGATATCCATGATCAAATGAAATCTATTAAAAAATCTATTCTGAAGACTGTGACATGGTTGGATGATGCCTACCAAAGTTATCAATATTATATGCCCTGTCCTTTTGGTTTACCATGGTGAAATCTACCAATCTTGTGTCTCAAACTTGCATGAATGTAGTCTTTTATTATCCTCACAAATCATATGATGAATGAATGAGAACGAAAAGAATCGGTGCTATGTTAAATAAGGTTTCATCTAGCGATGAAGATATAAAATAGATTATGGCATTGTGCACAAGCTTTCCTATAATTCACGTGTGACTGAATTTGCAGGAGCAATTGCGTGATGCTAGATTGCTAGTTAGATGGTAGCACTATGTGACCTTTTAGCTACTTTTCTCATTGATGCTTATTATTTTCCACTCCAGACTTTATTAGCCAGTCTAACTATAATCCGTATATCCTGTCACGTTGTGCTCTGGAGGGTTCTTTTGATTGATCGTCTTGACCTTATTGTTATACATTCTAGATATCAGAGGCAATACGTGATGGTTCTGAAGGTTTCTTCAGGACTCAGTATGGAACTATATCAAAAATGGCTGTTATATTAGGATTTGTAATCCTGATCATATACCTCTTGCGAACTCCAAGCCCGCAACAAGAAGCTTCTGGTTTAGGGAGGTAAGCACAGGATTTTGATCTGGGGATATAGTAATTTTATTTTCTCGTTCAACTAAATTACAAATTTCAGTTTCTCAGATACTTGAATTGATTCGCTTTAGCCTCAATTTGCTAGAAAATTTCTAACAATAAACGATGTGCTTTTCCATGGTGATGCAGGGCAACATCTGCTTTTATTACTGTTGCTTCCTTCCTTCTTGGGGCTCTTTGTTCTGGTATTGCCGGCTATGTAGGGATGTGGGTCTCCGTACGGGCAAATGTTCGAGTTTCAAGTGCAGCAAGACGATCAGCAAGAGAAGCATTGCAGGTGCCGGTCTTTGTTTTTCTTTCTTTGGTACTTATATGATTTTTATTGTACTTCATGCTAGTTGTGATGCTTTGAAATGTGACAACTGCCAAAATCTATTTCCAGATAGCTGTACGTGCCGGTGGGTTTTCTGCTTTGGTGGTTGTTGGAATGGCTGTCATTGGTATTGCTATTCTTTATTCCACCTTTTATGTTTGGCTGGGGGTAGATTCAACAGGTGCCATGAAGGTCACTGACTGTAAGTTCTTCAGTTCTCAGCATTCAACCTTATGCACTCTATCTAGAATGCTGTTATTCTCTCTATGGGTGTGTACATTTTCCATTTCTGAACATGTCTTTTAGTTGCATCGATCAAGCATATGTTTTTCTTCTTCAGTGCCTCTACTTCTCGTTGGATATGGTTTTGGAGCTTCTTTTGTTGCACTCTTTGCTCAGTTGGGTGGTGGAATATACACCAAAGCTGCTGATGTTGGAGCTGACCTTGTTGGAAAGGTGGAGCAGGGTATTCCTGAAGATGATCCAAGAAATCCTGCTGTTATTGCTGATTTGGTACGAGGATTCCTATTTTTATTTTCTCTCATTATACAAAGCATTTGGAAGCACATGAAAAATGGTGGGGGAAATAATAAAATTGCCCTCAACTTCACAAGTTTTTCTGTATTTGGTGTTTATTTTCATCGTCTATGATAAGATGTCCTACAAAATTAAGCCCCCTTCAGTTTTCGCACAGATTAAGAAAATACACCTAAATTTATTTGAAAAATATAATTTATATGCAATTGTTCTATTTTGCCCTTAGTACCACAAATCCACTCATCATTTCGATAAACATTGAATAAGGTTATTTTTAGCAAATGAATGTTTTAATACAACTCCAATTAAGGGACTGGGTTACATTTTTTCGACATCCCAAAAAGATAAGGAGTATTATTTGGTATTTAATTTTGGATTGATGGAAATATGAAGGTCGGAGACAATGTTGGTGACTGTGCTGCTCGAGGTGCTGATCTTTTTGAAAGTATAGCTGCAGAAATAATTAGTGCAATGATACTTGGTGGTACAATGGCACAACGCTGTAAAATTGAAGGTACATGATTTATTCATTTATGCATGGAACCGAAAAATGCATTTTGGAACCCAAAAAAGAAAGTTGACTCATTTAGCTTGTTCATGTTCTCAAGCATTTTTGTTCCTGCCAAATACTTTAGTTTGGACTTAAATATTTTTTTAAGGATTGGATATATAGTTACGAGGCAATGACCTTAAGCACATAGAATGCCTTTACATACATAACAAAAGTAACTGATAATCAATGTTATCTTTTGCAGATCCATCCGGTTTTATTCTGTTTCCTCTAGTTGTTCACTCATTCGACCTGGTGATATCATCAGTTGGAATATTTTCTATTCGAAGTACACGTGGATCCGGAAAAGTTGGTGTTTTAGAGGATCCAATGGCAATTTTGGAGAAAGGATATTCTGTAACAATAATCTTAGCTGTTCTTACATTTGGTTTGGTAAGAAGGTTTGCTTCTTTTTGGATCATTATTTTTAGTTTCTGTCGTATAGAATTCAAAGTTGTTCCTCCAATGTTTTCTTTATGTTAATTTGTGCCTCTGTATGTTTGTTTTCTAGTACACTCTTTTACTTGATTAATCTGATCAGGACACATTTTTTGCAGTCCACACGCTGGATGTTATATACTGAACAAGCACCATCTGCATGGATGAACTTTGCTTTGTGCGGTTTGGTTGGGATCAGTACAGCTTATATCTTTGTCTGGATCACAAAATATTACACCGATTACAAGCACGAGCCTGTACGCACATTAGCACTTGCTAGTTCCACTGGTCATGGAACTAATATAATTGCCGGAGTCAGTTTGGGTCTTGAATCAACAGCTCTTCCCGTTCTTGTTATAAGCGTATCTATTATTTCAGCATATTGGTTGGGCCAGACTTCAGGACTGGTAGATGAGACTGGAAGCCCTACTGGTGGGTTGTTTGGAACGGCTGTTGCCACGATGGGAATGCTCAGCACCGCAGCTTATGTCCTGACGATGGATATGTTTGGTCCAATAGCTGATAATGCTGGTGGAATTGTTGAAATGAGTCAGCAGGTACTCCAGGATAGTCTTAAGATGTTTATATGCCCTTAGCTTACATTTTAAGCAATTCTAATTTTTTATACTACTAATGCCACAGCCTGAAAGTGTGCGTGAAATTACCGATTTGCTTGATGCGGTTGGTAATACTACCAAGGCTACAACCAAGGGATTTGCAATTGGTTCTGCAGCATTAGCATCTTTTCTTCTTTTTAGTGCTTACATGGATGAAGTAGGTTCATTTGCGCATGTAGAGTTTCATCAGGCAAGCATACTAATTATTGCTATTTGTTCTTTATATTTCGTTTACATCCCGATATCATTTAACTTATTGTTTGTTAGAACCTGTGTGCTGGATTTTAATTAATGGTGTTATTACAATTTTTATTTATTCAATCTATTAGTTAATTTAGTTTTATATCATCTCGAACTATTACAGGTTGACATTGCCATCCCTGAAGTTTTTGTTGGCGGACTGCTGGGCTCTATGCTTATATATCTATTTAGTGCATGGGCCTGTGCTGCGGTGGGTCGAACTGCTCAGGAGGTTGTTAATGAAGTAAGAAGACAGTTCATTGAGAGGCCAGGAATCATGGTTCGTGTTGTAGTTTGATCTCTCAAATATCTTGTAGCTTCTTCCATCACCATGGTGCCTAATCCATTGCTTTTTTGTGTCAGGAATACTTGGAAAAACCTGATTACGGTCGATGTGTATCTATAGTTGCCTCCGCTTCCTTAAGAGAGATGATTAAGCCTGGAGTTCTGGCCATTATGTCACCCATAGTTGTTGGTAACTCCTTACTACCTTGTTGCAGGCCTTTTCCGCTTGCAGTAATAGAATCTTTTCTCTGCCTGTAGAAAACAAATTAACGTATTAACCTGTTACATGCCCAAGATAGTTAACTAAGTATTATTATATGCAAGGATTGGTCTCACTCTGATCGAGAATTTAAGCTGCATGGGCTGATTAAGAATTGGTTAATCATATCTAATTGCAAGCCCTCTTATTAAATTTGTATTGTAATGTGGTGATGTGATAAGCACATACATTTGGATAGTAAAGGCGTTGCCAAATGCTACAAATAGCAATACCAGCTGACATGGTTGCTTATGATGATTATTTGGTGAAATGTCAAACATGATCCAAAATTTAGTTCAAGGACAATAACTGGGCAGTTCTGAATTTTACCTTTGATTGTTTCCTTCCTTACGAGGAGTCGAGGACCTGACCAAAGAAGCTGGGTGGTTACCATCTTTTAATTTTGCTTGGACAGTCTAAATTTTACATGCCCATAAATAATAAGAGATCTTTTTCTCATCCAGTGCCTATTCAACCTCTAAATCCTTGCATGCTTATAGATCTAGTTTGTTAAAATAGGGCCTTTCAAGTTTCAACTGAAAATATCTGCTACTATTGAATATATAAAACTTTGCAATGTTCTCGGATTCGTTTCAGGTGTCGTGTTCCGGGTATTGGGCTACTACACGGGCCAGACACTCCTAGGAGCTAAAGTCGTGGCTTCCATGTTGATGTTCGCCACAGTTTCTGGCATCCTCATGGCTCTTTTCCTCAACACCGCCGGAGGCGCTTGGGATAATGCAAAGAAATACATTGAGACGGGCGCTCTGGGAGGCAAAGGGAGCGAGTGCCATAAAGCAGCAGTTACCGGCGATACGTAAGTTTCAAGAATCGCTCTTTCCTTGTCTATAATATACTTAACTGATTAACAAATAAGAAAACTATTTCCATTTAAAATTGGAAAAGGAAAACAAATAGAAATAAGAATTTGTTAATTAAATAATTTGCAGGGTGGGAGACCCATTTAAAGACACAGCAGGGCCATCTCTTCATGTTCTCATAAAAATGTTGGCTACGATAACTCTGGTAATGGCTCCTATCTTTCTGTGAATTCTCATTTCAAGACTTACTCTCTTATAATGCGAATGAATATACGCTTGAGTTCCTTCTTTCTTTCTTTCTTTCTCTCTTTTTTGATGTAATTGGAGGTGCCCATTGAACTTCTAAGGCTAATATTAACATCACTTTTTTTGTTCAAAAAAAAAAAAAGAAAAGAAAGAACAATACATAACACTATTTGATCCCCTAGCTTTAATTAACTACTCAATAGCTAAGCCTCCACACATACTACAAATGACATTTCTTTCTTTCTTTTCATGTTATGCTATTTTGGGGACGTGTATTTTAGTTTAAAAGTACTTTCCTTGATAAATCGGTTAATATTTCAGTGCATTTCTCCATCCTATACTCACAACTAAAAATAATAAATCTAATGAGACTAACAATAAATTAAATTAAATTTAAGTTTTACTCCATACACAATACACATCAAATTAAAAATTTTATGAATAAAATATGTGTTTGATCAAACTGACTGACAATTTTATGGACGAATATGTTAGTTTTATTTTTAACGAATAAATATATAGATTCTAAAAGAAATTGTCATATTACATGATATATATATATAGTTCATCCATCTACAAAAAAAAGGTACACGCTTATTCATTTTGGCTTCTTCACAAAATATGCACACTTTTATTTTTAGTAGATTTACATACATGTTGGACTAACAATTAATTTTTGTATCACTTACAATATTTATATAATTATAAATAATGTGAGATTTTCATTCCACACACAACATATTTAATATATTTGTTAATAAACAATTTATTTTTCTTTTATCTACAATACACATTTAATCAATAAAGAATGAGATATTCTTATTTCACTAATACATTCAATTAATTTATTAACACATTTAATTCATTTGTTAAAATTTATACCCAACCCACGCTATCTTAACAATGAAGCATGTAATAAAAAGTGAGTAGAGGGATCCACCAAACATTGAGACTATATAAAATTGGTCGGTAGTAGGAGTGTTAATCAATCCGATACGGTTTAATCGAAATCGAAAAAGTGATTATTTATGGTACTGGGTGCTGAACTTGCCAGTTTTCGATCGATTTGGTACTGATTAAGGAATCGGTTTGTTTAAATATTTTTTTAAACAATATTTATTTTTCTTTTTATATTCTAAAATATTAATTTAAACCAATAATAATTCCATATAAATATGTTTAAATTCAATTTAATAAATATTTTATTAAATATAGAATATAAAATATTTTATTTTTAATAATTATATGATAAATTTGGTGCTGATTATCCGAATACTATTAATTCTTAAATTGTAAAAATTGATTACCGAATTATTTACTAAGGAATCAGATTGGATAACTAATTTTCAATCCAGTATCTCGATTTTTCCTAAGTTGGCAGCCTAATAGTACAAAGTTCTAGTTGGTAACTGAATATCCCAATCCAAAATTTCAAATTATTATATATTATGACTTTACAAAACCAGTCCTCAGTCAAAGTGGTGAGCCGGGCCCGCCCGGTCTGGCCCGTCGGGCTTTGCATAATTTTGAGGCCCACACAAGCTTGCCCAAATATTTTTGAACTTTTGAAATGTAAGGCCCAATGAAGGGTAGACAGACTTTTTCAAGTTCAATTTATTTAAAATTGAAAAGAAAATATATTGATAGTTTGATAATAGATAGTGTAGCCCATCAATTTAAAACTACAAACACTAAATCACTAAATCAGGACCCGTCTAACTCATCATTTCTTAACATGCTACATAAATTTAATCCTACCATGCCTCCAAACAGACCCATTATATCTCAATTCTCTTATGCCCAATTAATATATTTATTAACTATTCAAAAATGGTGAGATATGTTTACTTTTTTTTATATATAATTTTTTATCTTTTACTCCATCCGTTTATACAGAATATATTGTGAAAGAATCCGTATATATTAAAAAAATTGCGTGATGTTTTTTTAGTTGAGAAATTGATCCACCAAATAAATGTGTAGTGTTTAAAATATTGAATTGTTTCTAGAATTATATATATATATATAAAGAAAAGATTAAATAAAAATGGTTCTACATGTGCTGACTAAAAATAAATCTTGACTGTTAAGTAATTTACATTAATGCTACAATTAAAAGATAATTAGTTTTCTCATATGAGGTTTGATATCTTTCTCATATTATAAAATTATTTCAAATAATCTCGAGTGAATTAATATTGGCTATTTGAGCACTCTAAGTTATGAGAACAAAACAATTAATAAATAATTCAGAGAAAGAAATAATTGAACTAAGAAAAAATGAAACTAAGATATATGAAAGAAAATAATAAAGGAAATTGATGAATAGAAGGAAATCAAAAAACAAAAAATGAAGAATAAAATGAGAACGTGAACGAGAACGAGAACGATTTTTCATGTTTCATAGTATCAAAGCCTTAAACAATAAATTAAGAAAAAAAAAATAAACTTCATCCAATTATACGATTAAATGAGAATATTAATAAAGAATATATAAATAAATTAAATCATTATTTATATACAAATTAAAGTTTTTAGAATAGAAAAAGAGTCGACGATGGACCATTTTACGTGGGCATTTTGAGTTATGATTTTCATATTGAATAATGTCAGTTGTGCTGGTTTGGCGAGGAGAAGTGAAATACGTGGAAGGTGGCAGCCGCGTAGCCAGAATTTTTAATTTAGATATGCGAAAAATATATAACAATATAAATATAAGCTTAAAAAAGAATAATATTAAAACTAACACATTTTGAAATATTGTTCAATTTCAAAGTCGTATAATGTCGAATACAAAAAGAAAATTATGTAATTATCTAATTTATTATTCGACAAGTCTTCATTTCGTGAAAGCGTTTGACAACATCGTTGTCGAAAACTTGTAGAAACAAATTTATCTCAATAAAAATGATCAAACCACAAATTCATAAATTGACATATATAACGCATATTAAAACTAACATCAAGAAGAAATATTAGTATTATTTTAAAATCAAATCTTGAATGGTTGTAATTTGTCTTGTTTTTGCTCGCGATTTGTAAAAGAAAAAATTAAGACTAGAATGAAAAGACTGTAATATGTTTGTATTTCAAGTTGGAATGAAGAGATTAATTTTAATATACAAAAATCAAATGACAATAATTGTTGGATTGGACTTGATAAATTAAACTGGATTTGAAACCACTATTTAATTGGGATGCAAAATTATACATTTTTAATAATAAATCATAACTAATAATTATAAAAAAGAAATGGGGAAATTTTTTGGGGGTAGAGTTGTACCCCAATGTTCCATGCTCCCTCCGCCACTGGTAGGTGGAGGAGGTAGCATGCAATTAGATGATAAGCAGAGGGGAACGAATAACCCTTGCCAAAACTTCTGCACTTAACCGGGTATGAAATATCATGCTAAGCGTGTCTTTTATGTTATCCGACACTCTGTCAAATCCGTACCTAACATAAGGGCAGTATAACTAACTTGTGCAGGAATATTCTCTGACATTGTCAGGAACCATCGAAAACTACAGTGACATGACTTGATCTTCGAGAAGATTTGATGATAGAACAATTTGTTAAGAGGTAGTTATTCTATATTGATTTACTTCCTTAGTAAACTTTACTATATATACTCATTGATTTATTCCAAAGGTGAGGTAATTACACGCATTATCAACGCACACATCTAAACTTGTTTTACTCTCGGTTTACATCGAGCTGACTTCAGCGTCAGAATCTCTTACTCGAGAATTCCAATTATTACTCAGGCTTGTTTTGTAGGTCTCTCGTCAAAGGAAGCTATGGTCTGGGAATCAAAAATATTAGTACATCTAACGAAAGGTATAAACTTCAATTATTTGAAACCTTCATATATTCTTTTTTATATTTTGTTGTGAATGATCCTATAATCTAACATATTCGAGCAAAAATCAAATACAACAACCCATATTTGTGTTTTCTTCACTTCGGTGATGATCCTCTGCATTTGGATCAGATTTACTTATTAATAACGGTAAATTTTTAATTATTCATATGATAATCTGATTGATTTTGAATTTATGCTAGAATTATGAAGGTGGTTAGATTTGATTTTTTATTTTATTTCTCATGTATGTATTATCTTTTCATCACATCTAAATCTTAATTTTGTTATACGAAACTTTTTTCTAATCAATCAAATAATCATGTGAGTAATTATAATTTTTACTAATCAATAAACCCTAGTTAAAAATGTGAGAATTACTTTTAATATATTAATTTATGAGAAAATAACAAATCTAATCAACTATATAATCTAAATTATCAATTAAAAATGAATGTTTCAGATTTTAAATTAACATATGGGTAGTCTAACTATTTGATATCTCTATATATATGAGAGATAACAAATAGAATTATTTCCCTACGTGTTAATTAAAATTAAGTCAGAGCGATTTATATATACATGAAATAATATTTTAAGCAAAATCCAAAAATTCAAAAAAAAATCAAACCATACTTTTAGGATTATATTGAATTTGACTTGAATGAACTTGATATTGAAAAAAATAAATCAAGTACTTGATTATATTATTGTAATGTTTCTTCAATGGTTGGACCGATGGTAAAATGCGTACAATCGGTAATTTAATACCATACACAAATATTATGAAAAATTATTATCGTAAAACAATAAATATTAACTAAAACAATTAACTAAATAATAAACTAAAAATTTAAATAACAAAATTATCGAGTAGCAAATTTCAAGTATATATTTATATATTTTAATATTTATTATATATTAGTAACAATAATAGTTTTTATATTATTTTATTTATATATTTTATTTAATACGTCTTAATTGCACATTAATAATAATAATAGTTTTTATATTGTTTTAGATTTATAATTTAAATATTAAATTTTTTAATTTTTGGGTTGGGCCTGGGTGGACTTTTATATGTTGGGCCTACACATTGACCGAAGTCTACCCATCGAACTTAAGATTTAGATTCAAACTCAACTCATGATGTCGTCGGGTTGGTTTTGGACGGCACATTATCGTCATGTTTGAGTCATATCAAGAAAATTTTTCATCCACAATGGTATACCAATAACTTTAAGTTTTTAACATTTAATTTTTCACCTACACGCGTACTTTTTCAACTTCCAATAAACTTATAAATATTGACTTTTACATATTATTATTGGTTTTTAAAATAAAATGAATATTTTTGACATGTAATTTAATTAATGAACATTTTTAATAGATAAAATATTTTATAATTTTCGATTCATTTTTTATTTTTTAGGAATCCAGAAATTAGAAATCAATTTGAAGGAAAATTTTGTTGTTAATTTTAAATTAATAATTTGTTATATATACGTTTAAATTTATCACTTATTTAAATGATAAAATAAGTAATGGTAGAATTGTTAAAGATTCATAATAAATATGAATTGTGAATATAAAATAAGAAACTTTGAAAGAAAAATGTTATTAAGTTTATCTATCATAAATCACATTCTAGAAAAGTGTATTAGATATCTTGAAATGAAATTATTTTACGAATAGATTAGTTAATTATGTTTTATCTATTAAGGTTTCATTTGATAGACTAGTTAGGTTATGCCAAATTAAGTTAAAAATAGTATGACTGGTTGAGATAAAAGGAGATAAATATAATATTAGTTGGGTTGTTTGGTAAAATAGTTTAAAATCTAACTAAAATAGTAATTTACAATTATAACCTCATAAGAATTTGAAAATAACAATCATATCCTATCTCTATCTTCCCCACACTTTTACAATTTCAATTCCACCCACCATCTCTTATCAATTATGTAAATTTCCCAAAAAAAAAAAAAAAAAAAATCAATTTTTCAAATTTTGCAGATTTCAAAAAGAGAGGGGGAGCTCTACAGATTTCCCAAAAAAAATAAATTTTGTAGATTTCTCCAAAAATCAATTTTAAAATATATGACAATTTCAACTCAATTGTAACACCCCTCCATGGCTGCAAATCAGAAAGATAAGAATGATGTTCTAAATTTCAAAAATAAAACAACAATGTCCCAAATTTTGTAAATTTCCCAAAATCAAAACTTGAGAGAGAGAAACGGAGGGGGAGCTCTACAGCAATGTCCCTAAGTTAGAAGATTGGCGAAATGTTTCCCCAATCTTGCAATGATAGCGAAAAGAGGAAAAGAGGAGGAGCTCTACAACAACGTGAGGTGCAGAGGCACAGAGTTTGAAAGTGTGGAGATGTCTGTAGCGAGAGAGAAAAAGAGCAAGACGCGAGAGGGGAAGAATAATGCAGGGTGATTTTGTAAATCCAACATAAATTAAATATTGTTGAATCAATATAATTCATATCCCATCCATTTAGAGGGTTATGAAACCTAATGTAATAGTACAATTAAGCACGGGCGGTGATTTAATATCGGGCCCAAAGGTTAAATCAGTTTGTCACCAAACGCAATTTTTGGGTGGGATTAATTTAGTATAACTGTTAGGGTTTGTATATCTCAAAACATGCTTTATGCTTAAACGATGTATCAAACCTGATTTCAATTCCATTTTAATAAGAATAAATGTTTCTATCATTAGTTTGTTATTTATTATTATATATTGAATTGCAAACAAGTTCATTTATTACAATTGTAGACTGTGTGGTGGATCGATGATCACAGAAGGTAACACAGTCGTCTCCTTTGTAATATAAAGTCACAGTTTAGACAGACTTGGACAGTCTAGTCGGCAAAGGCTGCGATATCATTTGATGCAAGAGCTGACCTTAGCACGTAGAATGATGTCGGTATGTATAAGCGGATACACATGCTTTGCGTATACATATTGAGAGGTTTCACAGTGAGATAAGTTTTAACGTGCTTATACTTAGAATGAGGTCTCGAAAATTAGTTTATTTCTTAATCTGTGACGATAACATTAGTATATGTGGTTGATCATACGCTGCTTTGATTCATCTACGCTTGCGGGTTTGTCATAACCCTAAACAGTGATGTCTTGGGCGGTAGTGATTGGCTTAGCCAGAAGTACTCGACTGTCAGTCGTGCAGAATCACGTCTCGGTGATACGAGTTGATTAAATTCGCGTGAGGCGTTCAAAAAGATTTATTGCATAAAAAATCCGGTCGGTTGGGAATTTATTTCATATGTAATAATACAGGTCTGAACCGGATTACTCACGAATAAATATATTAATTAATTGTGAGTTTTCAGCAAACTCAATTAATTAATGGATTTAGAAAATCTTAAATGTGGGAAATAATTAATGACAAAAGGGTTACATCCGTAATTCGAATGAATCAAGATGAGTTTAATATTTATCCTATAGTGGAGTCGATAAATATTTATAATAGAACTGCACTTTATTGCGTTTACATGGAGTAATTAATTGGAGGACAAATTAATTTACATTAATTAATTTAAGTCTAAGGTGGACCAAACAATTAATTAAATTCGATTGGGCCCAAAGGAGACTTAGAAATTAATTTAACCAAATTATGAATTTGTCCAAGCCCATATTAATTTTAATATTGAAAGTGTATCAACCTACTCTAAGTGATAAAGTTGCGGAAGCTAAAGTAGAAGACACGAGATATTTTTGCGTAGGTTATATAAATCAATAACCCACACGGAAGCCTTACGACCAAAAAGGAATAATCAAAACAAGTGTTGAGCTACACAATAACAGCAACACTATCACTAAAACACTTAAATGTACGTTCTTAAGATCTAAGAAACATACAGAATGAAAACTACGAAATAAATCTGCAAAAACGTCTATCTACTGAAAGAGTGAATCTAGTATTTATAGATAGACTACATGGGCCTGGATCCACGAATATAGCAACTGTCAGCCCATGTCTTCCACAATTCTCGCAGTTCAGTTGTTAACTCCGCATATCTGCCTGGAATTGTGGACCAACTTCAGTTGGTTGTTGACTCCTGGATTTGTGGAACAGAATCCCACTAGCATGAATATCTCAACTGCATGGCAAGACTTGGTCTCTACTCCAACCTACGTGTGTTGTTTCAATACTGCCGAGTCAGCACTCCATGTGGCTGCTGAGCTGGGTGTCGTGTCATCACCATTTGTCATGCTGAGCTGGAGACCTAGTCAACATTCATGTGAAGAACACAAAAACACAAATGTTAGGTCAACACTCCAAATAACATCAAGACTTAAAAATCTAACAAACTCCCCTTGTTTTTGTGCCTTCTTCACAAAACCTTTCTTATAGCTTCACGAGAGTGAGTGCTCCCCCTATGTTCATGCCTGCAAAACAACTTCAAGTGCAGCAACAACATAGATAGAGCCAACAGTTTAACATTTCTATGAGCAAAGCTATAAACAATATCACACATCACAAGCAGCAACATCTCCATGTCATTCCAATAATAAATGGTCAGAGCTGCAACAATATCCATCCAAAAATTACCATTCAAAATAAATGTAATACCCCGTCTTTTAATTATCGAAGTAAACTATATCCGAACTCGTTTGTAATATAGTCGGAGATAAAAATATATTAAACGTTTGTTTTAAATTAATATGAAGTGAAATTTGTTAGATTTTATTTTGTGCTTTAAGAACTTAAGAAGTGAAGAATTTAATTGATTTAAATTTTTTTTTAAAGGAATTTTGGTTTAAGATAGCAAGTACTTATAGACTTCTTGATTAATATCTTAAGAAATATTAATATTAAGATATATGTTTTATAATTATTTTTATGGTATGCATAGGGTACTTACATAAGAATTTTGTGTTAAATGTTATCTAAGTACATACATATACATATCGTACTACACGTTTGACATATAATTATACATTGCTGAAAATTTTATATGCAAGATGTGATCACACTCATCCTATATATAGAGATAAGATCTGCTGGGTTATATTGAAAGAAGGAAAATAGAGTGCACTCAAGTATAAGCATGTAAAGGTGTAACAAGTAGGAGAGGTAGGATGAAAATGTAAAACTCTTGTATGGAAACAAAGCAAACAAATATAGATATATATGCTACAACATTTCCTGGTAAAAATCTAAACTAGACATACAGTTCTCTTCGGTAGAAATGTAAAAGAAACAAAATAGAAAATCAAAATATTAAGTAGAATGGTAAACATAGGGAAGACTTTTCTAAAAAGCCTGTAACTATACTAAAGCAAAAACAAGGCAGGAACATAGGGAGTGGCAGGTTGCAGCAGGGTGTGTAAGTAGGAAGGGATTGAATCACAAGTCCCCAACACTTCAAACATACTGCTGGAGCAATAAGAGACTTTCTTTCCATGCCTTGCTTACCTACAGAGATGATTAGACAGATTAGGAGATAGCAACAAGTCTATTAATAGAACTATCCAAAACTTAAGCACTAAGTTAACATCACAAACCCTGCAACATAACTATATAAAGAGGGTAAGGGGTTGCCCTAGAACTCTTTAACACCCATCAAACGTTCTCATAACAGTGCAGCAGCCACAGTTCATTCAAGAAGAAGGAGATAGAAATTTAGGTAATCTCATTCTTTAACCTTCTTTTATATATATTAGCTAATGAATCATAATACTTAAACTTCTAAAACCAAAACTGTAGCTTAAAACTTCTAGAACCAAAACAGATTACAAACTAGGCAGAATTTTCAGATGTAGAACATATATATTCTCATATCTCAGAAAATAAGAATAGTTCATGAAGTTTTTCAGAGTCCAGTAAATAGATAATTATGCTTTAAAATAGCAGTTGAGGACCAGAGTATATATATATATCATGCTCCCTCAGAACACTAGAAAATAACTTTGAGTATATGATTATGTTAATGTAAATCAGTTATAAACTAGGCCCCAAAATTTTAGAACATAGAAAACAGTATACTTATCATGCCTCATCAGAAAACAAGAAAATTTGTATGAGGACATGTTTCTGATAAGTTAGTCAGCTATATGACTAAACACAAATTTCAGAACATAGAATCCCTCTCCATAGCAAAACTACAGATTATATATATATAAAAGGGCATGCTCTGAATTTAGTTAAAACCAACACAGAGCATAGATAAATTAAGCAGGCAGAATACTAGTTAGAATTTGAAATCTTAAGTCCAAACAGAGGAATTCAGAAAGCGTAGAGGCTGGAAGAGGAAACTTAGCTTCAGATTCTCAATGAAGAGAACAACCAGAAGTTCTTGAGTAAATTATGTTATCTAGAAATAAGGAAGAATCGATCAGAAAGAAAAAGAGAAATAGAGAAAGATTTAAAACCAGAAACTTTTACCTCACCACACCCTGGCCTAATTCAGAACTTAGAACCATCCCAGCCAGGAACTGAAGATATTTCCTTTGAACCAGCTTCGTTTCCCCGACCAAATTCAAAAGAATAAAGTAGTCAGTAAGGAATTCCAAGTCAGATGAGAAGATTTTAAACCTAGTAATATTAACTAAAAATCTGAAAGGAGAAGATTATACCTTGGGAAGGCTTAGCTTTCTCCAGTAATCAGAAATAGAATAAGAACATGCAGATTTAATTCTGAAAATTTAACATGCAGAAGAGATTGAGTTTTAAAATTTAAAATAGAAAAGCCATCATACCTTCTTGAGAAATCAGAATTTGAGCACCACTGTAAGAGAAGGGAGATCGAAGGAGAGCTCCTGGAAAGAGAATTAGCTAGAGAGAGTGTAGAAGTCGAGCTCTTCTACATCTCGGTTGAGAGAGTTGATGAACAATTGAAATCTGAAACTAGAAAGTAAAAAGAGTTAAGTTCCAAACCAAAATCAATTCAAACTTAAGATGTCCAGATTTCAGAAATTTAAAATTTAATTAAAGCAAGAAAAGATAGAGAGGAAGAGGAATCTTACCTTAGATGTTGATGTGCTCCGGTGAGTGTTCCTCCAGAAGCGGCGAGGCTGTTTCTGGCGACAGAAAACAAGAGAATTAGAGAGAGTGAAGGGAGAGAATTGGGTATTCTGAGAAATTTGGGGATAAATTTCTTGAGATTTAAAACTGAAATTATGAACTACAAAGCTAGAAAAGAAAGAAAGAAGAAGATTAGAAGTTACCTGGCATAAGGCGTCGGCGGCTAGAAAAGGGACCTTGCTGCTATTCCTTGCCGCCGAGGAAGAGTGAAAACAGAGGGAGCTTGCAGTCGAGAGAGAGAGCAGTGAGTAGAGACAGAGAGTGAGAAGTAGAGAAGAGAAAGCAGAAAGAGAAGGAGAAGAAGAACAGAACGAGAGAGAGAATGAGAGGGAGAGAAGGAAGAGTTGGGCGTGTGGGTGTCTAGGGTCTGGGGGAGGAATGGAAAGGAAATGGGTTAGGGTTAGGGTTAGATAGAATTAGAGAGTTTGGGCTGGGTTTTGGGCCGGCTTGGACCGAGAGAAATTAAATAAACGGGCCCAATTATAAGAAAAGGGTTGGGCTTAAGTAAATTAAGACATGGGCCTAATCTTGGGCCGAAAATTTAATTTTGAGTGGGCTGGGAATTTATGTGTTCTGGGCCTAAGGAATTAATCTTACTGGGCCGGGTTTGGTCGATTATTAGGCTGAAAAATAAATAGATTGGGCCCAGTTTATAATCTTAAGTTAATTAATACTTAAACTAATTAAAGTAATTAGTGAGTTCCCTTGATTTAATTATATGGACTAGTTTAAGGATTCTAATAAGATGAGACTTAATTAAATTAAGCTTGTCCTTTTAATTAAGATGGAGTTCAATAAATTAGTAAATATTAAATATGGATGAAGGGATAATATATATATATATATGTTAAGAATTAATATTTGGAGCTATTAATTTAGATAATTAAAAGCCTAAGTATTAAATCAAGAAGATCCAATTTATTTAGTAATTGGGATCTAAATTAAGAGAATGAATATCTCTAATTATATTGAGGATTTATTTAAAGGAATTAATAGTTGAAGTTATTTAAAGAGTTAAATAACTAGAAAGTTCAATATTATGGGAATGATTAATTATTGAGAATTAAGTATCTCATTAAGTGTTAATACACTTATTGCACTTAAATGCAATTACCAGAATAAATTGAATCGATGATTCAACACCTTGGAGAAAATATTGATCTGAAATATCAATATCTAAATTAAAGGATTGAAATACGAACCAAGAATAAAATACTCTTACGATTAAATGCTTCAAATGCACTAAAGGCATTTTAATTTATACGAATTTTTCTAAAGGTTCTTACGAGAGACCTGTTTCGTATTCGAGACCAAAGAAAGTACAAATCAAAGTTATCGAGGTAGGCTTTCTATTACAAAGAAAATTATGTGTGCAATATGCTATTTATATTGTTTTCGAAAGGATTTCAAAGTGAGAAAAATGTTTCAAAGTATTGTTATGCCGAAATTGATTTATGTTTTTGTATCAATGCCTATCTGGAAGATTCCTGAATTAAGGATCTAAATAAGAGGAAAATCGAATTCGGATTCCAGTGGGTAAGCATCCCCACTCGAACTAAATGTGCACAAATAACCGTGAGTCGTTAAAAATGTCGACCGGTTAAGGGACTGTGAGTCGTTAAAGATGTCGACCGGTTCGGGTATCCGTAGAAGGTGGCCACCTTCTCGGTACCATAAAGGTTCCATAAATGAAAAAGGCAGATATGGCTTGAATACTAAAGAAAATGAGACTGTACAGTCAAAGAAAAATGTTTCACAAAAAGGATTTAGTGAACGTAGGTTCTTTTAAAGACAAAACCCCTACGTGTCACTCTTACGGCATTGACAATTATATATATTGTATGTATGTGTTTTCGGGCAATGTGCCTACTGAGTACTTTTGTACTCAGCCCTGCATGTATTTATAAATGTGCAGGTTGAGACGTGATGATGGGAGATGCTATGGTGGGCTTGTCGGTCTTTATTTAAAGTCTTGGGTGTCTACGTGTCTTCATACACGTAGACTTCAGTCGATCCTTATTCCGCTGCGTAAGGTTTCATTTGAATGTTATGGCGAAGGTGCCAAATATGTAAATTAACTCAGTGTTCAAACTGAATTCAGTTATCAAAATGTCTTTTGTTCAGTCAAAGCTTTCAGTTCGTTCAGTCAAAGTTTTCAGTATCCCACTTGACCCTTCATTCATTCATTCACATTCATTCATTCATATTCATCCATTCATTCATATTCATTCATATGCATTCATTCATTCATCCATTCATCCATCCATCCATTCATATTCATTTTATCCTTTTAGTCGCGCGCCCGGACTCTGCCGGGGAGGGCGGAGGGTCGGGGCGTGACAATAAAACATAAAAAACAGAAAATTAAATTGTTTTTGGTACCCCACCACCAGACCAGAAAATAAATTGTTTTGTTCATGACCACACACGGTCAACATCACCCATACACACTCACACCTCCTCCTCTGCATCCTTAGCCTCAGCCTCCTTGTCCTCCTCCTCTGCCTGGTTCTCCTCTGTCGGGTCCTCTGCTGCTGCTTGTGCGGCTGGTGCTTGTTCTCCCCCTTTTTGGGAAGATAGGCACGCTTGAAGAATCGGTGTGAGAGCAGCAAGAGCATTTAAGGCAGATATCAACTGTTATACTGCCTGTGGAGGCAGCATGACACCAGGGGTGGCAGTGGAAGGTTGAGCAAGATTGCGCCATGGCAAATCAACAACTTTCCCTTTGCTGAAAAGCGAGTTGTGGATAACATACTCGGAAATCGGCAAGGCCTCCAGGAATTTTGAGATTTCTGTAAAGTCCTGCGTTTCCATAACCCTGCAAATAAGAGATGAGAAAGGAAGAGAGCTGATCTGGGCCTTCACAGCAATGCTAGCCAGTTGGTCGAAGATAATCCTGCCAAGATTAAAGGGTTTGTTGAGGCCCACAAGATACAACAACACACCGTGCTGTTGAGTGACGACTGTGACATTGGAAGAGATAATCTAGTTGTAGGTCAAGACTTTATGGAGGACGGAGTAAAAATGAGAGAGGCTGGATTCCTTCATAGGCTGCACCCACCGAGAACGCTTCCCACCAGTGATAACTTTGGCGACATCATCCAAAGAGGAGACAATATCACCCTCAACATCTAGCAGGCCGAGGGCAGCGTTGATTGCTTCAGAAGAGAAGTCAAAAACAGTGTTGTAGAAACACACTTTGGCGTACTTCTGGGAAGCACGATTGTCGAACATCCTGTGCAAATTACAGTAGAAATGGCGGACAATAGTTTTAACATAAGGAGAGAGGTGATATACCGTACCAAGTAAACCTTGAGTCTTGAAGAACTCGATTAGGTTGTTCTCATCGAAGGAGACCTCATCAACAGACCTTTCACAAACATGAGTGGAGTCCAAAGGAAAATCGGCCGCGTCAGACTGTTCTGAGACATGAGTCGGCTGGACCAGCATAGGCTGTTTGCCCTCTTTGACAGCAGTGCGCTTGATCAGGGCGACGACACCGTCAATTGAAGTAGTCAGAACAGCAGTGGTGTCGGGCTCCTTTTTCACAACAATGGGGTCAAGGCGAGGACGTTTGGGGGCGGAGGAAACCTCTTCGTCACTGTCATCATTAAGGACAACAATGTGCACCGGAGTCTTAGATTTCTTGGACTGACTAGTGTGTGTGGTCAGACGAGAGCCCCGAGTGAAGGGTTTCCTGAGCTGCTCCACTGGATGAGACTGGTAGGACGTAGGTGGTGTCGTGGCTGAGTCTGCGGGGATGGCAGGAGAGTCCGCGATGGCCGGAGTATTGACCTCCTCCGCCGTGACTGGTGTAAGAACGGGAGTGACATCAGTGGGCGGCGGTGCGAGAGGGACTACAGCAACTGGTGAGATTTGCGGGGTCTCTACGACCGGTGAAGCCGGCGGAGTCTCGAGAACTGGTGGAACCGGTGCAGTAGGAGCTTGAAGTTCTTGGAGGACTTGAGGATTTGCTGCAATGAAGGCTCTCAAAATCGCGGTGAGATCGGCGTTAGGAAGGGCAGCCATTAGAAACAGTAAAAATTAGAGAGCACACAGTGGACAGAATGTGGATGGTGGATGAAGTGAGTAAGGTGGAGAAGATGATAAAAAAAAATATGGATGTTTTAAGTCTAGGAACCAGATGGTGTATCAGTCTTGGGATATGAGCGGATATGGGAGAGAGAGTAGTAAGGAGAGGCAGTTTCTCTAGGGTTTCGTGTGATGAGTGACAACTGCGAAAAAAGTAATGATGAGGGAGGAGAAACAGATTGGTGACGGTTCAAATATAGGAAAGTATGCCGTTTCACTTCCTCCCTGACACAATCAAGAACACACTACTAGACAGTTATAACCCACTATCAAAGGAGGTGAAGCGGTGTTGAAGGGATACGGGATCATGCAAGACTTCAAACACAAGTTGCTGACTGAGATGTTGAAAGAACATTTGTACAAAGACAACATTTGGAGAAAAACAGTCTAACGTGCTCTGTTGTGCCAACATCTCTGCAACATCCACCCGGTTTATATAGATAAAATATGTGCAGAACTAAAAGAATCCAAGGGTTAGTGAGCGTAGAGTGCATCGTCGCAGTGAACGCCGTGCCCCTAGCCTTTCGTCCTCGAAAGCAGTCGCAGTTGCAATCCTTTGGTAAGGTAGCATTGTCGCAGCGAACGCCGTGCCCCCAAAACTCTTTGTATTGTTTACCACACAGTTACATAAACATATATAGAAGAATACCATGTGTCTGTACAGAGAACATGTTAGCTAAGATGTTATACCAGCAAGTTAAACAACAATAGCTACACCCTTCGATATAAACAGCAATGAGATGGGTGTAGCATAAAAACACGCATTTAGTGGTAAAAACACAGACTAAGAGACTTCCATAAATATACGAACCTCTCATGATCTAAAGGTTTTGTAAAAATGTCAGCAACTTGGTTTTCCGTTTTCGCATAATCAAGCTTGATCACCTCTTGTTCCACTAAATCTATGATGAAATGGTGTCTTATGTCAATATGCTCTGTCCTTGAGTGTTGAACATGATTTTTGGAAATGTTTATAGCACTCATATTGTCACAGTACATAACTAGGTCATTGTTATCTAGGCCATAATCACTGAGCATTTGTTTGAGCCACAACAGTTGTGTGCAACAGCTGCATGCGATAACATATTCGGATTCAGCAGTGGATAAAGAAACACAATTTTGTTTGCGACTATTCCAGGACACAATGTTGTTTCCTAGATAAAAACAACCTCCACTCGTATTTTTCCTGATGATTCTCTTAACAGCTTTAAGATGGGATCCCTTGGGTTTAGCTTGATACCTAGCACATACACATACACTAAACATCAGATCTGGGCGAGTAGATGTTAGGTACAGTAGACTCCCTATCATTGATCTGTAGAGTGTTGGATCAACATCCTCTCCAGCATCATCTTTTGTCAGCTTGTCAGTAGATCCCATGGGGGTCCTCATGTGTTTGGCTCCTTCTAGGTTAAAACGCTTTATCATCTCTTTGGCATACTTGCTTTGAGAGATAAAGATTCCATCCTTTCCTTGCTTAACTTGAAGTCCAAGGAAGTATGTGAGTTCGCCTACCATGCTCATTTCGAGCTTTTCAGACATTGCACCTGAAAAATCATTAAGCATATGTTGTGAGGTGGAGCCAACGATCATATCATCAAAATAGATTTGAGTAATGAGGATGTGTTGATCTTTCCTTTTGATAAACAATGTTCGGTCAGCACTGCCCCTCACAAATCCGTATTTGAGAAGGAAGTTTGTGAGATGTCCATACCAAGCACGTGGTGCTTGTTTTAGTCCATACAAGACCTTCTTTAGTCGAAAGACATGATCTGGCTTGTGGGGATCCTCAAATCCTTTTGGTTGTTCAATATAGACTTCCTCCTTAAGTTCACCATTGAGGAATGCTGCCTTCACATCCATCTGATATAGATTGATGTTGAGATGACGTGCAACAACTAGCAACAATCGAATGGACTCAATTCTTGCTACTGGGGCAAATGTGTCATCAAAGTCCACTCATTCGACTTGAGTATACCCTTGAGCCACCAGTCGTGCTTTGTTCCGTACAATTGTTCACTTCTCATCAGATTTGTTTTTGAAAATCCACTTTGTGCCGATAACATTTATGTTGGCTGGTCTGGGAACAAGGTACCAAACATCACTACGAACAAAATGATTTAGTTCTTCATGTATAACATTTATCCAGAACTCATCAGTTAATGCTTCCTTGACATGTTTTGGTTCAAACTTAGAGACAAAACATGTTACGCCATCAATCGTGGGGCACACAGAGTACATGCATGTCATTTCTCTGTAGTTTATCGGCTGTTTATGTCTGGTCTGAACACCGTCCTCAACATTTCCTATCACTTGAGACAATGGATGGTTTTCTCTAATTATCCCTGGAGGTTCTCTGCGGTGAGTGTCCTCTTGATGCTCATCTTGTTATTCTTCTGGTTCCTGTTGTGCAACATTATTTTCCACATCACTACCGGTTGTTGTGTTAGGTGGAGCATTTTGCATCTCAACAGGAGGTAGAATAACTCCCCCTTGATATACGTCGTCTTCTCCTTCCATCTCTTTGTCCACATCACCTGCGTCATCAAAGACAACATTAACAGATTCTTGTATTGTCTTAATGCGACGGTTAAATACCCTATATGCTATGCTGTTTGTTGAGTATCCAACAAATACTCCTTTGTCGCTCTTATCATCAAACTTTGTTAGATACTCTCGGTCATTTAAAATAAAGCATACACACCCGAAAATATGAAAATATTTTAGGTTAGGTTTTCTTCCCTTAAGCAGTTCATATGGTGTTTTGAATGAGCCTGGTCGAATGTTGACTCGATTGTTGATGTAACATGCAGTGTTTACTGCCTCAGCCCAAAAATGTTTCGCCATTTGTTTTAAACTCAGCATAACCCTTGCCATCTCAATCAAAGTCCTATTCTTGAGTTCGACCACCCCATTCTGCTGTGGAGTCTTTGGTGCTGCAAATTCTTAGCATACTCCCTTTTCATCACAGAAAGTTATGAATTGTGAATTCTCAAACTCAAGACCATGATCAGATCTTATACGAGAGATTCTAGCATCAAATATATTAGCAACGCGAGCAAACATATTCCTAAACATCTAAAATGTTTCAGACTTTTCACGTAAAAAGTAGGTCCATGTGAAACGGGAAAAATCGTCTACCACAACTAATACATACCTTTTGCCGCCAATGCTTTCAACTTCCATGGGTCCTACAAGATCCATATGTAGAAGTTCAAAGCATCGGTTGGTCCCAAAGTGTTGTTCATGGTGCTGTAGAGCAGGGTGTGATGCATGTAATTGATTTCCTCTCTAACAGTCTCCACACACAATCTGGTCTGCCTTCCCAAGTTTGGGTAGACCTCGTACTGCATCCATCTTTACTAACCTGCCAAGATTTCGAAAGTTAGTATGACCGAATCTTTTGTACCAGATTATAACATCATCAACTTGAGCCTTGTTGCATTTTAGGTTATCAGTCATATAACAATTGTCTGATGACATTTGTCCTTTCATAATACACAAGTTTCTGTTATTGTACACTTCATAGGCATCTTTAGTGAATTTCACAATCATGTTACCATCACATAATTGACTTATGCTGATTAAATTTTCCATAAGCCCCTGGACATGATAAACATTTGTTAGAGCAGGTAACCCAGGAACATTTAGTGTACCTTTCCCTATGATTTTACCTTTTGAACCTCCACCGAAGGAAATATTTCCTCCGTCGTAAGTTTCATAGTTGGAAAGCAATATTTTTTTACCTGTCATGTGGCGTGAACATCCGCTGTCAAAGTACTAAGAGCCTGAAATGTTAGTTTTCAACGCTGTGTAAACAACACTACATGTTAGATCAGCTTTCTTTACCCATATCATTTTGGGTTGTTGAGGAAACACGGAATATGACTTTTCATCCCTTTTCTTTTGATAACAGAAAGGCTTTATGTGGGATGGTTTGAGACAATAATGACATAGATATTTCCTTCTACGTCTCTTTCTCTTTTTCTTACCTTTCTTACATTTTTCCGCTTGAGGATTGTCATGTTTTATCTGTGTTGGCTGATCTGTGAGCACAACATCTGCTTTGGTATTGGATAATTCTCCAGGCAATGTAGATCCATGGCAAAACACAGTTGGTGCAGAATATCCAAGGCCCTTTTTGATTGGGTTTGTGCTATCCATGATCTCCTGTAGTGAATATGTCTCAGTATTCCACTTGCGAATGGTCAGCCATGCTTCTTCAAGTTGGGACCACTTTGGTGAGCTCTATGTCGCGTTGTGTGATCAACACCTCCTGTTTTACTTGGGATCCTTAAGTCGTGTTATCTCAGCTGTTGAGATCTCCAGATCTCATGCTTGTTGCTTCCATTTGCCTAGCAGCTCATCATACAACCTCTTTAATCCTTGTATTACAGCGAGAGCATGGTCATCACTTTCTTCACCACATGCAGAATCTATGTCATCCTCAACACTTCCTGCATCACCAACAGAGGCATTTAAACAAAAAATATTAGAATAATAGTTAGGGGTCATACCTATCCGAGAGTGGTTCAAAATCGATGTTTTGGCCTGATCTGTCCGGTGGTGACATTGTCACATGCAGTGCTATGCTTTCGAAAGGTCCTTCTTCATCAACATCTTCAAAGAACTCGTACTCATCATCATTCCAAGACACCCAATAGGACTTCCCTCTTTTCCGAAGTTTGTTAGCACACTGATTTGCAAAGTGCCCAAATCCTCTACATTCATGGCATTGTATGTTGTCGAGTTTAGAGGAGCTGAACTTAAACACTTCGTTGTGAGGTTTTTTCCTAACAGGAGGTTTTCCTTGACTGTTATCATTCTTTGGAGATTGGTTGTACTCCAAACGTGGTATATCTCGTTCCTTGGGCCTCTCTTTGTTCTTGTCTTGGTTGAATCCTCTTACCATCCGATTAAATTTTCTAGTGATCATGGCAACATCATCTCCTTCGTGGATCTCTTCCACTTCTTCGGACTCACTTGATTTCATTATGTCAGTAACCTGCTGCACGAGGGTGTTGAGAGTGTGTCCGCAGTGAGAGCCACCACTTTCTTCTTTGTGAATGTACCTCTTGTCTCCAAATTCATCTCATAGGTCTTGAAAGAGTTCACGAGGTCCGTGAACTCAAGTGTATTCACATAATGTGATGTTTCAATGGCTGTCACCTTCATATCAAACCTAGGCGGTAAGGTGCGAAATGCTTTGGATACAAGGACTTTATTACTCAACGGTTCTCCCAGATCTTGGCACTTATTCGAAATGTCAAGAATCCTCTTTGTGTAGCTGGAAATATCTTTGTCTTCCTCCATCTTCATATTCTCAAATTTTGAGGTGAGAATACGTAGACGTGAATGTTTGATGCTGGTGTCGCCTTCACAGTGTCTTTGCAGAATATCCCATGCATCTTTAGCACACTTACTGTTCTTGATCAGTTTGAACATATTTGTATCAACTGATGAGTATATTGCATTCAGTGCGCGGTCGTCAAACGTAGCAGTATCAACTTGATCACGCGTCCAGGTATGTTGCGGTATTGGGACCACATCAACATGTGCTTCAGTAGCCTTTGGTGGTGACCACCCATTCTCCACAGAAAACCACGCTCTTCTATCTAAAGACTTAATGTATGAGCGGGTGCGTGTCTTCCAATATGAGTAATTCGAGCCATCCAAGACTGGAGGTCGAAATACTCCAATGTTATTCGGATCCATTGATCTGTTAGAATCGTGATACTGTCAGGACCACACTCAATGTGTCGAGTGATGGCTCTGATACCACTTGAAAGTGTATCAACCTACTCTAAGTGATAAAGTTGCGGAAGCTAAAGTAGAAGACACGAGATATTTTTGCTTAGGTTATATAAATGAATAACCTACACGGAAGCCTTACGGCCAAAAAGGAATAATCAAAATAAGTGTTGAGCTATTACAATGTTGAGCTACACAATAACAGCAACACTATCACTAAAACACTTAAATGTACGTTCTTAAGATCTGAGAAACATACAGAATTAAAACTACGAAATAAATCTGCAAAGAGGTCTATCTACTGAAAGAGTGAATCTAGTATTTATAGATAGACTACATGGGCCTGGATCCACGAATATAGCAACTGTCAGCCCATGTCTTCCACAATTCTCGCAGTTCAGTTGTTGACTCGGCATATCTGCCTGGAATTGTGGACCAACTTCAGTTGGTTGTTGACTCCTGAATTTGTGGAACAGAATCCCACTAGCATGAATATCTCAATTGCATGGCAAGACTTGGTCTCTACTCCAACATACGTGTGTTGTTTCAATACTGCCGAGTCAGCACTCCACGTGGCTGCTGAGCTGGGTGTCATGTCATCATCATTTGTCATGCTGAGCTGGAGATCTAGTCAACATTCATGTGAAGAACTCAACAGTCATATGAAGAACACAAAAACACAAATGTTAGGTCAACACTCCAAATAACATCAAGACTTAAAAACCTAACAAATATAATTCAAATTTGAATTTGAATTATAGTTGTAACCGCAAGAGATAAATGTGGGGATATAGTTCTATTATTTGGGATCTAATTCATTCTCCTAAGAAGCCGTATCTTAGCCCACAATGCTATAAAATGAGCATAAAGAAGGAGTCGAATTCTCTCTTCTTCCTCATAGAAATCGGCGCCCACATAGAGAGAAATAATCTCTCTATTTTCAAAAATTAATGGAGTATTCAACGCTCTTTCGTTCTTCTTTTCTCCTAAATTATTAAATAGATTCGCCCACAAGATATTCTAGTAAGTAGATCGGGAATATGTTATAAGTTCCTAAGGTCGGATCATGGGATCAAGAACAGAATCAAACGGTGTGGATTGCAGTTCGATAGTTAACTTCTTAGCTCGTTTTTGTGTGTGTTTTTGTTTTATATTTTATCGTGTCTAGCTTTTAGTTGGAGTCGGTTTGGTGTCTTTTAGTTCGTGTTTATGTTGGGTTTTGTTTGTTATTGTTTTGGATGTAGGATGACGAAAAGGAGTTAATGTGAGCTGAAATGATGTCATAAATGTCAAAGATGCTAAGCCTAACGAAGCTAAGGAAACCGGACGGGAGCTTCCTAGGAGTTACGGGCAGAAGACGAGAGGAGAAAGAACGCGAGAGCATGGCCATATGCGAAATTATTACGTCTTGCGCAACAATTTTGTTTTGGCACGTTCTCCTTCGTTACAACTTCGAATTTGGATCCTTTTATGGCTACGGACTCCTATCGAGACGAGCTTCAATTCTATATTTTCTAAAATTTTGTATTTTGCACAGGCCAGCGGTCGCTGGGCCCATTAAGTTGACGGTTTTCTGTGGGTTTTAAAGAGGAAATCAGGGCATTGGGAAGGATCTCTCTCTCATATTAGACTAGAACTCGAAAAATCTTAGATTAGAACTCTCTTGTAAGTACTTTTATCTTGTAATTTCACATTTGGAAGAAAGATTTAAGGTGGAGATCAACTTCTCCATCCTAGTAGTGTAATCGTAGTGAGTTTCTTTATATTGTTTCTTGCTTATGATTATGTGAATGGATTGAGTAGGTTGAATCACCACTAGGGTTTGAATATCTTATGATTATTGATGTTTATTGTTATTCATGCTTGTTGATTGGACTATGCTTATTAAATTGTGTCGCTTGATCACCGTTGCAATTTATTAGACATAGGGTGAGGTCAAGAGATAATCCTTGTGTCGGATCAAAATCTAATCAACATTGGTTGTAATCGGAAATGTATTAACCGAGTATTCATTTGTTATCTTGAATTCTTAATTGTGTGGATTTAATACGAGAGTCAGAGTCACAATCTAATTATAAATGTGAAAGTTAGTCGTTAGATAGCTTTTGAGAATTCTCGATGTACGAATGAATGCATGAATAGTCGTAGCATGGGATGATCCACGTGAATGTTTATACCCTAGAGTCTTAATTCCAGACAGTTATTTAGTTTAATTACTGGTTTTTAACTTTAGTTAATTTCATGACTGCTTCTTGATAGAATGTTTAGGAACTTTTTATGTTTAATCTGTAGCACTTGAATTAGGAAGCCCTGTTAAGTCTTCCCCGAGATTCGACTAGGGCCAGCTTACTACGTATTATAGGCCTTGTTTAATTGCGAGAACTTAGACACACGTTTTAGGTTAAACATTAACGATTCAATTTGTTTCTCCACAAGCGGAGAATTTGCGTAGGAGAAGGTATAAAGTTTATTTTTCTACATTTATATTCTTCTATGTGCATAAGAATTAATTATTCATATAATTAATTAAACATGTGGATCATACGGTTTTATGAGCCCCTCATACGTGTTCTTTCATAACTTGGTTAAACCATCCTACCAAATGGACCCTAACTTGATGTTGTATTATATACTACTCCCTTTGTTCCACCTTAAATGTCTCACTTAATTAACATGAAACTCAATAAATTATTTATATATTTTTCTTTATACAATTATACTTGACGCATAATAAATTGTTTATATTTAGATCTAACAATCGTGATTCCTTAAAACAGTGAAAAATGCTAGTACATTTTTTTATTTGAATTTGTATGGATCATGTGCTTAATTAGGATTATTTATTATTTTAACAATCATATTTGTAATCATTTGTACGAATTACTATTTTATGGTTATATAATTTAAGTTCTAATTTAATTAAAATTAGTTTTTACTACTTTTAACTCTTGTCTTGTCATTGATTTTCAAATTTAAAATTCAAACTTTAGTTTATATTTTCTTTCACTATTATTGTATTCATAAGTTTTAATGTATTCTTATGAATATAAAATGACTTTATAATTTATGAAATATATTGAATTATGTAGAAAAAATATATAGAGGTTAGGATTCCGAATAGCAGGTTCACAGTTTTGAAGTTCTGAAACCGTAACCGAACTGTCCTCTACACAATTACGGTTGTAAGTTGAACCGTTGAATACGATTACGATTCAAAGAACGACCAAATATGGTTCGATTCCTTTAAAAACCTCTAATGATGCTGAAGCAATTGAGTAATGATGAAAGGAAAAAATCTATCATTTAATTTAATGTAAGGGAAATGATGCAAAGTTATATAATTATAAATTTTATAATACTTGAACTTAAATTGAATTTATATTAGTATATTTTTTCTTTGACAACAATTTATGTTTCCAAGCTTGATGTATTTTTCAATCCTAATTGCAAAGTAACTGATTCTAGTCTTGACTGATTATGTTTAACTGATTCCAGTCTTGATTGATTATGTTAAGGTCATGTTTGGTAGTCAAAATATGATATAATATGATAAGATTATAATTGTATAGTGTATCAAGATTATTTAATGCCATCATTCCATTGTGATTAAAATGTAGGAGTAAATATTGATTTTGACATGGCCCTATTATTTAATAGCGGGACGACATGTTAATCACATTTCCTACTAAACATATGATTTTGCAAGATAATTTAATCTTATCCTATCTTGGATACCAAATAAGGCTTAACAGTGCAACTAAATTTTGAAGTAACCTACATACAGTATAACCTCTATAAATTAATAAACTATCTAAAATAATAAAATCTTTCGGTCCCGACTTGGGCCTTTGTAAAAAATCATCAAATTCGATAAGATAATAAGATAATATTTTTTTGAAAAATCCCTTTATAAAATATAGGTCTCATTAAAACTCTAAATTAATAATTCATAAAAATTACAATTATAATTACTATGATAATTTGCTAAAATATGAATTTATTGTTAATTGCTTTTTATTAAAATTTAAATCTAATTGTATTTCATCTTTAACTTTTCTAATTGCACCCAAAAATTTCGGTGTCCAGTTCTCTAGCTGCAACAAAAAATTGTGAAGAGTTGTTGCCATCCTCAAAGCCTTCTTTCGCGTGACTGGTTCCAATAGTATTGAATCATCTTCAACTTTATCATTAGTATGATTTTCAATAATATCAGCAACAATTTTCTCCAAAATTTTGAACAATTAAACATTCATCATTTTCACCTGGATAGTCTACCAATTTGTTGATGTCCATTTTATTGCGATAATCAACATCCTTAATCATATTCTCTAGCTCATGGAGGGTCTCTTCAAAGATCGTCTCACTTGAGTCGCTTGAGATTGCTTCATTTGAATGAATTTTGTATATGATTATATTTAATTAGTTACAAAGAATTTGGTGATGCATGAATATAATAAATGAAACATATATGAATTTATTTATTTTCAATAAATATGAACTAAATTTGTTGAATTTAAAAAGTCACTCTTTTAATTAATAAAATATTAATTTATCGATATATTAATATCTCTCTAAATTAATAAAATCTCATGGTCCCAATACTATTAATTTATAGAGGTTTTACTGTATATTAAAGAGCCAATATGCAATCAAGTCAAGTGCAAATTTATTTGATTTCAAATCAATTTGATCATTTTGTATTTCAATTTCAATTGAATGGACACAATTTCTTGAACAATAACGAGGTTTGTTTATCCCACTACTTCCTCACTTATATCTTTATGAATGGCAAAGGGACGGAGTTTTCTATACTCAGACCTTGACCGTAGTTTTATTGTTGGGCCCAAGTCCGGCCCATGATTTGACCAAACATGGAATTCAAATCTAAACCCAAGTGCATTATGCATATAGGTCGGGCGGGCTTGGATCAAATTCATATTTTTTTAATATATTTAAAATATATAATTAATTTATTTTAAAATATATTTATATATTTTAACATTAATCATATTTTTAAATTTAATAAATATCAAATTGAAATTTATTTAGTTATAGATTTTATTTAAGATTTATGTTAATTTATATTTATTATATGTTAATAACAATAGCATTTATATTATTTTAAATTTATAATTTAAATATTAAATTTTTAAATGTACGTGTCAGGTTTGGACGAGTTTGGATTTGTCAGGCCTAAATATTGATCCAAACTAGACGATTATACTTAAGATTTAGGCCCAACCCCGGCCCATGACATCATCATGTCATGTTTGAGAGGCCCATTGTTGTTGGGTTTGGACGGGTTTGAGTCAGGCCGGATAAAATTATCAATATCCCACTTACCACACAACTAAAACTACCACAATTTGACAACATTGTAATATAATGTGACACACAAGACTGAACATTTACGTTCATCAATATAAATATACACGAGGTATGATCCGATGAGAACCAAGTCTTATATAGGAACTAAAATTTATGCACATTACGCTTTATTTTGATGCATTACACGCAATATATTATTGCATAACATGATAATACATTTTTATTCATTAACCAATTCATTATAATTTCAATGCACTTTATGAATAAATTTGATGTATAATTAATCTGGACTGCAGATTATACAGAGATTAGGGCTGTCAAAATTTAACGAAAAAATTATATACCGTACATACCGTATCAAAAAATACCGTAAAATACCGAATATAAGGTATACCGAAATTTTTGGTAAGGTATGATACCGTACTTAACTTTTCAGTAAGGTAAATGTATAAGTTTTCCAAATACCGAGGTATACCATCATATACCGTACAACAGTATATATCTGAAAATTTGGTATATACCGTTATTTTTTTATATATCAATATATATATATATGTGTGTGTGTGTATATATATAATTTTATGTGCATATATATTCAATTTTAATTATAATAAAGTAATTTATTTATAAATCATGAATTATAGTTAATAAATATTAGTGACAAATTATAAAATATGTGAGTTCATTGATAATTGAAAAGATTGAACTAGACATATTTTTTGTTACATAACTAAATAGCTATGATATAATTCTACTAAATTATTTTTTAAAACTAACATATCAATCTAAATAATTATATAACTAATTATAATAAAATAAAGATAATTATAATCCAATAGTATGCTTTAAAAATATAAGTGTTTTATATGATCATATAACTACGTCTATTTTATTTTAAATATAATATAAGTTGTAATATATAATTAATGAAAATATACTTAGTTTGTTATAATATATCATGCATATATGACCAAATTAATAAGATTATGATTCATATATTTAAATCTAGTAGATATATAATTATATAATTAGTTAATCTTTTAATAATTAATTATCTAATAATAGTGGTTAATCTAGAAAATTATATAATTATAAATAGAGGAAATGATTTTAAAATACACCAACTATAATCATTTTCTTAATTTTAAAATGAATTATTAAATATTTTTATAAATACACGAACTTTATCACTTACTCAATTTTTGACATAACGTTGACTTTACATAAAAATCGAAACTGACATGGCACAACTTATGTGACGTGAATTTTTTGAATTATTTAAAATCCATGAACTTTTAACGTTATATTAATTTTAACATGAATTTTAGTACTTACTCAATTTTTGACATAAAATTAATTTTACACAAAATCTGGACTTATGATGTGGATTTTAAATTAAATATAAATATTTATAAAAAAAACGAATATTCGAATCGAATCGAATCGAATAATTCGAATATATACATCGAATCGAATATGAATCTAATTTTAATATAAAATATTTGATTTGATTCGATTCGTTTACAACCCTATGCGGCTGTGCCATAATCGCGCGGGGACGTGCTCGGGAAGTTGAGGCAGACGCTGGGGCCGCAGAAGTGTAATACGGCACTGTAAAATATTCGATTTGTATTTAATAATCGTGAATAAGATATATTCTTAAATGCTAAATAATTAATAATTGAAGTGAAGCAAAAATATTAATAATTTAAAATTCACGTCATAAGTCCCGATTTTGTGTAAAATCAACTTTATTTCAAAAATTGAGTAAGTACTAAATTTCATGTTAAATTTAATATAACGTTAAAAGTTCATGTATTTTAAATAATTTAAAAAATCTACGTTAGATAAGTTGTGCCATGTCAGTTTCGATTTTTGTGCAAAGTCAACGTTATGTCAAAAATTGCGTAAATGACAAAGTTCGTGTATTTATAGAAATGTTTAATACTTCGTGTTAAAATTAAGAAAATGACTATAGTTCGTGTATTTTAAAATCATTTCCCCTTATAAATATTAATACTTATATGTTGGATGTTTTTTAAGGCGTCGTTCATTATGCTTTGTGTGCACATATTTTAAAAAAAAAGCTTTTAGTATACCATGAAAAAAAGGTATACCGAGGTAAGGTAAAATATATGTATGCAAAAATATCATACCGAAAGTAAAGTATATCGAACTAGGTATACCGAAAAGTATGGTAAGGTAATGGTATGAAAATTTTCATACCGAATGTAAAGGTAAAATATAAGGTATGATGAGTTTAGTAAAGTATACCGGACCGTGACACCCCTAACAGAAATCAACGATCCAGATTGGTACAGAGGATTTCCTTTATATACGTAACTAAGTATGGGACACGAAATTGAATCACTAATTAATCTTATAACAGATGTAAGCAAGATAATAAAAATCCTCATACATAATTTTAATTTATGTGGTTCACTACGGATAGATTGTCACGACCCACCTTCACTAACTTGTAGTAATGAGGGGTATAACCGTGACTCGGAAATAGAATATAAAAATGAATAAGAATAATGGTTAATAGCTCGAAGGTGAATACATGATAAGTACTTCAATGAATAAGATTTCGTGCGCGAAACAAAACGTCTAGAAATACTAAATACTGAAAAGAGTGTTTGCAGCGGAAACTGGATCATTTACTAAGTCTACATGTATGAAGACATGTAAACCCCCAAGAGTTACTGCTATGAGTTCGACAAAACCATCGCTGAGCACTCCTCCTTAACATCACAGCTCAACCTGCACATTTATAAATACATGCAGGGCTGAGTACAAAAGTACTCAGTAGACACATGCCAAAATCGCATTCATACATATATAATTGTCATTGCCGTAACATAGTGCAACATAGAGATTTTTGTCACTAAATAACCTATGTTCACTAAAAATTCTTGTGTGATCTTAAAATTCGACTGGCCAGTCTAAGTTCTGGAGTAATCAAACATATCTGTAATTCTGTGTGTCGGGAAAGTGGCCACTTTCCGCGAACACTGAACCGGCCAACCCGCTAAGATGACTCACAGTTCTGGTGTACACTAACCTTCAAGATATAAATCTTTAAAGGCCCGAAATCGATTAATTGTTCAACAGATACGCATCATACCAAAATATAAATATTTTCGACAATGCAATACTTCATAACATTTTAAATTCTAAAGCATTTCTAAAGCGAAAATAACAATTTGGTACAACGCATACGATTTGATTTGTAAAAAAAAGCCTACTTGGACCGTCTGGACTGACGACTGCTTCGTTCTCGAACTGCGGTCCTGACCTTTCGTCGTATCCTTTAAATGAACCTCGAGTGAGATAATATTTTCGAGCGCATCTAATATTCGCTAAGTGTAAGGAATTATTATCCTTTGTTATTTGAGAATTATTCTCGGTTCTTTTAACTCGGCTTAAATGATTCTGGAATAACCCTAATTTATTTAGTTATAACGTACGTCTTATAAAGAGTACTAACAAGGAGGGAATTATAAGGTTTTGAACATAACGTGGTCGAAAAATCGACATGACCTCTACGTTCATTCAACTTATCCCTCGTTTAATCAAAACGAGTAAACCAACTAACACACATCAACATTGCCCCATTCAACTCTCTCTCGAGTGAGGACTCCGTTCCTCCACTCGAACTTATCCCAACTAATTCTCAAATCGTAACAACAACAACAAATCAACATTTCAAACATTTCAACATTTCAAACATTTCAACATTTCCACTTTTCAAACATTTCCACTTGCGCAGTCCGAGTTAAACTCGATTTTGAATGTTCGAAAGTACTTCAAAAATTCTAAATTTCGAGACATAAGTTCAAGACATTTAAAGGAACAACTTTCATTTAGGAAATATTTTCAAAATCATTGCAGAAAAATTCATAAAAATTCGGAAATCAACCCCCTGTTTCACGTTTGAACTAAAACGTCGAAAAATGCACAATTGACTTTGAAAAATCATAATAAATTGGAAATATTTCCAATTGTAACGAATCAAACTTTAAAGTGACCATAACATCGTAGAGTTTTATAATCCGAAGACAAAACACATAAAATCATTTTACTCTATTTTTCACAAATTTTCAAAGTTAGCTAATTTCCAGATTTTCGCTAGAATTGACAGTTTGCGCAACCATTTTGAAAAATTCATAACAATTCGAAAACACAACGAAACGGGGTGATTCAAGTTGGAGATTACTCCTAACTCGATCTAGTATTTTATTATGTAAAAATTCTACTCATTCCGTACTTAAAATGACGAAAGAAAATCTGGCAGAAACTATCGTCCGCACTCATTTTCTTTTTAAAACATACTCAATTATAACCTACATACATGCTCGTCTATTCGATTCATCCGAGAAAAATCGAAAACATATAAAACGACAAGTTCAAATTAACTTCTCAAAACCTAACATGCTTAGATTTTATCGAAACTTAAAACACACGTTCATCTAACTCATACGAGCAATACTAATTATCGACATTTTTCGATTCGGGTTCGACCCGATAAAAATCGAAAAGGGCAGCCCCTATTTCACTTTTTCATCGTGCTCAAAAAATGAAAATGAAACCGTAGAAACATAGGTAAGATCGAGGGCTACATTTCTATCGGATTAGATTTCGAAGAAATCGGAAGAACGAGACGAACGGGACGAAAATCGGAGCAAAGCTCCTCCTCCTTTTCTCTTCTTGCTCACGCCAGCCTTGCTCTGCCTATCTCACGTGAAATCTGAATAATGGGGGTGACTTTGTGGTCTTTTTATAGGCCACAAAGTTGCCCGTAAAATATCTAATTATCCGGGGTCCAAAACGTCTTTTAGATATTTTCGATCCGATTCTTTGTTATTTATCTATCTCGGTTGAAACGAGAGTCAACACACTCGACTATCTTACTCGTTAAAAATATCTTCGTCTCTCGTGAACTAAAGTCGGGTTTTGGCCCGATCGAGTTGCACGTAAATCGAGAAAATGCTTATTTCTCGATTTCTCAAGTTCTCGAGTTCTCGGTTCTACTATTCACTGACGGCGAAAATAAAATTTTCGCGTATGGTCCGTATCGCGATAAAAGTGTATGTAAATTATCGCGCTGTGTCCATATCTCGACTCGAACTTCAAATCCGGGCATTTGACTGAATCCCGTATTTCGCCTCTTAGATATTTCAAAATATCTAATTTTGAAAATATCTAATTTCCAAAATATCTACTTTTGAAAATATCTAATTTTCCAAAATATCTAATTTCGAATGAATCCCCTATTTGCTCTTGTTACCCGTTATAATAACGTACTAATAGTCCGGGTTCTCGACTTCTCGATAAAATAATGTTCTCGGAAACATTCCGGAAAATCACGGCTCTCTTAGAAAAACATTCCGGACTTAACTTTAAAAGATAATAAAATTATCTTGTCTCTTTCAAAATGATGAATAGTGATTTCTCGATAATTACATCATTCTTTCGAAAGTCGGAATTATTAACTTTTCACCTTATCTCCGTATCGTAAAATAATTGAATGGAAAAACAGACGCTGCTTCGATACGAGTTCTCGAACTTAAATTATGACGATAAACGTCAAACCGAATTTTCTCGATTTCTTTCTCAATTTCAGAAATTTCTGAAATGACTTTTAATTCACATTAGGAGTTCTATTCTTTAATTCGAGTCTTTAAACTTTCAACGGATTTTGAATCCCTCGTTTATTCATAAATTTTTTTCTTTTATTCGGGTTTTTAATTATCGGGGTATTACATAGATGTATATTAGCCACATCCATATGAATAAGCAAAAAAATGAACATACTTCAGATAACCATGATGCAAGGCATGGATTCTACGATCGGCTTCTATCTAACCCGAAATCTGTAAATAATTATGATTCTGAACTCGGAACTGGAAGCGATATAATTGGACCCGGATGGAAACTGGACCCAATAAAATAGTTATGATTTTAGATCTGGAAGTAGAACCGTTAATGTCAGATTTGGATCAGAAACATAATTGAAAATTTTTGATAAATTACGCATTCAAGCTAAATAGAGAAATAATATATTTTGAAACATGTAAAAATAATGTTTATAATTATTGTATAAATATGTCTTTAACAAAATTTTAAAATAAGAAAATTAAAAAATTGATCAAGTTGAACCCGGATCGAAACCATATCAAACAGGTAGGATTGAGATATTATTGATAATGACCATTACTACCCATTACTACCTCAACGGTCTATTCTAGATGTTGAAGCTACCCATTACTACCTCACATCAATTTGGTAAAAGTTTCTGACTCTATATATATACTTGGAGTACCCTCTATTATAAGTATAGCTGGCAAAAGTAGCGGGTCGGGCTGGGCCGGCCCGAAATTCATCGGGCTTCTATAATTGCGGCCCAGCCCAGCCTAGCCCCTTCGGGCTATTGTGCCACCGGGCTAAGCCCGCCCATTTTGTTATATATATATATATATAATTAAGATAAATATTTAATAGGAAAAATGATGTTAAAATACACGAACTTTTGTCGTTTTATTAATTCTAACACGAACTTTAAAAAATTATTGACAATACACAAACTTTGTAACTTAATCAATTTATGACATATAGTTGACTTTAAGTGAAATCGAAGCTAACATGACATATTTTATCTTACTTGGGCGAGACACAGCTCCACGTCAAATAAAATATGTCATGTATTGTCAATAATTTTTGTAAAGTTCATGTTAAAATTAATAATACGGAAAAAGTTCGTGTATTTTAACATCATTTTCCCTATTATGTAAGAAAAAATATATTATTGTGTCCTCTTTAAAACGTAAAACAACGTCGTATTGTGTCCTACGTGGGCGAGACACAGCTCCACGTCAATGAATTATAATGCATAAAATACATTAAATTTATGCATAAAATATATTGAAATTATAATGCATTGATTAATGAATAAAAAAAATCATCGTAATGTTATGAAATTGTATATTACGTGTAATGTATCAATATAATGCATAATATGCATAGATTTTAGTTCTTATATAAGACTTGATTTTCATCAAATCATACTCCTATATATAATGGGAATTAAGGTTACTCTAATAAAAATAACAACATGTTGGGATATTATAATTATTGACATGGAGCTGTGTCTCGCTCACGTAGGACACAATACGACGTCGTTTTACGTTTTAAATAAGACACAATAATATTTTTTCTTAAATAATAGGAAAAATGATGTTAATATACACGAACTTTTGCCGTATTATTAATTTTAACACGAACTTTAAAAAATTATTGACAATACATGACATATTTTATTTGACGTGGAGCTGTGTCACGCCCACGTAGGATAAAAAAATGTCATGTCAGCTTTGATTTCACTTAAAGTCAACTATATGTCATAAATTGAGTAAGTTACAAAGTTTGTGTATTGTCAATAATTTTTTTTAAGTTCGTGTTAGAATTAATAAAACGACAAAAGTTCATGTATTTTAACATTATTTTCCCTATTTAATATTATAAAAAATAATAAATTAATAGCCTAGAACTTGATTAATGAATTTCAATACTTTTATGAACAATTAGTATATAAATAAAGATATGAATATTCGAATCGAATATTTGATTTTTTTAATATATTAAAGAAAAATATATAAAAATATTATATTTAAGATTCGATTCGATTCAAAATCTCACTATAACAAAAATTAAAGATTATGTTCAAATTTAATTTTTTTTTTAATATACAAAATAGACTTACATTTAAACAATTATATGTAAATGTGTTTTTATATATTTATATAAATATTAATATTAATATATAAATGTATTTTTTATATATTAATCATCAAATATACAAATGCAATTCACCAAAACATTCTATGTATTTTTAAAATCAATAATAATAATAATAAATAATTGTCACGCCCGCTTTCTACTAATTCTGGTAAAGCCGGGAACATGACCAACGAAATGAATAATTGATAAGAGAAGAAGATAAGTATTCATTTCATAACATAAAATAAGGGCCAAACCCGTAAAATCGGGA